>VRYO01001183.1:522807-534632 GCA_009812075.1 Sialia sialis | reverse complement strand
GATGGTGACAGAACAGAGACCTTTGATCACATCCTGTATTGGAGCCCAAGACACCAGGTAAGGCACAGCTCACTTGTGCTGGGGGATGCTGCTCTGGAGCTGCATTTGGGGATCAGGTGTGAGCTAGGGGCTGCCTGGGCAGGGAGGGAAAGAGGAAAGAAAAGTGGACAGGGATACAGGAAGCAATAGCTGCTTAAATTCAGCGACTCTCAGGGTTCTCCCCAACTTTGGGGATGACCTTGGGGGTTGTCCTATTGTCCCACCCCCCCACTGCCTCTTCCATCCCCTCTCCTCCTCTCCTCAGGGGCTGGTACATACAGAGAGGTATCTGAGTGCTAATAACCCACATTAACACCTCGGGCTGGTGGATGTCAGCACCAAGGGCAACACTGCATTTGGAAATTTCCAGTAGCAATTTCTGGCAAATTTCCTCCTAATTTCCAGTATCAAAGATCAATGGAAGCTTCAGGGATTAGAGCAATGGGTTGGAGGGGAAAACCAGGAGTGAAAGAGGAAAATAAACATAAAAGTCATACAAAACAAATAGCTGGCAGTGATTCCATTAAATCAGATGTTTTTAAAAGGAAATATTAAAATATTAACTATGTAATTAAGTATTTATTAATTAAAAGAGAAGCCAAACCACATTAAGATAAGCAAAGCCCAAATCCTGTGCAAGTTCTTGTTTAGCTCAGCTGCCAGCTCAAAGGACCTTGGTTGTGTCTCCCTGGGCTCAGGTCTGTGGAAGGGACAGCGAAGCAGATTCCTGAAGTTAGGAGACCAAAATCCTGTCATCATTTCCAGTTCCCTCAGAGCTGCTCATGTTGGCTTTTCCGGTGGCTCCTTCCTGCAAATCCCAGCAGCTCCCCTGGCACAGGGCAAGGCGATGGTTTCCCTGGCTGTGCATTGCCACCACCCCTGATTTTTGGCAATCCCTCCTCTGGGGATGTGCTGGGATGCTGCTGGCCTTGACCCCTGAGCTGCAGGAGCTACTGTGGAGGTGAATCACAGAGGCACAGCTGGGATGGCACAGCTGGAATGGTTCAGACTGGGATGGCACAGCTGGGATGGCACAGCTGGGATGGGATGGGCTGGGATGGCACAGCTGGGGTGGCACAGATTGGGGTGGAACGGACTGGGATGGCACAGCTGGGATGGCACAGCTGGGATGGGATGGCACAGCTGGAATGGCACAGCTGGGATGGTTCAGACTGGGATGGCACAGCTGGGATGGGATGGGCTGGGATGGCACATCTGGGATGGCACAGCTGGGATGGACAGGCTGGGATGGCACAGCTGGGATGGCACAGCTGGGATGGTACAGACTGGGATGGTACAGACTGGGATGGCACAGATGGGATGGACAGTCTGGGACCTCAGTGTCCCTCTGCCAGGAGCTGGTGTCACCAGGCCTGTGACTTGTGTGGCTGGAGCTGGTGCCAGGGTCACATTGAGCTCTCCCAGCCTGGTCCTGGGGAGCACGAGCTGTCTGGTGCCTCTGACAAACTCATCTGTCACCAAGTGAGGGCCATGGGCTGCGAGACACTGCAGAAGAGAGAGAATTAAAGAAGGAGAGAGAAAGAGCAATCAATACATTATTTAGCAGCAGGAATGCAAATGACAAAAAATTAATGAGGCCTCTCCCCCTCCCTGCACCCTTCCCCCAGCCCTCCTTTGCTGTAAGATTGCTGACAAATTCTCTGGAAAATATCAAAACAGCCGGAGGGTGTAACCTGCCAGAGTGATGCACCATTATCTATTATTGATGGAAACCTTGACAAGTTCCCTTTAAAAAAGGAGAGAGAAAGGGAGGGAGAGAGGGGGAAAAAAATTGCATCTAATCTTTGTTTTAAAGCTACAGTTGCTCATTTTCTCTTCCCCGAGGGCGGCTGAGCAACAGAAGTTGTCACTGTGGTGTCACCGTGTCGCGGTGGCCAGGAGCCTCCGGGCTGGGCTGGGCTGCCAGGGAATCCACGGGGTGCTGTGGAGGAGGAATATTTGTTTCTTCCCCTGTAAAGAGTCTTTTAAGTCTCGTTTAAAGATGAAATAGGGCTGAGCTGGCAGGGACGGCACTGGGGATTGTGTCTGGGGAGAGGTTGGGGGCTTGGGGTAAGAGGGAGGGAGAAGATGATCAAAGCAAACCGTGCAATAAATCTGGGAGGAGAGAGCAGCTGTGGGACAGGAGGAGAGGAGAAAGTAGAAAAAGTGACTGGGGAGGGGAAATATCCAGCAAGTCCCTGAAGCATGTCAAACCCTGTCCTGGGCAGCAGAGAGGCTGCGGTGGCCAGCACTGAGGCACAAACACGCCGCAGGGATTAATACTTCATAAATGTCACCAGCCTGCTGACAGCTCCTCTGCTTTGGGCCTCTTACAGCAAAACCCTCCAAACAAAGCGTGCGGAGCAGCTGATCTCAGCTGTCAGGGGTGACCTGTCCCTGCTCCTGCTGGTGCCACCAGTGCCACCAGGGCTGTGCTGGCTGCAGAGCCCCTGTCCCACCCAGCCCAGGGGCAGGGGGACAAGCCAGCACAGCTGGTGCTACAGGAGCCCCCCAGCATCCTTCCCTCCATCCCCTGACCCTCCTGAGCACCCACTCTGAATTTAAAACCTGCCTTCCTTTCTGTGCTGTGCCCTGCTGCCATCCCCTGCTGCCAGATGTGGGACAGCTCTTGGTGCCTCAGTTTCTCCAGGCACTCACTCTGAACCCAAAGAAGAAGGACACCTTACAGGTAACAGTTATTATTCACTGTTTCTTTTTTTATAGGTCCTCCAAAGAATTTCTCTCATCTCACAGCCCAGTCCCTCAAGGATGCCTGTGGGATCTGTTCCAGGCAGATGCTGAAATCCAGCTCCTGTTTCCCCATCAGCAGCTCTAGGCCAGTTCTTGGGCTATTTCACACTGAAATTACCCGCAGAGGTTTCTATCCCCACCCCACTGTCCTGTCTTCAGCAGAGTCCATGCCAGAGACCCCAGAGGTACAAAATCCTGGGCGAGACAGTTTGTAGATATTAAATTTAATGCTGGCAAGCAGTGCTGTTGTTCCAGTTTATGCCCACTGGCGTAGTAGATCCTGCTGAACTCCACGTTCCTGTGACTCTTCATGGCAAGGCAGGGTTTGGAAGGTACCCTCCTCTGACTGCTTTGAATGTCTCCTGTTCTGCTGCTGCAGGGGCAAATTTGTGCTCGCAGCCACCTCAGTCAGTGCTTTGTATGCCTCTGCCATGCCTTCCTTGTCTTCACCTCTATCCCATCCCCTCTTCTTCTAAAAAGAAATAGCCCTAAGTCTTTTTAATCTCTTCTCATAGATTATTGATACTATTTGTTGCAATTCTTTGGATCTTTTCCATTTCTGCTCTCCTGAGATGATGGGGTGATGAGCAGACTCTGCTGAAGGTGAAGTTTATAAAGTCACAGTAGCTCTGCTGCCTCTCCCTGCTCTGCCCAAACCCTCTTGCTTTGGGAAGGGGCAGCTCCTGCCCATCACATTCCCTGCTTCTGGACCTCCCTGGGTTTATCTCTCAGGAAGAGCCCCCACCAGCAGAATGATCTGTGGTTTTATCCATGTGCTTTGCTCCAGCAGCAGTCACATTTCCCAGCCCCTGCTCCTTTTTGAGTTCTTGAGTGCTCAGCCCCTGCTGGCACTCGCAGAGCTGTTGTGAGCCCCTCCAGGCCTTGTTGCTGCATGCTCCAGAGCCTCTGTGGACCCTGCGGACACAGAGGTGATGCTGCTGCTCCCCATGGTCCCTGAGCACATCCCTGTGTAACGGGGAGCAGTCCTGTTCCCATTCCTTGACTTGTTCCAGCTCTCTCCCTGCACCTCCACACACCCCTGTTTGCACATCCAAACCCACCAGGGGTGATGCAGGCACTGCACAGGCTCCCCTTCAACTGGGGAGGTGGCCAAATCCATGCAAAATTATTTGTGACTTCAGGAGATCTTGTCAGCCCAAGGGGTGGCAGCCAGGGCTCCCCACTGGCTTCTCTTTGTGTCCTGCTCTTGGGGATCTCAGAGAGAGAAAGGCCTTGGCCAAATGGGCTCACCTGGATTATTATTATTATTATTATCATCATCACCATTATCATTATTATCATTATTATTATTATTAAAATAAGTTCCTTTTTTTTGTTTGTTTTTGGAAGGCAACCAGGCTGATTCCTTGATTTTATCCCTTGAGTTTCCTTCAAGTTTGGCTTTCACTGCTTTCCCAGCTTGCTGAGGGGTTATTTTACTCCTGTTTCAGCCACGAGGAAGTGAGTCTTGATGTCCATCTGAAATATGCTGTGTGCTGGGTTTTCTGCTATCAACCACAGCAATGTTAATTTTGTCAGAAACTGAGCTAAACCCTGTCCCCCTTTAAGCTGGGGAGAAAACAGGATTTGATCCCATGCTAATTGCACTGAAGGCTGAGTGACTTTTTGACTCTCTTCTTATTCCTTGGTTAAATCCAGCTGCCCCCTAAGCATGCAGGAAACATCCCCCAAATACCACACAGCCTGCAGGGAAGCTCTGAAGGCCAAAAACGAGGCAACAAAGCTAGGAAGAGCAGTGGGAGAGGAGATTGCTGGGATGGGGCTGCCAAAGAATGCAGAAGCTCCAACTCCTGTAGTGGGACTCCCCCCAGCCCAGGTAGGATCTGAGCTGATAAAATAATCAGCATTTTGTGGGGCTGAAGGTCACCCTTGGGCCAGCTGCAGGGGGACAGAGAGCATTGCCATGGTCACCATGGTGCTGGAAATGTCATGTCCAGCCAGAGTATTTGTTGTGCTTTCCTATTGTCTGTTGTGCTAAAGAAAGCTTTGTTGGCAAATGGACTTCATGGGAAGTTTATCTCCCTGCTGCTGACTTTGTGCAAAACAAAACAAAAAATAAGAAAGAAAGGCAGAAAGTAATAATAAAAAGAATCCTACGTAAATTCCCAGGGGGAATCAGGAGGTCAAGTTTAAAAATAAAATAAAATAAAGGAAGGAAGAAAAGAACTACACCAAACAACCCATCAGCACCAGCTTGACGATGAAGGGAAATGCTGTGGGCTGAGGAATAATGGTTTGAAGCTTATCAGAGGGACATGCCCCACATTTACAGTGCTCTCTGAAATGTGTCAGGGCTGGTGCAGCATAATGGGAGCAACATGGGGGTCGCTCAGTCCCTCCTTCAAGGCCAGGAGGACCAAAATGACTTGCATGCGACATTGAAGTTTGTCACCCTGCACAAGAGGGACCTTGGAGGGGCTGGGTGAGAATTGCTGGTTCATGTTCATACCAATTACCAGGGAGGTTGCTGTGCTCATTTATGAGGTCCAGAGGTGTCTGTGCCTTTCCTGCCTAATTGCAAAGGTGAAAGGGCCGTTTTACAAACGGGGAAACTGAGGCACAGAGGGGCCAGCCTACCCCAAGTCACCTTTTTGCCCTGGCAGCAAACACATTCCCTCTGTGCCGTGCACACCCTCTGTGCTGGTGCCACTCTCTGCTCAGAGGCAGCAGAAACCAAGCCTGGCTCTCCTGCAGCCTTCAGGATTCAGCACATCTCATCCTCACCTGCCACAGGCTCCTTTATTCGCTGCTGGGCTCCCCGGGTGGATTTGCCAACACAGCTCATTGCTGCCCTGCAAAACCTCTGCTATTTCAGAGCACAGCTGCCTGCAGCTCCCCCAGGTTTCTCTGCCCCATCCTTCCTGCAGCTGTTGTCAGCTGTACAGACCGTGTGGAGCTTCAGCAACATGGCCAGGTGACACTTTGGCTTGGGCACAAGGTCTCCCCACCTGGGATTGGCAGGGAGGGGAAATCTAGGCTGTCACGTCCAATTACATTTTTCCCTGGGTGACCTTTGTTTCCATAACACAATTTTTATTATTTGACTTTGTAATATTGATTTTGATTTCCTTTTTTGATTCATTTTCGTTTCGCTCTTTCCTGCAGGGAGTGACTTGGTTCACCTTCAGCATCTGCTTGCTCTGTAGTGTGAGGCAGGAAGGGTCATTTGTCCATGGAAAATGACCTGGAAGAAAAGCAAGGTTTTAAAGAGGGCTTGTGTATGAGCTGGGCTTGTTCTGGTGCTCTAAATTGGGCCCCTCCATCCTGTCCTTCCTGAATACCCCTTGGCTTTGTGGTGAGCTGTCTCCCTCATCCAGAGGTGGATGGGAAATGCACTGCAATGAAGCAGGTCTGGATGTGGAGCTCCTCCAGGCTTTGCTGGCAGCAGGAGCAGCAGGACCATCTTCTGACTGAAAGGGAGAGTTTGCCACTGAAATGTGTCCATCTCCTGGAGTTCCACCTTCAGCAGTGGCTGGTAATGATGCTTCAGATGAAGGAGGAGCTCAGTTGCAGCAGGCAGAGTCTAAGGTCCATTTCCCACATCCTGGAGTGTCCAGCAGTCTGTGTCACAAGACAGCAAACCTTCCTTTCCTCTGCTTGCTCAGTGCCCAGAGTGGCCAAGGTCAAGATGCATGGCACCAGGGGATGTTCAAGCCATCAGAGGGATGGATTTGGGGCCATCTGTGCCTCTGGAAGGTGCCCTCATTATCTGCAAGGAAAGGACAGCCCAAGACACCCTGTTCCCTTCCTCTGAAAGGAGGGAGGTTTCCCCACCAATTCTATCCTCACAACACAAGCTCCAGAGCCAGAAGGGTCAGGGCAGGCTTCAGAGCCCCTTCTCAGAGCTGCTTTTACTCCTCAGAGACAGCACAGATGGGCCATGATGTGGTCAGCAACGTCAGCAGCCGAGCTCCAGCCATGCACAGCAAAGATCTTTATTCCATCACCTGCCACGATCCCAATAAGCCCCAGGAGGACGAGCCATGGATGTCAACTCCAGGTGTGGGGGTGTGAAAGGACAGCCAGACGTCTGACCACTGAGGAAGTGCTGACAGAAACACCTTGGAGTGCCAGACACCTTGTTAGCCAGGATATATTGTGCTGGTGATTCACAAGCTCATGTTTCCGCTGTGAAATACAGTCCCCAGCAGAGGGAAAAAGATTAAACCAGAGAAAGAACCTTTACAGCCTTTTCTCTTTCCACCCTCACCTTCCTAATTACTTTAAATGTACAAAGGGTTTGTCATAAGCTGTTTAATCTCTCTCCCAGTTTTTCTTTTTAATAATCCCAGGGCATGGGGTTCTTCTCAGCATCCCTCCTCAGATCCACCTCATCCTCTTGAGGCCAGCAATTTTTTCCCCTGTTTACTTCTTTTCATGACTAAGAAGAGTACAGTAATTTCACGAATATAAGCAGCACCTTTTTCATTGAAGAATCCAGCCTACCCCAGTGGTGCGGCTTATATTCAGGTGCGGCTTATAATTGTGAAATTACTGTACATCAAAAAGCTTTACTGTAAGCTTCCAATTTAACAGATCTATGTGAAAGTGCAATTTATTTATTTTTTTATTAATTCCCTAGTCCCAGTGATCTGAGTCTCTGCCCTCCTGCCCACCTGGCTGTTGTGTTTTACAGATGAAATATTGAGTGAGCCACCCCAGATGTCCAATGGGTTTGTTGGTCTTGGACTGGATGTTTGTCTGGGGGACAAAACAAAACAACAAAGCAGAGGTCTGTGACCAAGCAGGGAAAGGAGCGAGGTGTTTCAAGGTTGGGATGTTGCAATAGGACAAGGGGTAGTAATGGCTTTAAACTGAAAGATTAAAGTTTAGATTACATATGAGGAAGGAATTCTTTACAATGAGGGTGGTGAGGCCCTGGCACAGGGTGCCCAGAGAAGCTGTGGCTGCCCCTGGATCCCTGGAAATGCCCAAGGCCAGGCTGGACAGGGCTTGGAGCAGCCTGGATAGTGTCCCTGCCTGTTTGAGGGAGTTTGGAACTAAACAACCTTTAATGGTTATTCCAACCCCGAGCATTCCATGATTCTGTACCTCCTTGTCCCAGCTGCAGCCACAGGACAGCTCTCTTTGAGGAGCATCCTCGGGATAACACTGCCGGGATTCCCTCCTCTTCCTCGCACCGGGGGCTTCTCCCGGCTCCCCCCAGCCCCATGTGCCGGCATATGCTGCCCTCTAGAGCCAGCACCCAAATCTCGCCTTTTTTAAAGGAAAAACTGCCAGGAAGTCCTGACAGAATGGGAGAATCAGTGGAATCTCCTCGCGGAGCTGGGCAGGGTGAGACCCCTCGGGGGGACCAGCCCCACGGGCACGGAGGATGCACAGGGGGAACCTTGACAATGTGCTCAGACCATCAGCAATAATAATAACAATAATAATAATAATAATAATAATAATAATAGCAACAACAACTTGACTCTCACTCCAGCACACACAGCTCCAGCCAGGTATCATCAGCTGCTCTGCTGAAAAAACCTGAACGCTGACCCTTCCTCGAGGAGGTGAAAGTGGGGATTTGCCCAAAATCAGTGTCTCCCTCTTGCCTTTTTTTTTTGCTCATATGAACTCTGATGCAGCTCACATCATGTATATTTTCCAGGGGACTGACACAGAGCTCTGTCCCTTCCTGCATCTTTCTCTTGAGTGTCTCACCCAAAATGTGTCCCCCATGATTGTGGTGTCTTCTCCTTCCCCAAACAATTCCTCTCCACCCCATACTGGCATCCCACTCCTATTTTTTCCATCCCTGAAGACCTCAGAGGAACTGAAGCCATTAACAGGAGGTAAGAATCTTTTCCTTTAGCTTTAGTTACTTTCAATAATTATTTTTTTCTCCTCTTCCTAGTGGCAAAACTTTCCACCCGTGGAGGTTGAGCAGTGGTGGGGTCACTGTGGTGTGTTTATCACTCGAGAGTCCCGGTGCACATTGGATAAGGTTTTTCAGTGAGCTTTTGGAGTCTTAATCAAACTGCAACCATCCTGAACAGCGATGTTATCAAGGAGTTGGCTAAACTGCATTTCCCTAAATAATCCCATTTATATCCTGCGGCTAAAGCCCACTCAGCTTTGTTTGGGGTGAACGGCCGCTACCTGCTGAGATTTCTGCAGGGACAGACACAGCAGGAGCTGAGCCCTGATCCCACAAACCAGAGGGGATCAGGAGAGCAGGGCTGGGATGGGATCAGCTCAGGATTTGGGCTGAGCCCTCACTAGAGGGCAGGAGCGCTCTTTAACTGCGCAGCTCCCCGGTTTTCTTGCACAATTTCCCCCGTCCAGTGGGTCAGTTGAACACTTCAGTGACTCACTGCAGGAAATGACCCTGTGGGGCTGCACTCGGTGTCTGCTGCCCTTCCCTAGGTGCTGCCAGCCCGTCTGGGGCAGCCTCCAGGGGTTCCACCATCTACTGAGAGCTCCCGGCAGGTTTTGCTGCCAGGGGGTTTCTCCCAGAGAAGAAATATTTGGGGCAGGAGGCTGCAGATGTTGACCCCACATCTGGCACGTAAGGTGAACTTTAGCACTGCGTTCTCATCCAATAACAAAGCAGGTACCCGATATAATCTTAATTTCTTCTTCCTGATGTAGCATCAGCAGCTGAAAATGTGGCTCTTTGTAGGGTGTTCCAGCTTTTCTCGGTAACCAGCTGCTGCCATCCCTTTCCCTCTGTCCAAACGTGCTGCAGGATCATCCCTGTGCGGTAACAGCCTGAAAAATAACATGTCTGTTCACAGATCCCTGCTCTCCTGGCCGCAGCTCTGCCCTTAACAACACTCTCAGATGGACACAATCAGCTCGGAGGTGGTTTTTTCCCCAGCTAACTCCACGGGATCTTTAGAAGCATCAGGTTTTCCCAGCGCTGTGAGTTACATCTTAATGCAGAAACCACCAGAGAAACTCCAGCATCCCCCGGAAGGCAACACATCATGGGCACAACGGGGCTTTTTATATCAGAGACTATGAAAAGACCTTCCAATTTAGTAGCTGTTCTGCTCGTATCTCACATTATTGCACACACGCTTCTCCCTTGCCCAAGCCTGAAAACGGGAGGGTGTAAGAATAGCAGCTTGTTACTTCATCTGTCTGCTTCCTGTGCGTGCTCCCAGTCGGGTCTGCTCTCATTAGCATCAGCAGCTCCGCGTTACTACTGCTCACTAATGCCAGTGAGTCAGCACAGCTCAGCGTGCCTACAACAGCCACCGTTTACATCTGTGTGAGCCAGAGAAAAATCTCTACCTGAATCTTTATTTTTTTAAATCGGATTTATTAAGCAAATGCGCTCAGGAACTCCCCAAAAGCCTCTCAATGAAAAAAAATTAATAGGAGAAAAATGCACACTCTGCCTCAGATATTTCCTCCTATACTTTCTGCTGAGCCCTAGGTGTGTGAGATGTTTAAACTCATGAAGTCACTTTCAAAGTTGTGTGGAAAGCTTGCAAAAATAGCAGCCTCGTGAATGATTTATTTGGTAAGGGAAGTAAACAGCCTCTGACAGCTCACCAGACCTCAGATTCATCGGCCCACAGCACAGGGCTACCTGCAAGTCATGGTTGTAATGTTTGTCCCTAATTAGGTCGTAGAAATGAGTTAATTTTCAAATAGGAGCAGAATTGTTTTATTATAGCCTGGAGCCCTCTCCCTGGGCTCTGCCCTGGGCTCTGCTGTCACTTCCCTCTGGAGTGAAGCCACTTGTCCCCAGGGAGCTGCCACTGCTCCCTGGGCTCAGGCTGAGGTTTGTGTAGGTTGGGATGCTGAGCGTGTCAGGGACAGGAGCACAGCGCTTGTCTGGGGCTGCTCTGGGGCTTCCAGCAGCCGTGCTGGGCAACCTGGGCTCACGTTTGCCTGCCCTGAGCGTGGATTTGGGAAGTCTGTACATGCTGGGAGGATGCTCTGAGGCAGCAGCACTGCTGTCCCGTTGCAGTCAGCTTTGCACAAATCCCACCTTTGCTCCCTTTCCATAGAATTACAGAATCATTAAGGCTGGAAAAGACCTCCAGTGTCATTCTAGTGGGTACCACCATGCCCACTAAACCATTTCGTTTTTTTGAACACTTCCAGGGACAGTGATCCCACCACTCTTCTCATGAAGAAATTTTCCCTAAGATCCAATCTGGACCTTCTGGCATAACTTGAAGCTGTTTCCCCTTGTTTTGTTGCCTGGGAGAAGAGGCTGACCCTCACCTTGCCACAACCTTCTTTTGGACAGTTGTAGAGCGTAAATTGTAATTGATTAATTTAGATTTTGCTGCTGACTGCTCTAAAAGAAAGATTCTGCCATGACAGTGAATTTGGGGAAAAGGGAGAACCTGTGAGGCCTGAGGAGATTCTGAAGGATCAGGAGCATCAGCAGGACATCTCCAGGCAGCTCAGGATGGGGGTACCAGTTCCTTCCAACCCTGCACTCCAAGGACTGCATTTTGGGGGGAAAACCACTGGGTTCCTAGAAAAAGACTGAGGGAGTTGGCGGTTTTTAGCCTCCAGAAGAGACCACATTAATGTAATTATTTAAAGGGGGATGCCAAGAAGATAGAGTCAGGCTCTTCCCAGTGCTGCCAACCCCTTGGACACGAGGAAAAGGGCAGAAACGGATGCACACCAAGTTCCACCTGGACACGAGGAAGAACTTCTGTCCCGTGCAATGAGCACACACTGGAACAGAGACCAGAGAGGCTGTGGAGCGTCCCTCCCTCACCAGAGGTGTTCCCGACCTGTCTGGTCACAGCCTGTGCCGTGTGCTCTGAGATGACCCTCCCTGAGCAGGAGGTCAGAATGACTGACCTGCCAGACCTGGGTCCTGATGCCCATCCTGGGATTTTGATCCCATGCTGGAATTTTGATCCCCATATTCTGATCCTCATTCTGGGATCCTGATCCATCCATCCCAGCATTCTGATTCCATCCCTTGATCCCAAATCGTGATGCCCATCCCACAATCCCAACCCCATCCTGCGATCCCAACGATCCCGATCCCATCCCACCATGCCAATCCCATCCCAATGATC
>VRYO01001183.1:435619-513968 GCA_009812075.1 Sialia sialis | reverse complement strand
CCCACGGCTTTCAGGGAGCCTGTTCCAAGGCAAAGAGACACAAGATGAATGTCAGCAATCCGGAAAAGCTGCAGGAATCCTGCAGGTTGGGACGTGCTGCCAAAGGAATGTTCTGCAGTTGTGCTGTTCACGTTTTGCTGCAGCCTGACAAATTACAGCTCCATTCCCTGACCCACAGCATCCACTCTTAAAAATACATTTCCAATCTCTTCTTAAGGTCTCTGATATTGGCAGTGACAGAGCAAACAATTTCATCTGTGTGAGAGAAATGATGTCCTCACATGTTGTGCGGGGCAGCCTGAGAAGGCTGATGGATCACATTATTGATCTGCTTTTATTTGGGTTGCATATTTCAGAGCTCTCAGCTTTAAAACAATCTCTTCACGTTGAATCTCTGCTCTTGGAGCTGCTAGCACAGCTCACCTTCTGTGGAGTTTGAAGATAGTATTTCCCTGTGAGAGCAAGGGAAGAGTAGAAATAGAATAGAATAGAATAGAATAGAATAGAATAGAATAGAATAGAATAGAATAGAATAGAATAGAAATAAGCAGAGGAAAAAGCCTGTGTCAGTGTTCACTTGGTGTTGTGGGAGGTACAGTATTCACAATATTTGGGAGGACTGCGTCTCCTGCACCTCCCTTCCATTGTATCATATTTAGGAAAGTATCTCAAAGATCTATGAATGATGAGAGCTATATTCTAAATTTTTTTGTTCCCATTTTATAACCACTCTGAGGGTCAAATGAGCCTGGGTGGCACTGAAGAAGAGATTCCTTAATTATAGAACTGAGGCTTTTAGAATTGGGAAAAAACCTCATTTTGCATTGTCTTACTTTACCTGGGTGACAGTGTTGAGTTTTTCTGTTGCCATGAAAATCCTGTGCATTTTGTGATGTAAGTTAACATCCTGGCGTGGCCATCAGTGCCTCTGAGGAAATCCTAATCCATTATTCTGCCCAGGGAGAGAGGTTAAAGCTTGCTTGCACTCTCATGCTCTCATTCTTTCTCTCTGAAGGCTTCATGGGGGGATGCCCTTTGTTGAGTACTTAACATATTCACTGAACCAGTCCCATTTATATTCTAAACAAGATCTTTAATTTCATCCCTGATGTGTACAAAATCTTGGGGCTTGAAGGAAAATTCATGAGAATTTTCTTTTTTAGGCTTCTGGAAAGAAAGGAAAAAAAAATCAGTGGAGGTTAAAAATCAAAGAATAGTTACTCACAGCTGGCAGGGTTGGAGGAAGCAGATACTGCAGCTTGGTTGGTTGATTAAACCTTGATAGAATTTTACTGGAAGACTGAATAAAATAGTTCTATATCCATTCAGCTGTAGTTTGCAGGGAGTCTTTAATAATTAAAATGGGAACCAAAACAAGTGTTTTCCAAATACACAGCACACATTGTTTTATCCCTTACCTTTTGATGGGTTTTTTGGGTCCTGTCTACCAATCTGTCCTGTCTGGGATGCCAAGAGGTGCTAAAGTACCCTCAGGAATTAATTCCATTTTTAGAAAGTTTCCTTTACGAACCAAACCTCACAAAGGGCACCCAGAGAGATCAATATTGTAGTTCTGGTTGTGGAGCACATTCCAATCAATTCTGGAGAGCTGAGCTCAGTGAATCCATCTGGCAATGGCTTCAGTTAGCAGGACAATTCTGTTTAAGCACAGTTTTTCTTGGGTGTTTTATGATCCTTTCAGCTGTGCTCTAACTGCATTAACTTTGTCAATTAGAGTGTTTTGCCTTTTTTTTCTCTTTTTTAATGCTTAGTGCAGCCTTGCGTTTCACAGTTTAGAATGATGTGTGCTGCAGCTTTCATATACAAGAAAATGAAATATCCCTCTTTGGATATATATTTTCCATCTTAATTTTTTTTCAGTCCACATTTTCTACTTTTCTTAGTAGAATTATATTTAAGAATAATGCATCTGAGGAACTAGGGAATTCTGCCAAAAGGTTTAGTTAGAACTCATCTATGAATTTGCAGGGATTTGCAGACAATGTAGAGCACTGGTTTGTGCAGGGGGTGGTTTGTCTGGATAAATACCCTTGAAAGGTCACATGAAATCAGATGTTCAGGCTAATGCTGGATTTTTGACAGAGCATGGTCAAAGCAATGCAGGGTTGAGTTTAAATTTTTTCTGCTTGGAATTGCTTCTCCGAGACTGCTGTGTGGGAAAAATTTGCAGCACCCGAAAACATTGTGCATCTGAAACTCGCAGGACTTTAAAAACCCCATAATCTTGTATCTTTATGAGCAATACCTAGAACATGACTAACAAACTGAGGTGGGGAGTTTCTCTGTTTTCAGCTGAGTTTTTCTGTTCGTTTTACGTGTGTAACTGTTTGCTCTTGGTCATTGGAGTCAGTGGCACTTCTGTCCCCTGCTCTGCCTGGGGCGTTTTACAGAAATATTTTGGAATATTGTAGAAGTGAATTTAAGGAATGGTGTTTAAAATGAGCTGGCACTCTCAGTTCTGGCCACTTTTGTGATATTCAGGTGCCCAAAATCCCTTTAAAGATGAACCAGTGAGTCTTCATGCATAACTTGGCACATCTCTCAGAGATAAGTTTGCTCCTTGTCTGCACCTCTCTTCCTTAATCTGTAAAATCCTTACATAAGGCAGTTGTGATAGCTCTTCCATCCTCTGTTCCAGCTCTTGGACTTACTGGGCTATTTCTGTCAAACTTCACAGAGGAATGGATATTAAAATTTATTTTAATTAATTTTTTCTGAGGAAGGCTGAGGAGATCAGAGAGGCTGTAAAAAGGGCCTTCATTATGGCAGAATTGAAATTGTACCTGTCCCATGTTTGTAGCCATTTGGCAAATCTGACTTGTGAATGGTCTGGAATGGGGAATGCCAAGAAAAAGCAAAATCTTTGGGGAAAAAAGCAAATTTGTTTGTTTTGCGGACAGCTCAGAGGAGCCAGTCGGGAAGTGAAGTGTGGGTGCCAATAAAACCCTGGTAACAATTGCAGGGCAAAGAAACACTTAAAAACCATGCCAAGAGAGAATTTGGGTCTTGTTACTCTCTGTGCCTATTTCCAGGTGGACTTTGAACAAAGCTGGTATTGTTCCTGTGTGTCTTGGGTGAAAACGCTTGTATAAATTCCCTTAATATTCATTGGCAACACTTATTCTTGGATTTTATCCTGAAATACAACCTGCTTCATTTGCCCCAAATGTGAGGTGTGTGTTTCTGTGTAACACTGGGGGGGCTCCCTGGAGACATCAGGTGCACCACAGGTGATACCCAGGAGAATTTCCCTGAGCTTCCATTTTCTGCCAAGCTCCAAGGATCCCAACCCTCTTTTGCCCTGGGCAGAGGAATTTATCTCTAAATCCTGAGGGTCTTCTGGCAGCAAAATGTGTGAGAGTGTTAGTAACAATAAAAAGGATGTTGGAAGGTTGTTGGTTGCCCATGTCATTGTTTGGATGCTTCTCAAGTTCTAACTTGGGACTGGTGTAAATAATTGTACTTAAGGTTAGAGCCATTGGTTATTCTCTCTGTTGGGAATGTCACCAAAAAATTCCCCCATCAGCTGTGGGCATAAGTGCTTCAGAAATCATCACCAGCGTGCACGAGCTGTGGCTCAACATCCTGATCCAAGTATTGCCTGCAGAGCCACCCAGTCCTAAGCCCTGTCCTGTGAGGAGGCTCAGATTTTTCACTGGAAGAGAGCTCAGCCTTGGAATAAGTTGCCCAGAGAAGTGGTGGAGTCACTGTCTCTGGAAGTGTTCAAGAGGTGTCTGGATGTGGCTCTTGGGAATGTGATTTTTGGGTGATTGTGGCTGACAGATCATCTTGAAGGTCTCTTCCAGCCTTGATGGTTCTGTGGTTCTGAGAGCTAACAGGCTGTAAGTTTTATTATCACTGTTAATTTGTTTTTACCATTTAATTCTTTTCAGATGAGATAATTCACATCTGAAAGCTTTGGCAACATAGTAGCCTAAGTTTCAATTGTTATCATAATGGAAAAGAGTCATGCTAGAAATATTAGTACCTAGTTGCATACATTTAAAGGAATTGTTATTCAAAGTTTTTATGCCCAAAACAATAACACTGGTTTGTGTTGATGCTCCATGCTCTGATCTTAACCTTTGGGGTGATAACAAAGCACAAAAACTGGCTCCTCCTGCAATCCTTTGCCCTTGAAGGAGTCATTTAGTTAAATTCCTTAATATTTTTGCAGCTGTGGTTGTGGTTTATTAACTGATGCTGCCTTGAAGAACAGCCTATGTCTGCAGCAAAGTTTTCATTACTCCTCTGTCAATACTTGCAGAGTAAAGCAAATGGGACTGAGTAGAGGTTTCTGCTCTTCAGTCTAAATAGTTTCTTTTTCTCCATCCCTGCTATTTTAAGGAGAGGGTAGAGAATAGTTTTGATGCAGTGAATGCATATTTGTGCTCTATTGGATAGGAAGGTCTGGCCTTCTTTGTCTGTCAGGATTATTTTAAGCTATGATGTTTAGAATTTATTAAATGAACTAGAGGGAATTAAAAACATCTCTTTTCCCCAAAATATTCTTACTTCTGCAGCTGTGAAATGCCTTTTATCCTGATTCATCCCAGCTGAAGAATCTCCAGAATTTCTCTTTTGCAGTTGGTAAAATACAATTTTGGGCCAGTTTAACAATTTGCTTGTCAGGAGAAATCCAGGTGAGTTCAGTTTGGTTTTGGTTTGGTTTGAACATAGTCCTCAAAATTGAAAATCAGATGACCCAAAACTATTACATTGCTGTGTTTACTGATGCAAACGTCAAGTTCTGCGGTGATTGCCTTGGCCTCTGGGTTTATCTGCCTGGGTTTTTGTGGGGGTATTCTTGCATGATAATTGCAGATGAAGAACACATCTTATTTGGAAGGCCCTACAGAACAGGGATGTCACCTCTGGGAGGTGATGGACGTGAATTTCATTTTGTTCTGGCGAGTGGAAGGAACTGGAGGAATTGCTGTGTGATTGAGCAGTGGATAGAAAATGCTTTGGTGTCACAGGGCAGAGCTGAAGGATGAGCTATAATAAGTAGGGAAGAAGCATTTGCAGAATTCAGGGGTCTGACTCACTTGACCACGTGCTTCTCTTGAGTTTCACACTTGACTGTGACAAATATCAAACGGAGTAGCAGCCAGGCTAGTGGGCAAGCGTGCTGAGAGCCACAGGTCTGTGCTGACCTCTGAGTGTGGTTTGGGGGAAATACTGGAGTCCTCGTCTCCTTTTCCTGTTGTGCAGTGTGGTTTTTCTTTTATCCCACTTCAGAAAATCAGGGTGGTGTGAAACCTCACCCAGCAGTTCCCTGGGCATGAAGATGTAAAGAAGGAACCCCAGCCCAATAAAGGTGATTCATAACTGGAGCCTCGCTTTCTACCTCTGTACCTACACATGATGTGTTGGCTGGTAAATTTGGGCTGGTTTGCTTAGCACATGGAGCTGCATTTTAAAGTCTGTCCAGTGGGAGAGTGCTCTGAGAGTGGAAGGAACCAAAACCTCTGCCAGAGCTAGCAGCAAGCGCGAGGACCTAGTCTGGAGATAAAAACTGATTAGTGGATAATTCCCCCATAATGAATAATCTCTGCCTTAAAAGATTGCAGATGGTTTTGGATGAGAGGGGGAGAGAGATCAGGTTTTAAATGCCATTCTTTCAGTAACCTGAATCTCCTGACCTTAGGTGACACTGCAGAGATGATTCCAGCCGAGTAAGACCAGGAGGAGAGGCTGGCTGGGGATGTGTGGCCAGGGCTTCCTGCCTTGGGCTGACCCTGAGCCCCAGAGCTATATTTACCTGGTAGTTTGGGAGGTCTTTCACTCCACAAGGTCAAGGAAAGCTTCCAAAATACAAGGAGGAGCCAGTTGTCGCTCCCCAAGTGAGGATTAGTATGTGACATGACTTCTTGAACTGTTTTCAGATTGATTGCACACCTACTGATCTTTCACCTTTGCAAAGGTAACTGTACTTGTGTGTTTGCCTGTCCTTGACTGGAAAGGGTGCAGAAAACAAAACTGAAACTTAGAACTAGGTTAAGGACTATTATGAGTGAGCTGTGTCAATAAAGGCCATCATTCTGTGTAGCTGTGCAGCTTTTCAAATTACTCCAGCGAGACTCTCTTTACAAATGCTTTTGTATTTTGTCTGTTGACTCATCCATCTCAACACTCACAGTAACATTTCAGTACTGTCTTATAAAGCCTGGGATTGAAAGAAGGCTGTTCTTGGGCTGCTTCATCAACAGATGCAATTAATACAATGATGTTTGTTTTGACACCCTGGCTCACTGGCAGCATTGTAAGCAGCATTGCTGTGTGAGGAGATCGCTGTGGTTGAGGACTCCATGTACAGGCAGCTCACTCAATATTTGTATTCAGCTTAAAGTCAACACTGAAAGAGTTTCAGACCTCTCCTAAGCTGGCAAACAGGCTCACTGCTGCTACCAGTGATGTTAACAAAAGGGCAAATCATAATCTGCAGCACTTCTAATTTATTTAGTCTTAGAAAACGTTGGGTTTTCATTCTGTTGGAGAGCACCAGAGGTATAAAAGGAAGGCTCAGAGGGATTTTCTCCTTTTGCAAGGCCGGGAAGGTGGTGAAGGAAATACGATTTGGACTCAGATATTTATTCTTTCAGTAGAACAATGTCAGTCCCAGAGCAGTGCTTCTCAGATGTGTTTTACCCTGGGAACTTGTCTAAAACGTCTTCCTTTTCAGCTATTTCATTTTTAGCTGTATAGAGGGTGTAACCATTGTTTAAGGGAGTGTCCGTGGCATGGAGCCAGTTGATATCCAAACCCTATCATGAATTGTTTTAAAGAGAGTGTGATTTTCTGTACTGAGATATATTGATGACTATTTCTCAGGGCAGGAAGTACCTGCTGACTCCAGCAATTGCCAGTGCAGCTGTTCACTGTGCGTAAGCCACAGAAAAAACCTTGAGAAAGCCTTAATATCTCTAAGAAGCAGCTCAAGCTTAAATGATCAGTCTAGTTAAGCTGTATGAAGAGCTGCTTTCATATTTTCATTTGCCTGGAATTTTATATTGGGGAAAAAAACTGGTTCTTAGAGTATCAAAGTCTATAGGATAGTTTACAGAGAGGTATTTAACTTCAGGCTAGTTAATATTTGTTAAGGCTTGTCTGGACACTCCCCAGACTCCTGCTCCAGGGTACAAATTTAATTGATTTATTCCATGTTAGTGTTATGCAGCAGTATGTTAGAGTTAATGCAGCAGTTTCTTTTTCTTCAGGTAGGGATCTGTGCTGGATGCGTGGCTTTGGGCAATCTCTGGCATTGTAGCACCCTGTGACCTAATCTGGGTTTCTACCAGGACCTGTGTTAGGCCAGGCACACACTGCAGTCAACTGACCTGAGCTTCCTGATGAGCAAGTTGGGATTTTTTTTGTGTTATGTTCCCCGCTTTTAATCACAGAGCTGACTTCTGATGAGATTATATATAGATTTCTATAGCGTTCCACCAAAAGATTTGCTTTGAATTAATGAACATTTTTGTGAATTTCTGTAGTTGACATTTTCTGGAAAAATAAATGATGATTTTGGTCCAGACTCCTCTGATCAGTGCCAGGTGTGAGCGGCAGGCTCCAGTGGGCTCATCCAGGGTATGGGAGGTGGCTCCAGCACTGCTGACCTTTGGCTCACGGAAAAAAAACACAGTGAGCAAGGAGTACAGTGCTCCAGATGTGAGCCTGTCTGGAAACTGAGTGTGCAGAGATAAACCTCTGATGGGAAACACCCTCTCACCTGCAGACTGTGCATTATCCAAGTTACCCAGTGTCACAGCTCTGGAGATACCTGAGGTATCTGAGATAGCTCCAGCCCAAGTTCAGTCACTTCCTTCATTCTCCATTCGAGGTCCGGGTTTGAATTGCTTTTCATTTTGTGTTGTCTCTTGTTGTCTTTGATACCAGGATGTGATTTCTTCTCTGTCAGCTCTCCCTGCCCTTTGTTTCTCTTAGTTTGCAGTTTTTTTGGATGGTAACACTCACGTTGCTTGTAGTGCATCCCCTGTGTCACAAGGTTTTGACTCAGCAGCATTGTCCTGGAGATGCACAGGGATGTGCCAGCAAGCAGGGCTACGTGTGTCACAGCAGAAGAACATCCTTCCACATCTTGCCCAAGCAGCAGAGCTGCTCTTGCTGCTCAGTGGGATTCTGGGGTCGTGGCTCATGAGAGTGGTGACAATAGGAAGTGTGGGATATCCTGGCTTATTTGGAGATCAAGATTTCATTTCCTTCGCAATAATTTGATGAATCAAAAAGGAAAATGTGTAATGCTTGGTGTTCACCTAGAGCTTTGCATTTTTAGAGCATTGTGCCAACATTTCTTCTGTACTTCTGACTTGATGATGGAAAGTGCTGTCTGTAGTGAGGTAAGGACAGCGAATACTTCTGCCCTCCTTTCATTTACTGCTGTGGTTTCACTTGGTGCTGTGGTCAGATGATCTCTACTTCTCCACGAGCTTCTGTGAGCTTTCCAGTCATCACTGGAGCTGTGCAGCCTGGGAGAGGCTGCCAGTTCGTGCTTTGAGGGGTGTCATTGGGCAGTGAGAGTGGCAGACGTGGTGCTGTGTGGTGTGACATCTCTCTGCTGGGAAGATCCAGGTGATGCACGCACACATCATGCCACCTAGAGGAACGGAGCTGGCAAGCCTGCAGCCACTGCCTTGCTGCCAAAATTGTGCTGGTTGTGCCAGTGGCTGTGTCGAGACTTTCTCCAAGCTGTGCCCTTTGTGGCCTCACCTCAAGTCCAGCGTCAAGTCAAATGTGAGAAGGTTCCTTCACAGGCAGCTCTCCATCAACTCAACAAACATTTCTCAGCTTTTTACATGAGATTACTTCTCCTGCTTCTCCTAAATGATCCTCATCTTTCCCAATGGTTCAAGAACCTGAAATTAACTTGTGGATCTCACTTTGTATTCTCCAGGAATTAGGGTGAGGAATCTAGCACAAGGTGTGATTTCATGGGATAACGTTCTCCAAGCTCTCTGCTTTTTTTGGCTGGTATGTTGCAATGTCTTTTGTGGGAGACTGTTAAATTTCCCAGAAGATTATCCTAATTTCCAGAGTCTCAAAGTCTGAATTGTAATTAAGCACTTAATTTGATGAGGGCTTTTAGATGTCTTGCTAGTCTACTGGCAGCTTGGGGAAATACTTCCATCTTCCTCCCTTGCATAGGTTCAAGCTCAGAAAACTGGGATATATTTAGAACTGGCAGAACTGCCAGCCAGGCCTCAGAAAATTGCTCCAAATCTCTTCCTTCTGAGTAGGTTAAAACCAAATTCAAAAGAAGCCTGGCTTTTCTGAAGAAGTTGGGGTGATGACAATTTATCAGTAACAAATGGGCAGTGGGGAATTTTAATAATAGATTTTATTGCTTGCAATTGCGTTGAGTTCCCTATTGCCTCAATTGACAGTAATCAGGACATCCAACAGGGAAGCAATTACTTATTTCTTGATCATCCAGACAGTCAGCGAGTTGTGTTACGAGATAAGCACGTGGTTTGACCAGAGGGTGTCACCTCTTTGGGAATGAATTTTCTTTTTGACCCACTTTAGTCTAATATGTGCTACAGTAAGGTCAAGACCAATGACTTGGGCTCACAGGATTTAATACACAGCCAATAATGACTGAGTAGAGTCTTTTTCTTTTGTGCTATTTGAGGTTAGGGCTTCTAGATGAAGTTTCTGTCTTCTGCTGTTTAAGTAAAACATCCTTTCTCCCCCCTCTCTCCCGTGCTTCACCTCATATGCTTAAAATCTCTGGAACAGTCTTGAAGCCTTTATTCTGCTGTGCCTTTGAATTGACCCCCATGTATTTTCATCAAGACATTAGGATGGCCTTCGCATTTCCTTCTATTCTCAGTTTAAATTTTCCTGTTACGGGAATACTAAAAGAAAAAAAGCGACCAAAAAAACTGAATTACAGTTAGTCATATGTTAAAATAACCAGACTAAAGGCAGCAGGAAGAGCATCCTCTCAGTGCCAGCGGGTGATGGCAGGGGTTGGAATGAGATGATCTTGAAGATCTCTCCCAAGCCAGAGCATTCCATGCTGGCTGTGGATGGATCTCTTGCCTGTATTGACCACTGGTGCCTTCAACAACCCCGTTCTGTCTCTCTTAACACGTCCCCCTTTTTCCTGATAAACTTTCTGGCCTGCAGGCTACTGACAGCTGTTGTCCACTTGCTGCTAATTAAGAAAGCAGCATGAGCGATGGGAATGTGGATTGGAGAGATTGAGCCCCCCTCTCCACAGCCAAGCGTTTCAACCTGATTAAAGAGCATCTGACTGACAACTGGGCGGCCTCTTTTTTCCTGCTGTCTCTCTGCAATAGCCTGGTTTTTATCAGAACTCCCAGGTCAGGTGCTCTCTGTGTCTCTGGATTTTTTAGATCCCCTAACAATGGGGCAGCGTCAGAACAGATTTGCTGTTCAAAAGATGGGAACTGTGAAATCTGAGCCACTCTAAAGCCACATCTTTAGCATGCAAAGCGTTGTCTATGTCTGTGCTCTTACTCAGAAATTCAAATGACACATACTAGGTTGAAAATTTCAAACTAGCTATAGGAATCAAGATTATTATGAATTGACAGCACTTAAGTGGATGGGCCAATGATTGAAAAGATTTTCTTTCTTTGTTTACTAATTTTGCCTTGTTTGCTTTGTTTCCTTGTTTTGGTTTTCCTTGTTTTGCATCAAGTCCCAGTGGGAGACCTTTTGTGTGGGATTTTTATGTTCTAGCAAGAGAATGGGCTTGAACTCTGAAATTCCCTTCCTGGCCTGCGCCTCTGTGGAGGTAAAATGATTGACTGTGGTTAATAAAATACAAGATTGTTGTGTTAATGCACAACCAGGAGGTGTGAATTCAAGTAAGAGTGGTGGTAATTTGGCAGAAGAAGCCTCCTGTAATGCTGATGCTCTCTGGAGCTGTTTACCCCCAGCGATATTATGACTCTCTGTATTTCAGATTAGACCAATCTGAATTCTTATCTCTGATAAGTGGGCTCTGTATAGCCCTGAATAGCCCCTAGCATGCTTTCAAATCCATGTAATTTGCTCCTTTTTTCTGGAATTTAATTTCTTTTCTTCCTGGTGATTTTTCTCATGTTTGGCTGTTACCTTTTACCCTGGAGTTGAATGGTTTTTGATGTTTTTTTGAAGGTTCTCTTTAAAAGCACTATGTAAATATGGGTGTAAAATGTTTATTTAAATAAATAAGGAAATCACTACCAGACATGGCTCTTTAGGTGTGTGAGAATCCTTTAATAAGCCATGTCTACCACAGTGTAATTGAACAGTAGGAACATGTCTGGGGAGGAGGATGTACATTTGATTGTACTTAGTGATGTTCACCTTGTTATGCCCATGATCACTTTGTGAAAAGAGCCTTGGAGCATGTGACTTCAGCTTTTGTCATAAAGAAGTATTTTATATTTGTTTGAAGTCAAACAAGAGCCGCTTTACCAGTGTTATCCTATATTCACTAAACATTTATAATATGAAATTAGGGGATGTGTGGTGTGCTCGTAACGAGCTGAACCAGGCAGACTGTTTGGGACATGGGTGTGAAAGTGCCATAATCTCCTTGGGCAGCTTTTTGTTTTCACATTGAGGGCAGATGCTGACACGGTGCAAATACAAGAGAAATCCTATCAGTAGATTGGCCCTGAGTCCCCAAGCTGTAGTCTGTAAATACAGTGATTTATGGGTATTAGAGATGAAAACAGTGTTTCTTTCTTTCCTCCAAGCAAAATGTTATTTCCAAATAGATCATCTCATTATTGGACTCTGGTTTGGCTAGTAAATTTATAAAATAAACCTAGTAGCTTTAATGTTAGAAAATTAATGGGTTGATTTCTCTACTACTGAGAATTTATGGAGGCTCCAAGTCCCTGTCTGTCTTGCTGTGGGAGGTAATTAAGAACATGAGGGAGCAGTTTCTTGGTTTGAAATACTGAAAATGACTGTAAGCATTCGTACTGTCACGTCTGGAGAGCTCATTGGGGTGCTGAGCTTGGTTCTGCTGGGCCATTTGCTGTGAGAATTGGGCATTTCTTTCACAGTAACCTGCTTATTGCCTGGGCAGCTTTGCCAAACTGGTCGCTGTGTGCTGCCTGTGAGTGGCAGCATGTTTCAAACCCATTGTAGGAATATTATGTGGCTCCAGGATCATGATTATTCCATGTGTCCTTTAAAGCCACTGCTGGTGGCTTCAGGAGTTGAGCTGCCATCACCCAGGTAAGTCACCTGCGTGGTTTTGTGTCTGTTCTGTGTGAGCTTTTCATGTCACTGACAGTGTCACCTGCTCCGAGTCCCCACCTCATCCATTTGTGCCTTGAATTTCTGGCTTGTAAGATGAGAAACCATCATGTTGGAGGCACAGAGATGGCAGTTTTCTCATTGAAGGGGCAAATGTAACATTCTACAGATTTCTATGTGCAAACCAGCTGCCTGTTTGGTGCTAGGTCAGGCTTTGTTTAGACTATTGATCAAATGTAAGCCTAGAGCTTTGCTGCTAAGTGTGGAGTGACTTTCCCTCCCCTGAGTTCCTGAATGACAAAGTATTTCAGTGACAAAGTATTTCAGTGGAGCTGGCACTTCTTTGTTGGGTTGTTTTGCAAATGCAGACCCAGTTCTTAACAGGAGAGCACAGAACAGGGATTTCTGCTTTACAATGGAAAATGTTGAGGTTATGTTGTCCTGATTTCTTATAATAACAGGAGTGTCCTTTAAATAAAAAAAAAAAATGACAGTTCATACAAGAAAAATCTCTTCCTTTGAGGTTTGTTATCTGCTTCTGTTCAACAAAGCTAGACTTTATCTTTGAGAAACAACTTCCCATATATATGAGAACTATCTCTAAATATTGCCCTTTTGCCTTCTAATTAGATAAATCCATTCTGCAAGTGGACAGTCATATTCCAAAGTAAAACTGTGTAGGGAGTTATTTGGGAATAATATGTGTGAGTTTCCAACTTTCACCTTGACCTAAGCTACCTTTCCAGGATGAAGAAACCCTCTTGTTATAAAGCCTGAGGTACAGGGTTCTTGTGGTTTTGAATGTTGCCTGTTTTATCATGATAAATTCTGGTGTGTTATAGTGTGAAGCGATTTCCCTAAAAGTAGATTTGTACAATTGCCAGAAAACCAGCTCAGCTCTTCACCTGCTCTGTTTTCTGCCAAAAAAATAGCAAATTTACTTGACTGTACTTGAAGCATTTTCTATGTATTTTTAAATTCTCTATTTTTATAAGTGATTTGAATCCCTGTTGAAAGTATCTTCTGTGAGAGGCATCTTTCAGAGTTCCCATTTGGGTTCAGTTTCATAATTATGATTGTGATTGCTATATATATAGAGTTGATTTTTTATCATCTAAGCCTTTAGCAGTGTTTTGTACCTATGGCTGATGTGTAATATCAGGGTAGGAAATGACACAGGTTAAAGTCTGTAGGAGCCATTTGCAGACAGATTTAGGAGTTTCAATAAATTTTAATGAAGCAGCTTTTCCCAAACCAGCCACCTTTTTCAAGATTTGTTTGAGCCATCTTCCAGCTCTGCACTCTTTGCAGTAGATACATAAGTGGCTGTCAGGTTAATGAGGAATGAGGGCACATTGAGGGTATTCAGACTTCTGGCTGTAGAGTTGCCAAAAATGAAGCAGGAGAAGTCTCTTCCATCTGTCATTCCTCTACAGAAAGCAGCACTTTAGAAGTGGATGTAGCTGAGAGTTTTTATTTGCTGAGATTCAGATTCATGAGTACACAGAGGAGAAAAAAGGCAAAATTTATGTGTTTGTTTGGGGAGGGAGGCAAAGTGAGTTTGCTGTGTAAATTTGTAAACAGGGTGGAAAGGAAAGGGAAGTTTCCTGGAAACATGTGCTAAAATAAATGAAGCCCAAGCTCAGATTGCAAATGTTGTGAAGTCATGCAGGGCGTTGTGGGAGAGTGATCCTTGTGTGGAGCAGATGTTTGTGGAGGTCCTGCAGTGTTTGACTCCCCTAAGCCCCTTCCCCACAACACAAGGGTGTTTATACTGAGCAGAAAAAAAGCAATTGATGCTTTTTTACTACACTGACACAAAGCTTAGTGCCAGGTTCTTATGCTGCAAAATGATGTTGATAAACATGGGTCGTATATACAAAGTTCTTGCAACGTTACAGGTGGTTGTTTTCTGGTTGAAAGATGGTTTGTAGTGTTTGTTGTTGCTTTAGTGCAATTTTTTGTACTCATTGGCTGGATCCAGGTGAGGATTCAAAATCCATTTGGGGTGAAGCTTTGGCAGGTGGGTTGGGTGTTACCAGTTGATAATATTGAGCCAGAAGATCTGGGAGGTGTTCGCCCTTCTAGTAACAGCACCACAGGTATTGTTATAAACATCTCCTGATGTCTTTGTGAACCCAACTGTGTGACGTACTGCAGAAATCAGTGGGTTCCTGCCTGTTTTTCACAGTGAAGGAGCATAAAGTTAATGACAGTGAAGCTTTGACAAGGCACCAGGCTCAGTGTGACCAAAGGACCGTGATGGAGCAGAGCCTGACCCTGCACCCCATGGCTCGAGGCTCCTGGAGCTGAAGTTTCCTCTTACAAAACTGGCTGCTGTTTTCCAAACAGAGCTCCTAAAGCTCCAAAGTATTGCTCAACAGACCACCAACTGAAATGAGTATTGATTCACCTTTCAGGGCTGAGGGCAGGACAGCCACACAGTCACACGTTGTGCTGCTCAGATTTAAATAGCTTTGGCAGTTGTGGGTTTGCTGTTTTGTCAAAACCAAATTAAATAGAAACACTGTGCAAAAAATATTCCTTATTTATAGAATCCAAAGGTCTCTGTACCACAGAGAGACTGGTTTTTAAAACATGCTTTTTTTCTTGGACTGGGTCATGGTCTTTGAATGCATTTGTGTGTCTTCCTGGCAGGTATGGCTGGCTTGTGGGCAAGATCTCACTTTTAAAATACCATGCCATGCCCTAAATTGGATGGGATATGATCAGGAAATGGGCTGTTGATAAAAATATCACACAAGTAGCTATTAATTCACCAAGATTTATTCTGTGATAAGAGAATAGTTTCAGCAAGATTGTAGAGAGATGCTGAGATAAGGTTCCCTTTGGCTGTTGGGTTGTTGTAGATGAGTGTTGAAGGTATTTCTTCTTGAAATTCAGGCCAGCTTCTTGTGTGAGCAAACTGAAAGTTCACTGAAAAATTGAAACTGATTTTTAGTAGGGCCCCCTTTTGGGAATTTCCATTAAAGATGACAGTAACTGTTAAATCACAGGCTGATACAAGATATAATTTTGCATGCCAGCAAAGAATGATGTGCCAAAGAAATCAGGCTCAGGTATCCCCTCGTTAAGTGCATTTTCAGACTTGTCACTGCATTAGGCTGAGCAATATTCTGAAGCAGCTGGAGAATAGCTGCTTTTTCTTCAAAATTAAATTAACAAGTAAAATTCTAGTGGCTTTTCCCTGCTCCTGAAACCTCAGTTCTTCATTAGGCTCAGGTGAGTTAGAGATGGGATGGCTTCCTTCAGACTCCCTTCCTGTTGTTGATTTTTGTACACATCTGCTGGGGTTTGCTGCTGCAAAAATTCAGTTTTCTCCATCTTTCAAAGTCAGGATTTGCCAAAAAGAGCGGGGAGAACTGCAGGTGTTGGTGTCAGTATGCTTTACCTTGAAACCTGTTGTCCATAGACCAGGAGATTTTAATTCAGGCAAAAAATAGAAAGTTGTCACAAATAATTGTTTACTGCTAAAGTGACTTTGATGTTACGTGCAGCAGAGTGAAAGACATCCCACTTAGACTCCCTAAGGTTCCTCATGTGTGCTGCCATG
Organism: Sialia sialis; assembly: GCA_009812075.1. Taxonomy (NCBI): domain Eukaryota; kingdom Metazoa; phylum Chordata; class Aves; order Passeriformes; family Turdidae; genus Sialia; species Sialia sialis. The sequence goes on along the minus strand of VRYO01001183.1, from coordinate 498,124 downwards.
GTGGGGATGTGCTAATCCTACAGCTGTGCAGGGGAAGAGGGAGCTCCCTCCTGGGCTGTTCAGTTCAATTAACATCTCAGTTTCCCCTTGCTGGAGGCACTGATGTTTCAAATCATGCTTATAGAAGACTAATATTTTCTCCTGCCTGTAGGCAGGCAATAAAGCTGGTGGTTTGGTTGCAGATCCTATCAGGTATAGAACAGAGCGTGGAATTGAGGATATGGCCTGCAGCTTCTTAACCCATTACAGAGCAGCACAACAATAATGTCAAAGCAGTTTCTGACCTGATTACATCAGAAATTTCACACCTGCAGTGCTGCTGTATTGCTTCACACACACACTTGTCTGGGTGTGTGGAGATACAGAGCTGGTCCTTTGGGGCAACAGGAGAGAAGCACTTCAAAGTTGAGGGATTTGCATAGCCCTCCTGTGATGCCTTGTTTTATTGAGTAAGCAATATTAGGGAAGTTTACACTGGTATTGCAGTGCCTCTAGGAGATAGTGTTGGCCTGGTTCCTGAAATTCATTTTTTTCTCTCTGGTGCAGAGATATGAGCCCCCAGCATGGTGCACTGGAGTTGTGCAGACATGTTTAATCTCACTGAAGTGAATATCTGCTTTTCAGCATCTGAGCCCTGAGGATACAGTGCTAGTCAGAACAGTGAGAAATGAGGCTCCCGCGTGGAGCAGTTAGCTCATCTCAGAACATGCATGGAAAAGAGCTTACATCACACTCACCTGGACTGCTGCCCTTCATCTATGGCACTTGCTAAAGAAGGAAATAAAACTGAGCATGTTTAAGCAAATGCTTTCCTTGTTTTCATCTTATTTCTTGTGCTCAGCTTGGATGGGTGTGGGTGGTGGCTTTTGGGCAGGGTATAAGGTTCCTCCCAAGCCTACTAGAAAAGAGGGGTTATCTTTGCCATTCAGACTGAATGTGCAAAGAGTCTGTAATCAGAGGTCAGAAATAAAGATGGCTATAATTAGTAATGTCCAAAGCAACTGGAAATTGTGTCAGGCAGATCTGAGCCAGCTTCTCTTTTTTTTTTTTTAATTTTTTTTTCCATTGCCTAATGAATGAGAGCAGGGGTTACTCTCCAAGGATGGAAGAGGGCTGAGTTTTTCCCATTCAGAGCCGGTGTTGTGGGGCAGACAAGAAGCCAAGGCTCCATTTACAACCTTGTTTGTAAATGGCCAGGTTGTGAGCAATTAGGCTTTTCCCTAAAGCATCTGAAATAATGCCTTTCTGCTTGGTGTCCTGCTGAGTGCCTGTGACGACATCCTGTCACCTTGGAGATGGATAAACAGCTTCAGCAACATTGGCTTATAATCTTTCAGCTCGGAGTTTCAAAGCTGACAGCCCTACGACTGAAACTCAAGGCCAGCAAAGTTTTTTCAGGAAGAACTTCAATGTGCTTGGGGAAATGAGAGGAGGGGGGAGAAGGAGTTGAAGCAGAGCTAGGTGATGAGGTTTTGTGCTTGGCCATGGCAGTGGTGTCAATGAAATGGATGAGCTTTGGCTCCCGGGCTCCCTGCAGTGACTCAGGTGCTGCGCACGCACACTTGTGCCTGCAGGGCTTTATTTTTAGATGTCTGAATCATTGACATGACCATATCCTCCAAAAGCTGCTAGACAAGTGGGGATGCCCACGGACCCCATATTAAGTCATGTTTGGTGAGCAGGGCAATTCGGCAGATTCCCTCTCGATCGTTGCAATTCCTGTGTTAGGAGCTCTTTGCTGAAGTAATGCAGATGTTATGCCTGGTAGCTGGTTTATTTTTTTTTCATTTGAAATGAAATGTTCAGTTAACATCTTTAGTGGCTTTCATGGGTAGAACAGGGTGAGCAGGGACCACATTTTGTTCATGTTGGTGTTGGAGGCTACTTGAGTCTCTTGTTGTTCTAGTGCTGTTGGCTCTGGGGGAATTACAAGTCATGTTACCAGTGTTGTAATCCCGTCAGTTCTCTGGGGCTTGCAGGGCTGTGCAAAATCAGTTCTTACATGGGAAATTACCAGAGACTCGCCAGATGCTGCACAAAGCTTTGCTGGTGATTGCTGGTGTTTCTCTTTGGGGGTGATACGGCACCAGTCTGCTGGAGCAGCTTTTGATAAACCACAGCAAAAGTCCTGTCTGCTGCTTATCAATAAATTACAGTATCTTGTTCAAAAAGAAATCTCAAAGCCAGCTTTGGTGTGCTGCAGGAAACTGAACTTGGGTAGCAGTTTTACTTCCTTAAATCCCTCCTTGTTTGATTTATTTTAGCTTTTTTCTTTTCTTGTTCCCCCGTAAATTGGTTGAGCAGTACTGCTGCAGTTTTCAGCAGGTAAAGTATTGCTGGTTTATTTATCTGCATACAAGGAGATTTCTCTATTCTGAAATACCAGGCAAAAAGAGGAGTAGAAGGGAATCTGGCCAGCTGCTCTGAACTTGCTACTTGATCGTGTGCATCTTCTCTTCCTTGCAACCTGAAGATTTGCTTCCAGATGTGATACTGGAAGGAAGAAGAGCTGTGATGTTAATGCACCATAAAATTATGTTGCTGACTAACCCAGTCCCTTTCACTGCAGTTGGGAGACGTGGCTGAATTGATAACTTACCCTCTCTGCCTTCCAGTTCCCTTGCAAACACTGCAAGCTCTTTCCACATGAGGTTGCTGCAGCTGGAGATCCCTCATTCATGGTTGCTTAGAAAGAAAAAATAAATAAATAAATAAATAAAAATGTGCTCTCTGACAAATAAAAATGTTTTGCTTCCTCTGGAGGCCCCAGAGGGCGGCATAAAAATAATGAAGCCTGTGAGTCAGTGAGCATTGCCTGGCCAGCTGAGAGGGAACTGAGCCTCCCTTTTCCAGAGAAGTTTGTGTGCTGTCACTGCACATCATTAATGCTCACTGCTTTATGCTCATTCACTGTAATGTTGCCAGAAAACAAAAAGGGCAGTCGGTCTTTCCGCTCCCAAAAGCTGGCTGCTTCCAAGGTGACGTGATGTTAGAGGAAAAGTTTCTTTAGCACTCGAGAGCGATTGTTTGATTCTCAGCTGCCCTTCCTCCGTCGCTTTCCTCTCCAACCTGGCGGCTCTCCTAGCAATTGGATTCCCTGGAGAGGGACTTGGAGCAGCTTACAAACAACTCCACCTAAGGTACAAAGGTTAGGGTGGGCAAACTTCCTGATTGACACTGGACCCTCCCTTTTTTTTTTTCCCTTTCCAGGTCCCCTACCAGGTCTTTTTTTTGTTTCTGCATTAATTCTCTTTGCTTCAGTCTCTGGGGATAGTGGCAAAGTTAAGGAAAGTAAACTCAGAGCTGGGAGTAGTAGGTCTGAGGCTTTTGAGCACCCATGATGCAGCAGAGAGATGCTGATACATTTAAATGGGATATTTTAATTCTGTTCTGTCACATTCTGTCTTTTCTGTACTCAGGATCCCAGTTCATCTTTTTAGGAACATGCAGCATTGCACAAGTGATGCATATCAGCGTTTTTAGGCTCCTAAACTTCCTCAGGACTTCTGGAGAAAGAGGGTGTGAAAAGTAGCTGAAGTGTAATGGGAGAGCTAGTGACACACTGCAGGTGTGAAAGGATGGAGAATTTATTTGGGGTCCTCCTCATCTCTTTCTTCAACCCTCCATGAAACCTTGTGCTTTCTCTCCACCATCATAGCTACACTTTGGCAAGCTTGAACGTTTTGTCACAAGACAGGATTATTAACATTTATTTTTACAAGTGCCCCTGCAGTAGTTTTCTGTTACCCACAGCTCACTGGTGAGCATCACCCTGTGCCTCCTGTGCCAGCTGTTCTGCTGTTTCCTGCAAAGCTCAAAGGCTTGGATTTTCTCTCAGTCACTGATTTTAATATTTACATTACAAGAGAGCCCAAAAGCTTTAGCCAGGGCTATCCCCCAGATCTGTGAGCTTACAGGTATGTAACAGATACATCTCTTGTCTAAAGAGTGAAAGGGAATTCTAGTAATATTAATACAAAAATTTCAGTGATATTCATATAAAATCTGGGAAGACCTGTGCTTTGCAGAATGTTCTGTGATTATGGTGGTAAGGTCTCATGTGCCTCTATGCCCATCCTGAATCACCTGTTTTCCTGTGTTTCTGAAAGCAGAATTGCATCTGGAGTCATCCCAGCCCCAGAGCCTCTCACTGAGTGCTGCATCGCAGCACAGACACGCTCAGCAGAAAGCTTTTAACTCCAGCTTGTTATTTTTGCCTTTTGCTTCAGAACCCTTAAAGTCCCTGTCAGCTAGGGTTTAGCTGAAGCCTTGCAACTTGCTTTTTGTCTTCTCAAATGATGGAGCTGAGCCCAAGGGAACAAATGCCATTTTAATGGGCATCGTTGTGTAACTCATTACATAAGTCACTGCTGCCTTCAAAGGACTCGTGGCAAAAGTGGCAGGAGCAGTTGATTAAAAATGTGCACAATGGCTTCATTATGACATGGGGAGAGATGTCCGCTGTTATTTTTAATCTGATAGCTTTAAAATATGTGCATCCAGCAGAGACCCAAATGGCCTTTGAAAAAGGAGCCATTGGTGGAATAGGAATTTTAGACTGCACTTGGTTCTTGCTAACAAGCCACAAGAGTCAGGACAAGCTGGAAAATTAACTATAATCCTTTTTAAAGGTTGTGTCTCCTAAAGCTGCAGGGTTTTGGTGTCTGAACATAGAGAGCGAGAGAAGATGGAGGGTTTAGTTTTTCAGGTGAAGGAAAGAAAAGATACTGTATTGTGACGTTTGAGGGGTTTTAATTAAAAATAAGTCTCTTTTCAATTAGCTGTATATAGACAAGTTGAGCAGCCTCTCCCAGCTGCCATGGAGCAGTAGTGACAAAACCAGGTGCAGAGGCAGGCAGGGCATTATTTCCCATTTCTGAAGGCTCCCGTGTGCTGGTTACACGAGGTTGGTGAGTGGGACCCAGCAGATGGAAACTCTGCTGTGAGCTCTGTAAAAGGCTGAACTTTCACTTTGACTTTAAAGCCAATAATTTGCTAGTGGCTTAGCTTGGTGGAATTCACCAGCTTGTGTGTGTTATGACTTACTCTGGCCTTTGTTTGAACCCAAGTGGAGAGTGGCCATTTGACTATGGCAGAGGTGGACGTTGGGCTTTGACTTGCCAGCTTTCTCCTAGGCAGCCTTAGTTTCTTCACCCACAAGCATATAAGCTGATTTATCTGCCTTCCCTTTTAATCACTGTTGTTTCAAACCTGCAGTTTGAAACCTGCAGACCAGATTTAGCTTTTTAGTTGGCTAACTGGCAGCAGCACCAATTGCTGGAGCTTGGTGGCTCCTGGTTGCCCATGGTCTCCTTAACCATGGTCTGCTTGGTGTGGGGACTTGAGGGATGCTGAGAAGCCTGTGTGCACACCTGAGAGCAGGGCTGGCTGCAGCAGGCGTGCCAGGAGAGCTCTGTGGTGCTGTGTGTGTGCTCAGACCCCAGCCACGTGCCGGGGGAGAGAGGCTGGAGCTGAGCAGAGCCTTGACTCAACAGCTGGAGCACGTTCAAGCAGAGCCAGAGCTTCACTCACAGGGGCTGCAGTGGAATTAATCTGAACCAGTGACGTAGTGGAGCTTCCAGTCAGAAATCCAGAAACTCAGATCTGTAATAAAGTCATTTTGAAGGGCTTTTTATTTTCCAGTTGTGTGCAGCAGCAGAGCATCCAGACAAATAAAATATGAGGGGATGGAAAGTCAGTGGTTCCTTTGAGACAGAAGCACTTTGATACAACTTTTTTTTTCCCCTCTTCCAGTTAAAATCACTTCATTGAGTTTATTATCCTGACTTTTCCCATTCATCTCACAAATATTTGGACACTGCACAGAAATAAGTGCGGAGTGCCCTCCTCCTGCACACCAGAGAGGAGAAAGCCAGCTCTGAGACTCCAGCTAAACACTGCTGGCTATTCATCAGCAAGAGGCGAGGGTAATATGATAGAATAATTTCCAGTGGGCAAACTCCCAAGCTCAGAATGACCTCAATGCTGTATTAAGGGGTTTGGTTACTATAGATAGGCAGGAAAGAGCAGAGGGACAGAAGTGGTTTGAGCACTGCTCTGTTTTTTGCCTCTGTGTATGTTATCAAATTATTTAATCTGTAAAGGTATGCTGTGCTGCTTGAACTTCTTAACTGGATAGACACACAGGACATGTATGATATTTAAATTAGGATATAGTATTTAAAAACTTAGTTTTTTAAAAGCAGACCAGTGCTGTGCTAACCAGTCTTGCTCAGCTGTGCTCTTTGGAGGAGAGTTTCAGGCTTCATCTGTAAAAGCTTAGGTCCCTTACACCTGTGATCTAGAATCCTTTCCTGCTCGAGTGTCACTTCTCTTTTATACCACTTCATCCAGATTCATTACAAAGCGAATTTATAATGCTTGAATGATGTATCAGCTTGCAAACTAAAGCCCAGAGTGCCGAATAATTCCGTTGGCATTCACTGAACATGATCACAGGGGCTCCACAGCTTGATCCATGAGCAAGGGGAGAGCTGGGGGACTTCAGAGTGATGGAGATGCTGAAGCAGAGGCACTGACTCACCCCCTGCTCTGTTTAGACAAGTTGCTTCACCTCTGTGCCTGCTTCCCATCTGCAGAGTGAGGTTAAGGCCTGGCTGTTTAAGGATGAGAACGATGTGTTTGTAATGTGCTTGGAACAAGAAAAGCGCTATTTTAAGTGCTAAGTGTAATTGAGTGTGAGAGAATATTGGTTTGTGACTCATTTGTTTAACTGCAAATGCATCAGAAACTTGTGAGCAGATGAGAGCTGGAAAGTGCTTGGTGTAGACAGAAAGCCATGGCAGTAAAAAGCTGCATTAATTTGTGATCTTCAAAGCAGGACTTAGCAGGGCTGTTCAAACAATAAGGTTTATTATTTTTGCAAATGTCAGCTGGTTTATTTCACCAGTACTATTTTAAGCAGTTCCTATTCTGCTCTAGCCACTTGCTTCTGTCCTTGCTCTGTGTGTCTACCTCCCCTCAGAGTGTGACACCCAAATTACTCGGTGTTTGCTGTGACCAAAGGGTAAAAAGAGCAAAGGAAATGTGTTTGGCTGCTGCTGGTGGTGAAGAGGATCTGCTGTCGGCAGAAAAAGAACTTTCTCTGGTGGCATCTCCTCTTGGAGGTTCCTGGCCATGCAGACACATTGGTTCACCCATTCACCTGCTTGCCCCATGAAGGTGGGTGAAGATGTCTGGTGGCAAGGAGAAAAGGAAATGGTAATCTTATGAAATCTTTCTCCCTTTCAAATATCTTATTCCTGCAATGCAAAATTATCACAATAAGTGACCAAGGGCTTTGTAGGCATTGAGTGTTTCCTTACTGAGACTGGCAGTTTGGATCTCACTGCAGCCCGTGGAGGAGCCAGACACAATTTATTGCTGTCAGCATTACTTCCCTGTAGATTAATTATTGTAATTGTTTGCCTGTTCTAGAAAAATTAATTCACAGCCATGACTTCTCATGGCAAGCATGCATATGCGTGCAAATACGGAAATTCTCACATGGTGTATGGAATAAATACAAATTATTTTCTGGGGAGGAGTTCAAGAGTGTTATCACAGCAGCCAGGAACTCTCTTCAGTGGTGACCTTCAGCACCCTGTGGAGACAGAGAGGTTTTAAAGGTTTGGAGATCCTCTTGTGGATGTAAAGCACTGACGTAAATTGTTGCTAAGTTGGGGTGCCAGCTGCTGTAAGTGATTCTTCAGAGGCCAACTGATACTCCTGGATTTATCTGCAGTGGCCAAGGTTTTTAGTGCCTCCCTCCTCAGTCACTAAACAGGAATTTAGCCTACAAAGAAAAGCTGAGAAAACATTGACTTCAGTAAGTGAGGAGCAGTCTGCAGCCAGAGCAGGTTAGGATTGGTGCATTTGTAGGATACCTGCAAAAACTTGGTGTAGAGGACAAACCCAACCAAGGTATTGGTGAGTGTGCTCACAGAGGGTCATAACATGCTGCCAGGAAACCAGGTTTAAAGGGAGCCAGGTTGCTTTCCTTGAGCTGTGGTTAGGTGGTTTCTGAGTACGAGGAGCAGCACTGCTCTGTGGTATTTTTGAGCTGCTGGGTGCAAGGTTTGACTCAGCAGCCTTTGCTGTTTGCAGTCTGCATGCTAACGAGATGCTGCAGTGCTGCATGCATGGGGCTGTCCTCTGCACTCAGTACAGCCAGTGCAGTTCATGCTCAAAGAATCTAAAAGAAAAATGAAATATACAGCAAAACCGGGCACTTTTCTTGATAATGTAATTAGAGACAAGTTGGGTAACTTCTGTTGAATTATCTGGGTCGCTAGAGAGCAACTCAGACCTTCATTTATTAAAGTGCTCTTTGCTCAAAATACTTCCCAAATTGCTCTCTGCAAGGCAGCTTAGTTTTATTTAGCTTCGTGGTTAAACAGATAAAAATGTATTTCAACAGTAGGGCTGCATATGGCACGATTGCAAACCTTTGAGACTTCTGCTTTTAGGCATTCAAAAAACAATGAAAATACAATTTTTAGAAGGGCTGAGCACTTCTGCAGTTCGGCTCCTTGAAGGATGCCCTGGTATAGAAGTAGTTCCTCTGTTGTCTGTTTTTTCTGGTGCACTGGAAGTGAAATCCATTGCAGATGACAAGGGCTGGCATTTTTGTTCAGATTATCCACGGGGCCACATTCAAAATTGATGCTGTAGAGATCAGCATCCTGGGAAAGGCATTACCTGGAAGTGTGTTCTCATCCCTGCAGCAGCCAGGTCCCAGCAGCAGAGCCCTGACCCCCAGCCAAGGGCTCTGCTCTGCCAGAGCTCTGTGAACCATTCTCTTCATCCCCTCCACTCAGCTGCTCATCTGCCAAAGAGGCAGATGATTGCCTCCTTTGTAAAGTACTTTGGGACCTGCTGGAGATAAGTGCTCTGTAGAGGGGTGGTTTTCCTCTTCCCTCCAAGGCACAGAGCAGTAGCAGTGCCACTGTCCCTGCCTCAGCCCTGCAGAGTTCCTGCCTCCAAGGGAAAGGAGGAAATGATGGTGATATTGTGGTTGAGGAAAGCAGGAAATTATGGTGGTGTTGTGGTTTGAAGCATAACACGGAGCCACAGTTTATTAATTTTCTTTATTGTGTTCCACTCAGTAAATTTACAAGTGGTGCAGGTGTCTTCCAGATAATGCTGTAACACGTCCCTGGTTTCAACATATTTGCCCTAATCCAGAAATGCTTTTTTTGTGTCTTTCTAGATTCTGAGCGTTCCCATCTCTCCTCGTTCACCATGAAGTTGAAGGGCAAGTTTCATTCACCAAAAATAAAGAGAACACCCTCAAAGAAAGGGAAGCAAGCTGAGCTGACAGTGAAAACACCAGAGAAGTCAGTGAACAAAGTAAGTTATCTCGATGGTTTCTTGCTTCCTGGTACTCAGTTTGTCATAATGTGGTGTGTGAATTTGTCCTCTGCATGATTCTGCAGCTCAGGGATCATCCTCAGGGTTATTTTATGGTTACCTATAAACAGCAGTGTGTAGTATTAAAGCATTTAAACATCTCATAATGGAACGTGGTGTATGGCCTGACACATCCTCCCCACACACACACCCTGTGGGTTTTGCTCACAAATAGCTGCTTGCTTTTGGGGTGTGATCCTTTAAAAAACCCCAGAGCCAGGCGAGCACATCCTTGAAGCTGGTCCAAAGATGTGCTCAATCTCTGCTGACACCAGCAGGGAGAGTCACACAGAAGTGTTCCAGCAGCTGCTGATCCAGCACAACGTTCCTCAGACCAAATGTGCTCCAGGTCCTCTAAGAAATGAGGTCACAAACTGGTCTGTGTTATCTCCTCTGCTGTTGTGACCTGATTGTGCAGCTGGAGACAATCTCTGTGACAACACTTTTCAAGTACAAATTGAAGCCAGAAGTTAAGAACAGTGGAGGTTGTTTGGGATAATCAAACATCATTTTCAGCTGTTAAAAGTCTCATCCAGTGTGCAGTGCCAGATATGCAGAATTTTTTAGATTATTTCTGCTGAGAGTTGTTGTAGAGTTACTGAGAGCAGCCAGTGTGTGACTTGCTCAGCACTCAGAGAAATCTCTGCAGCACATCCTCACCCTGTTCTGCACCATCTCATGGAAGATGATGAAGGTTTTTTCCCCAGGAGGCTGTGGAAATGCTTTCTAGGGAGCCAAACACCTTGCGTTGCTGAGTGCTGTTTAAAAATAAAGTTTAAAAAAACCCAAACCAACAGTGAGAGTACTCCTTCAAGGCTTTTAATTCCAATGATGTTTCAGGATGGTATCTTGAGATAATTTAGAGGGCTTCCTTTAAATTGATAGGTGACCACATTAAATACATTAGAAAATGAAGAGCCCTTTTCAAAATGTGGTCTATAGAAAATGCATGTTAATAATAGATGAACTTTTTGCTTTTCTATTTTTCCCCTCAAAACAGTGCAAGAGAATTTACTAATAAGCCATGCTGGACATTAAAACCATTTTTTGTGTACACATTGGGATTTTTTAAATTGAAAAACAAAACACTTACAGTATTTTTTATTACTGTACATGATTATTTTTATACTGCAAAATACTGTTGATTTCTGGCTCATCCCTTATCTATTTCAATAGCTACTGTCCAACTAATCAATTAGTTGGATGTAGTCAGCTCATTAGCTGTGTGTGGAGGGAAGAGGATGTGCCTGGATTGTTGCCAGGTTTTCTCACTGAAATACAGACATCAGCTGACAAACAGGAGATCTTCTGTCAGAAGGCTCACTTGATAAACCAAATATCATCCTTTTCTCCCTCCTAAGTGCTTAAGAAGCTATTTTTGTGCTCTTGAAGGAGATAATCACTGTAGAGCAGAAATAGTAATACTAAAAATTAATGTAAAATCACGATGTGTAAGCTGAAGGATATGCTCAGCTCAAGCAAACATCATCTCCTGTTCCTCTCTATATCTGGATAGGAGCAGCATTGGGGGAGTTCTTTTCAGAGCCTCCTTTTGTCCCCTGAATCTTGTCTGTGGTTCTTTTCCTCTTGTAGGAACAGGAGTGTCCTCCAGTGCTATATACAGACTTATGATAGGTTTTGCACTGCCAAAATGTAAGGAAAAAAATGATGATTCCTGCTTTTGTAATTGGGTGTATTCTGTACAGCTCACTGTGACCCTTCTTGGGTCAGCTGTGTCTCATACATGATGTATTTGCAATTTGATTATTAAAGGGAAATTTCAGAAATCATCCAAAAATATCTATATGTGTCAGGCAGGGAGTGGAGATGATGTTTTGCCTGAGTTGTGACTTTTTCTCATTTAATGCCCAAAAGAGAAATGGGTGACTGCCCCATCCCTGGAAGTGTTCCAGGGCAGGTTGGACAGGGCTTGGGACAGTCTGGTCTGGTGGAAGCTGTGGCAGGGGCTGGAATTAAATGAGATTTAAGGGCCCTTCCAGTCTTCCAACCCAAACCATTCCATGGTTCTGTGCACACCTACACATACCTGCATATGATGCATTTTGGACCTTGGAAGAGGATTCATTAAAAAGAGCTGCTGGGGACTGTCACCCAAAGAACTGGAAGGGAAAAAAACAAAACAAAACAAACAAACAAGCAAGAAAAAAAAAAAAAAAAGAAAAAAAAAAAAGGGCTGTGTCCCAGACAGTGTCCGGTGGCTGGATTCACATCCCTTGGCGTGCTCAGCGGAAGGATTTGTGTTTCCAGTTGTCATTCTCAGCCCTGAAGTCTGTCAGGCCCACCCCTCCTGTGCACCAGGAGAGTGTTTAAGCTATTAAGTCACAAGGCTTTCTACAGGAAGCAGTTGTTGAATGAAACCCATAAACAGCCATCAGAGCAGGAACTGCAGTCCGCACTTTTTCACTTCTGTTTAAGAACTTGGACTGCTGGACCATGGTCATACTTACTCAGGGAATTTACAGACTCTCTGATCCCTAAAATGTGTGAACATTTCATATGAACTGCAAAACCTTCTTGGGAGAGGCTGAGGCTCTCCCTAGATTAATGGTTGGACTCAATGATCCTAGAGGTTGTTTCCAGCCCAAATGTTTTAATGATTCTGTATCCTAGAATAAACTGTGCACTGGTGAGAGCATATCCCTGCAGAATGGGAAATGTCATTTTTTATCCCCAGTGAGTTGCCAGGATGCTCCTCAGCAGGGGAGTTCTGGGCACTGTGGGCTGTAGATCAGAACTTGAGGTTCCTGGCAAGAAATGTTGTCCAAAGGGGAACAGCAGCAGCAGATTTTGGACACTGCCATGAGAGAGAAAATGACAGGGTGGTTTGCAGTTCTTGGGTTGGGACTTAGACTTCTGAAGTTGGAGCTAGATGGAACTTGGGATTCTAATCCTTTTATGCAACTAGCCCCAAATTACTAACCAGTGCTGCCTATAAATTGTTCTTCATAAAACCTTTTGGGCTGCTGGCCTGATTTTGCAGAAAAGCAGCAGTTTAAGAGCTGACAAGAATATGGGGAGCACACAATGCCCATAGGACATTAATTCTTGAAGCCGAATTTACTGAGCAGATAATGGATGAAATCTGACTCTGCTAAGCTCTCTGCTCCTTTCCTAGCAGTGTTCAGTAGTTAATTTAAATCTCACTTAGAAACTGCTTGTGGCATTAAAAGTCCTCCAGGCATCCTGCTATAAACTTTAAAAAAATATCCCTGTCCAGACTGCTATTGAGGTATCATGTATCACTTCTGAATTTCCTCCTCTAGTGTTGGTGGTGGCACAGAAATTGGTGACCACAACTCAGTTTTATTCCAATTAATTATTCCCTTCTGCAACATTCATTCACCAATGTCAAAACTTAACTTTTGCAGTTGGTCCTCATGGAAATTGTGTGAGTTCTCTTGTTCCAGCAGCATCATCAGAGTGGAGTTTATTTGGTTGTTTTCATGAATTTTATAAGGACCTGTAGTAATTATACAAAGGGTGTTGCCTTTAAAGTGACAGAGGGCAGGTTTAGGTTAGATTTTAGGAAGAAATTCTTCCCTATGAGGATGGAAGGCCCTGGCACAAGTTGCCCAGAGCAGTTTTGGCTGCCCCATCCCTGGAAGTGTCCAGGGCCAGGTTGGATGGGGCTGGGACACCCTGGACAGTGGAAGGGGACACTGCCCATGAAGATGGGCTTTAAGGTCCCTTCCAACCCAAACCATGCTGTGAAATGTTTTTTCTTTCACTGTCCCAGTTTAGGGTATGGGTTTCAAAGCAGTGTCCTTGATGTCATCAGTGGTGCTAATCTTAGCCTAAAACTGATCAAGATCAACCTTCAGTTTGGAATGCAGGTAATTCTGAAGGTTAAAATGTAGGTGTGATCTTGCACTGACTATTCCTTTGAAAGAGCAGTAATTCAATTTAAAAGTGTTTGTGGTAAAAGATTTTTTTTCCCCTCCTCCTGGAATACACCTCAGTGTCACCATACTTTGGGTTTGTTAAAGGAACCCTGCCCTTAAAGTTTTAACATCTCTCTCCTTTTATCTCCTCTTCTTTAGAATGTGTCATGGCTAGAGGAAAAGGAGAAGGAGGTGGTCAGTGCACTGCGCTACTTTAAGACTATTGTGGACAAAATGGCAATTGATAACAAAGTATTGGAGATGCTGCCAGGCTCAGCAAGTAAAGTTCTGGAAGCCATCCTGCCCTTGGTGCAGACTGACCCACGCATCCAGCAAAGGTGAGTTTCCTTCCAGGGTTTTGGGAGCATCACAGACCAACAGCTTCCTCCTTTATCTGGAGAACCTGCTGGTTTTACTAATTGCATGGTGGTTTTCAGACATCATTTGAAAGCGGGTTCCCTGCTGTGAAGAAGCTCATGCTGTGGGAAGATAAAGCAAATCAGGCTGCTTTCAGAGTGGAGGAAGGGATGGTTCTTAGCATAAACTTGGAAATTCTTGGTTTTCTACAGGGAGATTCTCTTCCTGCAGTCCATGGTGGTGTCCTAAAAGCTAACAAATCCAATAGTTTCACCTGAAAAAGGAGTTTATCTCCAGAGTAATCCTTTTTTGTGCTCAGTTTATCCACCCTGATCTTACAGAAGTCTGAGCCTGCTCTCTTAACTGCTTTTTTGGATTTTACTGGATCAGATACAGAAGTAAATAGATGTACTTCAGCAGATTAACCAGTCCAAGTTCATTCCTGCTGCACTCAACAGATTATTGTTTTATGTTTTAACAGATTATGTGTATTATGTTTTTACCAGTTAGGCAGTGGGTTTGAAGCCAGGAAAGAAGTAGAAATTTGCCAAAGCCAAGCTCAGCATGGTTTGTAAGAATTTGTGGTGCTGCCAAGGCGTGGAGATATTGCTGGTGTTCATCCCATGGATGCTGGAGCAATTGATTTACAGAAAACAAACAAACATCGTTGAGTAATACTGAAAGAGCAAAGTTAACCTAGAGAAAATCACAGAACTAAGTAGAGAAATGCAGGTGTTTGGTTCCTGAGATCATGCCAGTTTCTGTGCTGTTCCTGTTTGTTTTCCCATTCAATATCTCCAATTGTTTTTCCTTTCAAGATGCTTATTTCAGTGCTGGCACAGGGAATGTTTATAATGTAGTTGAGGTAGCACTGGGGTGCCAAATACTTTGCAAACAGAGATGCTCAGTTGTGTTTGGCCCCAGTGCTGAGGCCAGGGCTGCTTCTGGCAAAAGGAAGGAGGAAATGGGTGAGTATCACACCTGTGGCTGGGACAGGTAAGATCCAGTTGAAGTTGGATCTGTTGAACCATAATGAGCAGATGTGTTAGAATGGGAGTGTCCTCTACACAGTGAGAATCTCTCTTTCTGGAAACAGTGTGCATTAAAGCACAGATGCCATGTCCATGCCATGCCTCCCAAAAAACCCAGAAGGGGATCTGGCTTTCTAAAAAAGCCATTCTCTCCTCTCCCTACTTCAGTGGCAGGACACCAAGGGGTGATTCTGATGGCAAATGCCCTTTAAGAAAAGCAAGCATGACCTGTGTCAGTGACAAAGAAAGCCCTACAATTATTGTTGGACTTCTTTTTACTTTAGGGGAAAGCATTTGCATCAAGGAAAAAAGTAATTAAATCTTGCACAAAATGGGCTTTCAATTACTGCCTCCTTAGAAGGAAACAGACTGAAGATTAATGGCAGAGAAATCAAAGCCTTAGAAAGGGATGAGGGAGGGCCCTGTTTAGGAAATATCTCCTACCAAGCCAATTTCATTTGAAATGAGGACAAATGGCAAACAGCAAACCTTTAAAAAACCCCCACCCCAAACAACAACCAAACAATCAAGTCCTTGCCATTGTTTGTATCCCCTGGTTGTAATTTGACAGTAGTTCTTTCCCCAGTCCTGCAAACCTCATTCACCTAAATAAACTCATTGGAGCTCGTGGGCTCGATTCTTTTCTCAGAGATAATGAAGTTACTGGAGTTAAGCCAATGTAAAATGGATACCAGGGAGAAATGGGAAGATTTGGAACAACTTGTATCAGTAATGATTGCAAGATTACACCTTCTCTTATCTGTTTATGGTTTTGATGCAGCTTGAAATTGATTTAACATGACAAAGAATTGCTGAAGCGTTGCCATCAGCAGTACTGTTAACACACCTTGTTTAGTAATGAAGTCAGTGTTTTCAGAATGGCCAGGAAAATGCCTGGGAGCACTGTTGTTACAGTTAACTTTTATTTAAAGTTGTCATCCTTCCAAAACTCTTTTTTTTTTTTTTTTTTTTGCCCTTCAGAACAATAGCTTCAATTCTGTTTCTCATTAAAAACAAAACAAAGCAACACCCTTCCTCTTTCAAACCTGAAATTCATTCAGTTGAGTTTCTCTTAAGAAGTAATTTTAATGATGTGTTTTCAGGCATTATAAACAGTGAGGCAGTGATTTGTAAAGGAATGAATAGAGTCAGCTCTCAGTGATCCAAGGTGGTTTTGGGGAGAGCTAATAAGAAAGAAGGATAATACTGAAATAACATAGCTTAAACTTAAATGTAGGGCTTAAATACTTATCTTTAAAGTTAAGGCATAGCATGGAGCTGTAAATTAAGATGGAAAGAGTGTTATTTTTAGCATTGCTGTGTTAACCTGCATCCCAGATAATTCCTTGTGATACCTGGGAATGAGCTGTTGATGGTTTGTACCTTCAAACTGTCATCATTTGGTGCTGGAGAAGGGAGAGCAGCTGCACTGGAGGAGAAACCTGAACTTTGTCACCTTCAACACAAATTGAGTGTCAGAGAGCAAAGCAGTGAAATGCACAGTGTGAAACTCACTTTTCTAACATCTCCAAAATTTCTTTTTGCTCTTTTTTTTTCTCAACTGCTCCCTGTCCTGCTGTGCAGTTCTGCCATCTCATCCTGCTACAGCCGAGTGTACCAGAGCCTGGCCAACCTCATCCGCTGGTCTGACCAGGTGATGCTGGAGGGGATAAATTCAGAGGACAAGGAGATGGTGACAACAGTCAAGGATGTCATAAAAGCTGTTCTGGATGGAGTCAAGGTACATCAGACAAATACTGTAAATTTTATTAGAAAGAGCATGAAATAATGTGTTTTAGAGGAGATCTATGTAAACCACGTTTTTAAGTGCAGGTAAAATATGAAGGTCCTATTTCTGCCTTCAGTAAAATACCCCTTAAATCAGCTGTTCCATAAGTTAAATTCTTGGAGTGCTGCTTGAAGACTAGCACAGTTTGTCTCTGTGTGAACTTCTGGCATGCTCACCCTGGCATTTGGATGAATTGGAAGAAGCAATGGATCTTTATTCAGCATTGTATTAAATTTTCAGCAAGTCATCCCCAGTCTCCCATGCAGATTACAAGACGTGGTTTGCACAATTTCTGTCTCAGCAAAATAAAATAAAAATGTTCTCTGTCAAAGCCCACAGTGAATGAAAGACTCCAGCTCCATCTTTTAAGAGAAATTTCAAGGGATTTGTCAGTGATACATCAGCACCCTAAGCAGCTGGATTAGGGTGTGGAACAGGTGATGAGCTAAACTCAGTTTTCTGGAGATTACTTTTACATTGCTAATGGAAATGTTAGACAGAAACCTTTGTATCCATTGTCAGACCTGCTTAGAATTCCCTCCCTGCTCCACCCTGGAGAAGCTGTTGGCTTTCTGCCTCCTGGAAAGGTTCTTGTAGCCATTATTGCTGTGCCCCAGGCTTGTCTCTGGGCTGATCGCTCAGCTGCCCCAGCACTGTTGGTAAAAGTTTGGTTGACTGGGCACATGCAGTATCTCCTGGGAATTTTATTTTGGAAAGTGTAGAGGAAGTTAAATCTCTTTCAAGAACAGGGCTGAATCTAAAGGGGAATGTTTAAATCAGAGTACACGAGGAAAGTTGGGATAGAGTTTGAGGAACTGCAGCAGGTGTTTCACCTGGAGTTATGTATCAGGGTCAGGTATCTTTCACTGAACTCAGACTCAGTTTAATTAAATGGAGCCAAATGCAAAAGTGAAGTGGGTCTCCCAAGCTTTGACTGTCACATTTTCAGGCCTCTTGGTTTAGTGTCTGCATCATCTGGATATCTCTTTAATATTACTTAAACACGGCTACTAAAATCTGCTATTACTTTATGAGCCTTTAAAATAAAGATATTTAAAACAAATCATTTCTATCACCTAGAGAAGATGGATTTTCTAGGATTATTTTGCACAGTATGCTCTTTAACTTTAAGCTACACGTTTTAAAAGTAAAGCTGGTCTTAAATTTGCACAGCAGGAGAGAGGAAAAGAGTTTAGGCTAAAATCTCAGCTGCTCTTAGCACTGGAATTCAGCAGGATGTGAAAATCTGTGCTGTGGTATCTGAAGTGTAATTCCCCAGCGCGTGGTGAGTTATCAGAGACTGAATCTGCACAATCCCAGGGGGAAATGTGTTATCCCCAGATGTGGAGCACAGTTGTGTGGTCTCCTTGCAGGAGACTTGGACACACATTGTTCTTTGACTTCCAGCAATATTTAAACCCTTGGTACCTGTTGCCTTTCAGCCAGAGCTGTGTGCTCTGTGGGCTGGGGGAAGATCTGGCACTGAGGAAGGTTCTGGATGTCTGTTCATGAGCCAGCCCAGGCTGGGAGCAGCATGGACATGTCCTTGCAGTGCTGAGCTTGGGCTGTGGAGCCTGCTCAGCTCTGTCACTCTCTGCTTTGTTTTCAGACTGAAAGTTACTTTGGCCTTCCAGTTGGAGCTGGCTCAGGTCTGGTCAGCCTTGGAGCAGATGTGTGGCTCTCTGGGGAGATGGGAGAGTGTTTGCCCATCCAGAGGTCAGCATTTGGGAGCAGCATGCTTTCACCTCCTGCACAGCAAGGAACCAGGGTTATTTTAGAAAGGCCAAGCCACATTCAGATCTGGAAGCAGAACTGAGAAGATGGACACTTCACAGCAGAGCCTGTTTTGTTTTTCTGGCAGATCACACAAGATCCACTTCCACATTTCAGTGCTTACTTCTTTATTTTCAGAATTAAGCATTAAGGAGACTCTTGCTCACCTCTGTTACTTGATATTTTGATCTCAGGTTTTAGGGCTTTGCTAGGCAGGAAAAAAAAATCCTTGGTTTGATTATGTAATTTCTCAAAAATCCATCTCATTGTGGAATTTTCAGCTTGCTGAAGTAGCATAGTTTGTAGAGAGGCTTTAATTATCTCTAATTACTGCTGCAGGAATCTCTTTCCTTGCTGATAAGGAATGGCATAATGTGCATCTGGCTCAGTTGTGTGCAGATTACCTCTGTGTGTATGCTAAAGATTTTGGCTTGATTTCCAAATGCTAGTTCTCTTTTGGGGGTAGCATAGAGGAGAAACATTCAGGGTCTGGTGATACTTGTCAAAGTTGGAAGGGAGAGTGATCCTCTCAGGTAATTGCAATGATGCATTGCCTTGGTGCCTCTGCTGGAAGATGCTTTGGGTTTTTCCTCCCAATCCCAATGGTTTGAATAATTCTGAAGATACTTTTGAGCCAAATTGGATTGGTTTTCTCCCATTTTAACCTCCATTCCTCCATGGTAGACAACTGTGTGTCCATTATGACTGGCAAAATAGGAAAACTTGAGTCCTGAGTGTCTGGGGCTCCTCAGCACAGCCACCCCCATGGTCTGCAGAGTTGGCCTGGCTTTGGTTGCAGGTGGTGAGGAAAGGTCAGGAAAAGGATTCACTGCACTTTCCCTTCCATAGCCTTTTCAGGGGGATGTTTAAGGAGTATTTTGGCTTTTGGTTTGAATGCACATGCATTTTATTTCCCTGATTGTGCTCCTGCACATTCGCAGTCCTCGCTACCCCAAAGGCCCACAGAGTCCAACCCCGAGTCTGTTAAAGTGCATGAGAATCTTCAAAAACCTTTCCAGCAGTGCACATGGGTCCAGAGGGCAGAAAGGTGGCAATCCATTGTGTCATCACTCAGCCTCATGATGCCAAATGCAGCCAAAAGAGTCAAGAGATGTTACTCAGCAGGACACTTCTCAGAACACACTGTTCCTCAGCAGGGCTCTCTGTCCCAGCAGGGACATCTTCAGAGTTTTAGTCCCCATGGACATCTGTTTGTGCTCCCTCTTCTTTTCTTTGTGTGGGATGTTCCAGGACAGCTTCTGGAAAGCTGAGTGTTTGTCCTGGTTTTGGGTAGCACAGTGTCTGTTCTGTTGGAGCACACCAGGAGTGTAAGTAGAGCATGGAGACCAAAGTCAGCTGTGGTGGACACTTGGATGGTGTTTGTACCTCATTCCTCTTGTTGTGTGTGTGTTAATTGTCAGTGGAGCTTTATATAAAACTACCAGAACCTGGAGTATTTTCCTTCCTCAGAGGGATGATGGCAGTGAAATCCAGTTGCAGTTACTGCACTGAGAGAACAATGCCAGTTGTTTCCAAGCTCCACAGACAAGGACACAAAGATGATACTGCAGTGATGACACTGTACTTCAGGCTGCTTTGAAAAAAAATATAATTAAAATTGATCCCTTACAGTTTCCTTTGTGTAACATGCTGGGAAGCCAATAGTGGCAGGAAGCACTGCCAGTTTTCCAGCCTGCCTGTAAGAGGGGCATGTGTTTGTGAGCAGGATTTGTCAGCCTCAAATATCCATAAAATGTTCTCTCCATCTTTCTGGTGTGGATGATTTGTTGCTTTGACTGCTGGCAGGCTTAGAGTTGAGGATTATCATGCCCTTATCTCTTTATCCAGAGCCTTATCTGCCTGTAACAGATACACTACAGTAGCTCCTTGAATGATTAAGTCTCCTGTTGCTAATGTGTTAAAAGGTGGCTTCAGGGGAAGCAGGCCTTTTAATAAAGGTGTTCACTGGTTAATTTTTGGTTGGGCATCTTACAGAAAATTTGCTTTTTAAAACAAGTGCATTCTTATTTATAAATTATAAAGCAATTATCTAACGTTGGTTTTGACTAGATGAAGTAAGACTCTTTGGTACTTACATCTATGTATGTAAATCCAGTTTACCATTGTCTAGGGTGTTGTGTGGACTGGAACACATTTGTGAAATAAAGAGGAAGCACAGCAAAAAGACACACATTGGGTTTGTGCAGAGTTCCCATACAGTCAGAGGTAATGAACTTCAAACACAAACACAGCCAAAACTTCCTCTGGGTGCAGGCTGTTCCTCAGCAGCTGTTCTGCATCATTTGTGTGCTCTGCATCAGATTTAAACCCAGCTCAGCTCTCTCTGTGTCCACACCATCATTAAACCATAACCAAGAGTTAACTGCACTAGCACCCTTTGTATTTTGGGATGTTGAAGTTCAGCACTCAGCAAATAGTAATTATTCTCTTTTTCTCCTCTCCATCCATCAGGAGCTGGTCAGACTCACGATTGAAAAGCAGGAGCATCCCTCTCCCACAAGCCCAGTTAAACCCAGTTTGCCAGCATGTAAATCTGACAGGTGGGTCACTGATTTCTTCTGTGAGCACGACTGATATAGAAGAGATAATTTCTGACTCCTGACAGTTAAATTAAATCATTCAGCAGTTCTTCACAGAGGGTGGTGTGATGTTCTTTATGTAGCCCCCCACCCATTTCAGTGGGATCACTAAAAGAGAATGTGCTGTGATAAAAAAGACACCAAAATCTGGCAGTGAACATCCCTTTGTGTCTCATGCACGCCGAGCTCTGTGTATACACGGAATTCCACCTGCAGATGCAAATTCTGCAGTCTGCTCTAGGTGTCGGTCTGACAGCACATGATTTCAGCTAGGTTTGAATCTGTCAGCAGGCTGTGTTCCAGCTGTGGTTTAGAACCTACAATCTGTGTTTTGCATGTTGCAGCCCATCAGAACTTCCCCTTACCGACCGAGAAATGGAGATCCTCAACAAAACAACCAACATGACTCAATCCAACGAGCTGCTGACTGACTCCATGGATGAAGAAGTTGCACCTCCTAAACCCCCTCTGCCCAGCATTCGTGTGGCAGAGAACAGGTAATGCTGCCCAGCCAGCTGACTGAAGAGCAGCCTGTTGGTTTTTAAACAATCTTGCAAAATGTGCACAAGAGAGGAGGGTTGGTGTTGCCTTTGAATTTCCAGTCCTCCAGAGTAATTCTTCCCTGCTCCTGGACTCTGCTTTGTGTTCTGTCTCTCTTAGCATTTTTTGTGTCTTTTCCTTTCCTTTTATGTGAGGATAGTGCCATGCCCTGACATCCACACATGAGAGGCATCACATAAATCTGCAATAACCTTACACTAAACTCTGTGAATCCTACACTGTAGAAGTGTCTTGGGCTGCTATATCTGATGAGAAATTTTCCTTTAACCTCAGGGGGCAGTTACGAATCTGTCCTGCACAGCCAGGTTGTTCTGCTTTGCCTATCAGCTTAAGAGTGAAAGCCAAGAGTGTGTGAAAATCCCTTGTGCTTGGTAGTTCTTACCCTGTTCTATGAGTAACCACATGAAAGTTTCTATATTCTATTTTGAGAAGGAAAAGAAAACCCCTAATTTGCAGGTTTTTGTGTGTGTGTGTGTTGTTTTTCTTCTCTAGTACTGGTGCTAATGGTGTGAAAAATAGGTGTTGTGTTAATTTGAAAATGCTACTTCAAGGGCTGTGGTTGACAAAAAGAATCACATTTCTGTGTATTTTATGAATTCTCAAAGGTTATATAAAACTTCCTGGTATGTTCCAAGAACAGACTGTGTGCTCTTGGGAACTTCTCAGGCTTGATGACTACCAGAATTATGTGTCATTAGAAAAACTAAAAGTCCAAGGGTTAAACTCTCACAAGTTACTGCAAATATGTGGGTCTGACACAGATTCATGGGGCCCTCACAGTGCACAGGGTGAGAGCAGCTCTGACCCCTTTGTTCCCTGAAGTTTGCTAAGAAAGCAAAGGCCAAAAAAGACAATTTTCCTGTCCTGCAAATTTGTGAAACTTTGAGCGTTTTTCAGACCTGGAAGGTTTGAGGAGGGAGGAGGGACTTCTGTGAATGGAAACAATATTTGGGTCAACCAAAACATTTAATTTGCCTTTTCACCGCTTTTATTAAGACATAATTACCATGCTAATTAGCTCCATTAAAAATACTTTTTAGAACAGCATTTATTTTTGTTTGAGAAATACCAACCTTAAAAAAGAAATCATTTAACAGGACCTTACCTGTGAGAGTGTTCTTAAATTGGTATTTTTAGTGGATGTATTTTGCTGAATAGCTCCTGAATGACAAAAGCTTTCTGGAAAACAACTTGTGAAGCCTCTGAAATTGTACTTTTTTTTTTCTGGAAGAGTGATGGAAGCATCAACTCCTGTTGTGTCTTGCAGCCCTCCACCAGCATTGCCCCCTAAAAAACGTCAGTCTGCGCCTTCCCCAACCAGAGTGGCTGTTGTGGCCCCCATGAGCCGAGCTACCAGTGGCTCCAGTTTACCTGTTGGGATCAACAGACAGGTAATGGCACAAGCCAAGGGAAACATGCTGTGAGCTGGAGGAACAGCTCAGGGAGATGCTGTGACCTGCAGCCACACAGATCCTGCACATCCCTGCTCATCCCAGCACAGGCAGCCTGCAGTGGGAGTGGCAGTGGCAGAACAACAGCCATAAATAATGTCAACAGCTAAATTTTATTTTTTTTTACCGTGTTTCTGTGTTTAATTAGCAAATTGCTCTAAACTTTGTTGCCTTGAGCTGTAGCAGAGTGTGAGGATGGGAGTGGCTGAGTGTTGGCATGTCTCATGGAGCAGGGCACAGAGCTGGCTGAGCTCCTGAGATCTCACCAGGGTTTACTCACAGGAGGCTGAGTGAGATCAGAGGTCTGTCTTCATCCTGTCACAACTTAAAACATCTTTTAACTCAGGCTGTATTTTGAGCTACTGCTCTGACCACTGCTGGTGCTTTGGGGAAATTGGTACGTTTTCTGGTAGAAAAATGGGAAAGTTGTGTGTGTGTTAATCATATTCCATTTCTTGTGCTTGTCTGGGTTTTATGAGGTTGTAAATGGCTGGGTTTGCTTCACCCATTCAGGAACTTACTGGCTCAGCAGTGAGCACCTGAATCATATCAAATTGCACAAAAATCAAATCTTGTTCTCATCCCCAAAGCCTCAGCTCTGGCTTAGGGAGCCTCTACAGTCATTTATAAATCTGTGGCCACTCTTCAGTTCAACCTACAGTCGCAGTAAGATGGTTCTGATGGAGTGGGAATGGTTGAGGGGTTCACTCGTGGGTTAATAAGCTTGAGGTAATTTCTGAAATGAACTATAGCCAGAAGCACAAAAGTTGTATCTCACTGTAGTTTATTTTCCCTTTGCATGCACCTGAGGTAACCAAGTATTTGCTAAAGCCCCAGGTATGTAATGAGAAATTTTGCAGTGTCATTCCCTTGTCTCAGTCGTGACAAGCAGTCACCGGACACACGTAGCTGTGAAGAGCTTGGTCATCTTCTCAGTATCTGTAAAGTCCAGTGTGGGCCACAGCAACCCCTGCTTGCAATCAAGGACACACAGAGCTCCCTGGCATGGGCTGTTTGCCAGGTCACAGGGTTTCTGTGTTCCCCATGAGCTCTGAGAGGGCCAGCAGCACTGATCCTCTCCCCTCCTGTGAGGTCTTTGCTCCTAGAGCAGCATCTTCCTCACTAGCGAGCTGCCAAGAGTGACGGCGATTTGATCTTTATTTATTTTTTATCTGTCCTGAAGGATTTTGACGTTGACTGCTATGCCCAGAGGAGGTTGTCAGGTGGAAGCCACTCCTATGGGGGGGAGTCTCCTCGCCTGTCGCCGTGCAGCAGCATCGGCAAACTGAGCAAGTCCGACGAGCAGCTCTCCTCGCTGGACCGCGACAGCGGCCAGTGCTCCCGCAACACAAGCTGTGAAACCCTGGGTAAGAGAGGGCTGGGGTCTGGCCCTGCTTTGGGGGCTGAGCTGCACGAGTTGATGCAGGAAATGCACTGCACTCACAGCTTCTGTCTTGGTGTGGCTGCAGGCAGTTCAGTGCACAGCTGTTCTGCTGAAAAGGAAGAAGCCCAGGGGAATGTTTCCCTTGCTGTAGGTGATGGTTCTCAAACTCAATTGTGCTCTCAAATGGAATGTTTTCTTCATTTCAGCCCTGTCTGCAGAAATGACAGTCCTGGTAGACTAAAGCAGTGTTGTTTCTTCATGCTAAGGAAGAAGATAAAAATACCAATATGACACAAATGATGTCTGCACTCGTCTACCTGTTGAATTTTTGTTATTTGTTTGCTAGTGTAAAGAATTACAGTAATTTCACTACTATAAGGCACACCTTTTTTGACTAAAATTTTGATCGAAACCCAGAAATGTGCCTTATAATCTGGTGCACCTTATAGTTGTGAAATTACTGTAATTATGAGTTCTATGAAGTCTGGAGGTGCAAAAAGATGGTCACAGCTGCAAGGAAGTTCCACTCTGATTAAAATGAACTGATTAATTAACTGAATAGAACGGGAGGGACAGAGCTGAGAAGGGCTAAATAACAAAAGATAGAAACTAATCCATCATTCTCTATTCACCCAGATCAATCAGATCACTATGATCCAGACTATGAATTCCTGCAGCAGGACCTCTCCAACGCTGATCAGATACCTCAGCAGGGGTCCAGTGTCCTCAGCCCATTGCCAGAGTCCTTGGGTGAGTCTGGCTCCCCTTTCCATGGACAGACTTTCCAGCTCCCTCAGGGCACCTCTCCACTGGAATTGTGCAGCCTCTCAGGGGCAGCACAGCCAACAGAGACTCCCCCAGCTTTACCAGAGAAGAAGAGGAGGAGTGCAGCCTCCCAGACTTCAGAAAACTCGGGCTGCAGGGTGTCCTACGAGAGGCACCCCTCCCAGTACGACAACATCTCCGAGGATGACCTGCAGAACGCCGCGGGTGTCCCGGCACTGCCCTTCACACCCTTTGCTGCTGTTCTGCCTTTCCAGCAAGCAAACTCCTCAGCACCAGTGGAATTCATTGCTGATTTTGCTGCTCCAGATTCCAACAGTGACCCAGAAAAGCCGCCACCTCTTCCAGAGAAGAAAAACAAACACAGTAAGCAAGTTTTCCTCTGTTTGGGTTTTACTTTTACCTTGATTCTGGTCGTCACTAAGGGGTGGTGATGGTGGTGATGCTCTTACTTGAGTCTGAGTGTCAAAAACATGGAAGGGAAATGTCAGTGCTGTGGTGGGCAGGGAGTGATTCCTTGGGCCAAGATCAATCCAGGCCCAAGGGATCTTCTTCACTGTAGCGACCATGTTACTTCTCTGTTTACCTGAATGTGAATCTTTGAGGCACTCTGCCTTGCAGATCTTTCTGGTCTATTCTCCCTTTTTAAGTCCATTCCCTCCCCTCTTCCCCAATTTTGTTTTCCCACTGCAGAGGAGAGTTGGGTCCTCTCCAAGAGCTCAGAGAAAGGATTGCTTTTCTGTCCAAAGCCCAGCCTTGCCAGAGCTAACTTGGCAATAGGAGCACAGTCACCCACATACAACACTATTAACTGGAGTCCAGTAGTGCTGTTTTGCTACAGGATCTCATTTCCTTTGGATGCCTGAGAAATTCCCACATCATTAAAACAAGCAACCTCTTGAAGCAAAGGCTCCTGTCCCCAGCCAGACTCCTGGCACACCAGGGCTGACCACATCTCAAGCTCACAACTTTCTTCTGATTTCCTTAATGTTCATGGCTGAAAAATGTGAAAGCTCTTGCCAAACAGGCAGCCACAGTGCTCTGCCAGGGAAGGCTGTGGAGTGCACAGTGATATCCAGCAGATACTGGTTTACTGGTCACTGGCTGGTTTGCAGCTCTCTGTTGCATGAGGAGGTAATGTGTACAAGAAATGGAGGAAGAGCATTGGATTGCAGCTGGCAGCCCAAGGGAAGAGCTGATTTCAAAGCTGAGTTGGCTTTCTGACTCCTTTTGGCAGATCAGAGACTTCTCACTGAGAATCATTTATGTCCAGAGAGGTTGTGGACTCCCTGTCCCTGGAGATGTTCCAGGACAGGCTGGATGGGACTCTGAGCAACCTGGCCTAGTGGAAGGTGTCCCTGTCCACGGCAGGGGGGTTGAAACTGGATTCTTTAAAGTCCCTTCCAACCCAAACCAGTCAAATTCCATGAATAAGGTGGGTGTGAGAGGGATGTATGGTATCAGGGTGTATTCTCTCCATTCCTATGTCGCGCACTCTGCCAGTCACTTCTTTAAAAAACGCCTTGTCTAAAAGCATTTCCATTATCCCCAGTGACCAGTCCACATGAGTAACCCTCAGGGATTTTACTCAGACCTACCTGAAAGTGAGAGTCATCCAAGTGTATGCAGGAAATCTCCTTTGTTCCTCTCTGGTAATCAAGCAGTTAAAGACACTAAAATCAACTAAAACAGAGGCTGGGCTGATTGGTTGTCGACAACAGAAGGGAAATAAATGGGCATAGCCAAAGGTGATTTTTAGAGCTTGTGCTGTTCAAAATCTTCAGCTGAAGTGTGAGCTGCCAGGGGCTGTGACACAGAGCACATTGCTGCAGGATCAGATCCTTGTGGATCTGCTGTCACAGCACTCAGGCTGGGGTGGCTGCAGGGACATGCACCTCTGTGCACGTAGGCAGCTCCAGTGGAGGGAAGATTCCTGGGTGAATCTTGGGTAAGAGGCAGTTTGACATTTGCAAAAGAAATCTGAGCTGTTTGTTTGTGTCTTTAAGCCCCATGTCTTTGTTTTCTGGTATCACACAAGATGCCAAAGAGTTACTGGAAAACAGGTTTAAAAGCAATCTGCATTATTGCCTGAGTATAACTTTAACCTCAGTACCAAGGACTTGTGTGAATTTTCTTTGATGTTGGATTAAAGTTAATTGTAATCTGGCACTATCAAAAATTTTGGGAGTATTGATCAGATTGCATTGTTAGGACAGGTAGGAGCTGTTACCTAATGTGTTGTCAACTCTGATGATTGGATAAAGCATCTTTGCTGCAAAACTTGTTGGCAGTCCTGGGGCTGACCTGACTGCTGCAGATTTTTCATTTGTATTCATGTGACACTGAGAACTTGTTTTAGATTGATTTAACTCCACAATATATCACACCATAGATTTGTGGTTGCTAGTTTTACTTTTCCAGCATTTAAAAGGCCAATCAAACATTACTCAGGCTCTGTGGTGACACCCAGGGTATTTTTTGCCCAGGGGGTGATGCATGTAGATATTCTTGTGTAATCACACAGGGCTGCTTCCACAACCTCAGCAAGTTCCTGGGATCTGGAAGAGATGCATGGAATTGTTAAAAAGATCCAGAACTCCCACAGATAGGACTTGGTTGTGGGTCATCTTTTGGTAGCTGGCAGTAAGTGTTGCAGCAGAGACACTGATGGTCTTTTCATTGGTAATACACAGAAGATCTGTTTTAGTTAACCTTGGGTATTGCTGTGAGCTGTGCTCAGAGGGACCTCCAAGAGTTGACTTCTGTATAATTTAAACAGAGCAGTGATAGGGCTTTTAATCTGGCATGAGTTATGGTTATTTTACTGTGCTGAAAGAGCACATGTTACTGTGCTAAGGGCAAATTACTCCAGACTTCTGCTTGAGCACCAGCATCTTGCTCCTGCTGAACAGACAGACATGGAGCAGCTTCTGCCATTAGGAGCCCAGAGTCAGAAATAACAAGATCCTTTCCCCAAGCAGCTTGGAAGCTACTGGTGAGGCACTTATTCATGTTTCCCTCCCTGTCAGTGGGAACAAAACACAGCCTGGTGCCCAGTGAGCAGCTGGTATTTAACTGCAGGAGCCGTGCTGAGGGCAGGCTGGGCTTAGCCAGCGGATAATGCCAGCTCTGTGAGGAGCAGCTCTCCTCCCAGAGGTGACAGCAACGACTGGCTCACTGACCTGCACTCCTCCAGTGAGTAGCTGTGTGGTGTAGCTTAAGAATGTCCATTATTTTGGCTTTTGCCCATGCACACAAATCTGTTGTGCCTGTGCTGGGCTGTCAGTGAACCCTCCAGGGGGGATGCTGGGGTGCCTCACCTTGTTGCAGGTGTGCCTCAGTGCTGATCATCTCCTGATAACCCCTTCAGACTCCAACCAGCACTGAACAGCTGAGTGTTGCTTCCAGGAGAGCTCCTGGGAGAGCGGTACCTGTGGCTTCTACCATATGGGCAGGGCTGGTGTGTGCTGGAAATCCCTGAGCAGCTTTAGCTCCTTCAGAGATGACAGCCAGACACTGCCAGCAGATTGCTGGGAAGGTGTTCCTAGCCTCAGCCTGAGATTTCATGGTTTTTTAAAATTTGACATATTTTCTGTCTGGGTTAAGAACTGACATAAACTGGGCATGTGGTGGGAGAGGTTTCTCTCTCACGCCTCCCTTCTCTCCCGGGGTGCTGCCCTGAGACTGTCACTCCACCCAAGCTGCTCACTGGGGAGTTGCAGCCCCCATCCCTCCCTCTGCAGTTGCTGCAGGGCGTGCAGGCTGAGCTGAGCTGAGCTGCTGATGTAATTTCCCATCTGCTTTTAAATTTCTGCCTTGTTAAAAACCATAGTGGAGAGGGGGAGAGAAGACCTTTTGCAAACAGGACTCATGGGAGTGCTCTTGCTCCCTTACTCTCCTGTTGAAGATTGGCAGGGTTTTAATGATGCCTATTTTGATTTGCACTCTGCAGTGCCAGGTTTGGATTTCACCATCCCAACTTTGCCTAAAAACAAAGATGACAAAGTAGAGGCAGAGACATGCTCACCTGCCCAGGACCAGTTGTAACAAGCCATGACAATGGGATGCATTATCCCCATAAAGAGCTGAGATAAAAGAGCTCTTCATTATTCCCTTGCAGATTGAGTTAAAGCTCCCGACAGCATTCAGGCTCGGTGCCCTGAGTTCCAGTGATTTAATTTCACACCAGTGTCTAATGTGATGCCCTTTTCACCAGCACTGCAGAGCTGTGGTGTCGTTGCAGGGTTTGGTGCTGTTCCAGGAGCTCACAGCTATCGATCCCCATGGTGAGGACAGAGCTGGGTGTTCAGTGAGGCACTGGTTTGGTAGTGACTCAACATCAAGGCTTGCTCTGGATTCAGCAGGGTCTGCTGCATTGTGCCAGCACTGCCAGTGCCTGCTTTCTTGGCTTCTGTCCTGCTCAGTTGATGAGCTCTCAAAATGCGCTCCTTCCCTCAAGCTCTTGTCCTCTACACTTCTGCAAGGACTCCTGATCCTTAGTTCAGTTTTGCTGCTAGAGAAATATCTTTCATAAGCCTTCTTTAGATCTTGTCCCCTGAAGTTGTTGTATGATATCAGGGCATTTTCCAGGACAGAAGCACCTTAGCCAGCTGAAATCACTGATACTTGAAAACACTATTTTAGTAATTCTGTATTTCCTACACCTTCACCATGATTCCAAATAAGCATTTCCAGAACATGCTTCTTTTCACTGTGAGGTGGTGCTGGGAAGGAGCAGGGAGTCTGAGGGAGGAAGAGGAGCAAGGCTCAGGAGGCAGGGAGAGCTGGGGGTGAGAATTGCAGCAGCTTTGGCAGAGCTGTGCAGGACTGGCTGTATTGCAGGACATGAGCAGGTTGTCCACTGGCAGGACAGTGGGGTCACAGGATGGGGACAGCAGGTGTTACCGGTCAGGACTGAAATCCCTCAGCTCCATTTCCTCTACTCCCATTGCCTCAACCTGGTTTTTTTTTGTTTTTTTTTTTCATTTCTTTTTTCTTTATTTTTTGGAAGAGGGCTATAATTCTTTTGGGGAAGGACAGCTGTGTTAGCTCTGTTTCTAAATGAAGTATAAAATATTAAAGGAAATCTGAAAAAAGGTGCCCAAGACAGGTGCAAAGCAACTCCTTCCAACACATTTGCAGGGCTGCATCCTGTTTAAAGGCTGGCCTGGGGGTCTCCTTGGCAGGTGAACAGAGGACTTTCCTTGTAACCAGTGTGGGAACCAGCTTCATGATGTGCAAATCCTGCATTGTGCTCGTTGTATTTATAGCTTTCACTGAAGTCATCCCCTCCTTTCAGCTGTACAACTGAAATGCCAGCAGAAGCTGAATAATTGCCACCAAATGACCAGATTTACAAAAAGTGACAACTACTTGTTTATCAGGAGGAGGGGAAGGATGATCCCAGTGCCTTGTGCATGACAGCATGTTTACAAGGCAGCCTTGGTTAATGCTTCCCATGACACTTAAATACATCTCTCTCCTGCTCTCAGGTGTACAGAAGGGGGTTGTATCTTTATTTTACATTATTCATCCTCCCCCTCCAACACTAAAATATTGCAGCAGTAACTATCCTCTGTCAGAGCTGCCTAGGGCTGACCTGTGTGGGTTTTCTCATAGATTTTGGAAGGAAAATTGTACAGATGGAAAGGTTCTCTAGACAAGGTTTGATCCCTTTTAACATTTCTATTGAGCCGCATCTCACAAAAGCTTATGAATCAGTTGAATTTGAAAATTGGAGATGGTAAGTTGCTTTAAAAAAGGGATGGGAGCAGAGGGTGTTGGATTGGAGCTGAGGAGGTGGGAACACGTGGTCACTGGCACTTTTAGAAGTATTTTCTAGCAGGATTGGCAGTGGCATTTGAAGAGCTGAGGGAGAGGCACACCCAGTCTCACAGGTAGGTGTTCTCTGATAACAGTTTTACCAGCTTGGAGAAACACTGTACGCCTCCTGGTTCTAGAAATCTTGCTGACTGCAGATCTGAGACTCACTGTAGGCACAAGAATTATTGCAGATTTATAGTCAAGGTTGCATTGTTACACTCCTGAAAAGCAGACTGACTATTCTGCTTTTTTTTGGTGACTTTGGATATCAGTTATTGAGGAATATTCTCAGAATTGCCATGGATTATGTGAGGATTTGGGCTAAGCATCAGTAAATGAGACTTCTCGAGCTGCTGTTTGGAGACCTCACTGGTTCCAGAGTATTATCAGCTGTGTTTGTGGCCTGGGATGGTGTTTGTTGTGCCGTGTTTGTTGCTATCCCAGTGGATATTTGGATTTGCAGCGTGGATGGTGGCTGTGTGAGCTCCCTGGGAGCACACCGTGGGTGCCCATCTGCCTGCTGACCTGGGCTGTGCAGAGCAGGACACTCAGTGTCACCTCTCTTTGCCTTGCAGTGATGGCCTACATGCAGTTTGTGGAGGATTACTCAGAGCCACAGCCGTCCATGTTCTACCAGACCCCTCAGAACGAGCACATCTACCAGAAGAAGAACAAGTACCTCAGGGAAGTCTACGGGATCAACGACTCCTTCATCAGCTTAGACGCCTCTCAAGATCTGGCACCTCCTCCTGCTCTCCCACCCAAGCAGAGGCAGCTGGTGAGTGACACCTCAGGGACACCTGGCAGGGCCAGTTCTGCTCTTGCTGCTCCTGCTTCTGGCAGGCAGAGGTGGTGGGAAGGTGTCTCAGGGTGTTATTTGGCTCCTTGGCAGCTTGTGAATGTGGTTTTAGGCATTTTGCATCATGTACGTTTCTGCTGCTTTCTGACCCCACGTTCAGACCATTCCTCATAAACTTTAAAAGTCCTAAAATGCCCTAAAAATGAAATGTTCATCTTCCACATGGCAGGGCTGAATCTGTGCCAGGCTTGTGTAACAACAACTGCTTGGAAGATTTTGACACACTGAGCAGCACTATTTTTAAGAGATTGCTGCACTGTTGTTCCCACTGCTGTTTTGAAACTGTTGTCAGAGATGCCACTAATAATAACTGTTTAAACATAATAACTGCTTTTATCTTATTATGCAGACCTTTGGTATAGCCACCACTTCACTGGTGCATGTTTCCTTCGCGTTAGTCCCCTTGTGTGATTCAGGATTTTACCTTTTCTCAGTGTTGTGCTGGCCCCCCAGGCTGCCAGCACGCCAGGCACATGCACACGTGTGTGGGTGGTGGGTTTATCAGCACAGAAAGGACCATTTTCCATGTGGGGGATGAAATCCTGACCTCAGTGATGGCAGCAGCAGTTTTGTTTCCGACCTCAGTGGAGGATGGAATTTTGTCCGATTTCCTTTTAAGGGTTTTCCTTTCGTTTCTTTTCTCTATCTTTTTTTTTTGCCCCAACTCCAACGTCTAAGGTATTTTGTTTATATTAATTATCTTATTTGTTCTGTTAAAAAAATTCTTTTGTTCTGATGTAGCTTACTTAAACTGGCCATGGCATTAACAAAATGGGAGGAAATGTGGGAACAGAGCCATGAGCCATGGTCTTACCCTTGTGAAGGGTGACTCCTGCAATATTTCTTCATGTTGTATGTGCTAAAGTTTGAGTGTCCCAGAGTGTGACTTTAACTCTAATTTTGGATTTGCATAACTACATTCCTGTGATGCAAGTAGGAGTCTAAAAAGATCAAGTGGCATTTTTGGCTAAGCTGAACTGGGTATCATGCATTAATTCTTTGTGGGGTCAAGACCTTAAATGCTGGCATCCCACTTGCTTTGCAGGGATATAAAGAGTGTAGAGGACACATCTCTGGAGGATCAGACAGTTCTCCAGGCTCTGTGTCCCCATCACTGTGACCCTTGCACAGTCCCTTGCCTGCCTTCCCCTCCTGGGGGTGGCTGCACTTCGGTGATGTTTCCAGAGGTGACTTGGGCTGCACAGTCACGATCAGAGTTTGCAAAGCACAGATTTACTGCAGCCATTGTGCAGAATGGAAATTCTGCTCCTGTCCTCAATTTGTTGGCTGAAGCAAAGCATTTCTTAGCTTCCCTTTAACCATGATCTGGACAGACAAGATGTCACTGCTTTGCCTGCTGGCTCATTTTATGAGCTGATACCACCAAGGTGTTGCTTGCAGTTCCCCTGACGCAAAGGTTTCTTCAAGTGCAGCCTCCCACCCTTCATCCCTCTGTTGGGAAAGAGGTGCAAGCAGGTGATGGCTTATTCAACAATCCTTGTAAAAGCCACCAGCCTCTTGTTCCTCTGCTCCTGCTGCCCTGGGAGTTTTTGATTTGGCAAATCAAATGGGCATCAGCTGCTCTAGCAGCAGCAGGTTTTGCTGGATGGACTCCTCTGTAATACAATAATGAGGAAGTCCTGTCTTGTCAGCTTCAGATCTTAATGAAAAATAAGATGATATGTTTACATTGTATATTTAATTCAAGTCTGAGAAAGACTGAATATACCTTATACTCTCTCAGTCTCCCGAGAGGGGAATTCAGGAGAAATTCCTTGCCAGAATTTGTCATTTACAGTGTAATAGCTGCCTCCTGTGCCAATGATTAAAATCTTGGATTGGACTGAGAAATGGCAGCATGTCACTGTCACCCATTCTCACAGCAGCACCAGTGAGGATCCATAGCTCACACTGAAGAGGCCAAGTTCCCAATCTGCAGGCTGCCAGAAAAAAAATAATAGTGTGCAAGAATTGTGTGCTTAGAGCCAGTTCCTCCTTTGGGTGCCTGTCCCCATGCCACAGGGAGAAAAGGACACTGAGGAACAGCTTGTGTGTGCCACAGCAGCTGTCCAGGGTGAGCGGGGAGGGGGAGGCAGCAGTTCATTTTTGAAGGGATTTGTGAAACAAAGAAGATTTGAATTGTGATTTTTGTGGTGCCTCTTGAGCTCAGGAAGGGCATATTGGTGTGTCTGGCTCTGATGAGCTGGATGAATAGCTGTTTGTTTAGCCAGCCATTATATGCATTGTTTTACAGTTAGCATTTCTTGCCCTTTATTCATCGCCTTTTCTGTGCTCTCTTTCTCTGTGTCTTGTGTCTCCTGCTTTCTCCCCTCTCCTCAGCAGGCCTCCTATGCTGCCTCTTCTTTCTCTTCTGTCTCCTACTGTGTCCAGCAACCTAAAGTGCCCTTCACCCCCGAGGACTGCGGTGCCACTCAGGGCCTCACTATGTCAATCTCTAACTCCTTTCTGAGCCGGCACAGCTCCTTTCCTGTGCACTCGGTGAGTTCTCTGCTTTGTCTTACTGCCCAGCAAATTCTCTGCTTGCCCTCTCAGGTCAATGGGGAGCTTGCTTTGGGGGCTTTTGAATTCCTGCAGTCACCAGGCAGGTGGAGAAGCGGTGTGTAAAACCTGACCCAGTGTAAACCTGACCCAGTGTAAACCTGACCCAGTGTAAACCTCACCAAGTGTAAATCTCCCCAGGTAAAGCCAGGGGAGATGTAGCTTTCTTTCTATTACATGTCCACGTTGATGTTTTTGGTGGGGGACTGAGGAAGGAGAGCTGGCCTGTGTGCCCAGGCACACACTCCTGTGAGCTCTGGGTGCCCCAGGCTGCACGTGTGAGCTGCAAAGTCTTTTTGCCCCATTGCATAATGCCAGTGATGTGGATGAGTCAATTAAAGGCTGCTCTGTGAGCCTGGCCTTGGGAGAAATAACAAGATGCTGTCCCCAAAATCCGTGGATTTAGTCAAACATGTGGAACAGGGGCTGCAGCTTCTTAATTTTTTTTCTAGAAAACGGCTTCTACTTGATCTTTCATCTCATTTTTGCCTGTCTGCTTCCCTTCACGTCTCCATGGTCCCAAACAAGCTCAGTTTTCCTGTATGATTTGCTGATGGATGAGCAGGGTTTTCTCTCCTAGAGCACTTGTGAGCAGCCTGAAGAGAGAATGGCAGGAGGAGCTGGAAATCATTTAAATCAAAACAGTATTAGAGCACTGCTTAAATCTCTGATCAGCTGCTTAAATTAAATGGTAGTAATAACAAAGTGTTAATATAATGAAATTCAATTCAACCATGGGATTCCAGCAGCTCATCAGTGTGGGGCTCGTTTGCATGTAAAACTATGTGGTTATGCTCTGATTGCCATGTGATGACAACTGAGAATACACTATTTTTTGACAGTGACCTGAATGTTTAGTAAATTAGGCTTCTTCTGGAGAAGAAATTAGCAGACAAGATTTGAGAAGATTCAGAAGTGTTCCATTAGTCTAATGTTAAATGTTTGAAAACAGTATCCTCCCACTGTGCCACTGCTATCTTCCCATTTCAGCACTTACTCATTCTTTAAAAATTAGTGATAATCACTGGTCCGAAGAAGAGGAAAGTATTCAAGTGCTTTCCAAGTAGAGCTACTTCACAAGCCATGAATGAAAGCTTTTGGCTTCCACTTGTGTGAGAGAGCAGTATCACAGCTTTGCTGCACAGATGAAAAGGCTGAGGGGTGGCAGGGTTAGTGTTTGCATAAATTAGTGGTAAACAGTTCTGAAATTTGAAGAAAAAGTCCTGAATTGTGCAGCTCTCTTACTTGGTAGTGGTCCTTGCAAGCAAAACATGGAACTGTAGAACTAGATAAAAGTACTTGACTATTTTTGATTTAATTGAGAGGCTATAAATATGATTCTATAATGTTCTAAAAATACATGGGCACTTTGATTTAAAGAAGTGTCCTTGTTGGATTAAATGGTTACTACCTATTAAATTGCTCTGACACGTTCTCATCTTACTTTGGACTACATTACTGTGAATATATTATTTTAAGAAATGTTAAAACTTCATTAAAAAAATCTTTACTCGTTTTTGCAAGGATTTGGTGAGGGGTAAGATAAACGGCTGGAGCATGAGGAGCAGTGAGAACAATGAGACAGTGCACTGTCAAATGCACAAAGGAAATAAGCTGAATTAAAAATGGTGATTTTTCCATTAGTGCCTTTACATTTGAATAATTTCATGGTTTCTCATTAGTCTATCTGGCCAAAAATGAGATTTTTCACTATGAAAGTGCCTCTTTGAGCTGCAAAATACCAATGTCCTTACATGCATCATAGCTGACCCATGTAACACCATAACCATGGTTTATCCCATTTCCCCTGTCCCTAATAAGACAGAGATGTGGAGCAGCTGTGGAGGTTTGGATCCCTCCCAGGGTGACACCCTCCATCCCTGGAAGGAGCAGAGCTCCTCCTGCAATCTGCTCCTGGGCTTTCACTCCAGGGATGCTGCACCAGCAGCACTTTGGGATGCTGTCTGCTCCTCATATTCTCTTGTCTTCATTTCTCCTCTGTCCCTAGAGAAAGGCCACTGGTGAACAATAAACCTGGAAAAAAATCAGCTTTAGCTGCCACCAGCCCCAGCCAGGGAGTCAGCAGAGAGAGAACACCTTTCAGACACTGCCAGCTGAGCAGCTGGCCTCTTGTGTACCCAGATAGCAGCAGTGCCTATCTGATCTTCTAAAATTATGTGTCTCTTACAGAAATTGTTATTCATTCTGCTCAGGAAGCAAAAACCTCCTTGGATCAACACCAGGAAGTCCGAGCTGCTGAACTCAGTGGCTGTCCACTGACCCAGCAAGGCCCTGCAAATGAAGCCAGTTTGCAGAGAGTTCCCTGTGCTTTTTTTCCTTCTCTGGAGACTCTGAGGCCACAGGAGTCACTCCCAGGGAGGACCTGTCCCTGTCCCTGTCCCCATCTGTTCACGTGCCAGCAGCAGGGAGGCTGAGCCTGCACCACGTTCTGCTTGTTATCCCCTTAGCTCTGTGCTCCAGGTGAAGGATTAGTGCTTTGCTCCTGATTTACACAGCTTAACAAGACTGTTTGCAGACAGCAGAAGAGAGGTGAAGTTGTTCAGAGCATCTTTTAATCTTTAATGGATGAATTTTTCTGACTCCTTTCCCTCCAGTCAGCACTGCAGGGGCTGCTGCAGCCCAGCTGCCACTGCTGCTCTGTCAGCCCACTAATTGTGCTTTTCCCTCCTTTGCAGGAAATTGTGTCAGGGGTAATAGCTTTTACTGGATAGAGGCAGATCTTGAGCAACTGGATCAGACCTCATAGGTTTGGCAAGTTGAGCTGTTTTTAACCAAGTCTGACTCGTGTCTGGCCTCTGTGCCAGCAGGGCTTGTGTTGGTAGTGTGGGCTGGTGTTTTAAGGAACTGCATCATGTTCAGCTGAGCCATTAAATCTCACACTGGAGGGAGAGCTGAACTGTACTGTCAAGAATCATTCAAGGCATTCCCACCTCTTCTGAAAGTTTTAAGCAGTGGGAAAGGTTTACAAGGAGAAGACTTCATCCTTGGTTATGGTTGGCATGATCATCTCCAGGTTGTGAGCCCAGACTGCTGTCCCTTGCTTTAATCAATCCTTGTGCTGTTTGCCTGCAAGTGGGTGGGCAGGTATCCGAGCAGCAGGAATAATCAGATCTTGAAACCTCATGACTTCCTGGCAGCTGGAGAACTCTGCACTGATAGAGGAAATCATCTGGTGATGGCTCCACTGCTGCCCATCCACACGTGTTCCACCGAGGCTGCAGAAACTCTTGTGCAAGTTTTTCTTCACTGAAACAAGGAGCAGTTGTATCTCCAAGGGGTGTACATGCCGTTAGTGGAAATTTGGCTGCATCCTTCACTGTGGAGAAATAAGTTGCCTTTCTCAAAATGTTGGGTTTTTTTCTTATGTTTTCTTTTTAATTAAGGAACGTTTCCAGTAATTTTCCAGAAACCAATTGGCTGTCAGATTCCAGCAGAAGGCGCAAGTGATTTCCTTGTGAAAGCTCCAGTTCAGCGCTTCTGTTCTCGCTTGTTCTCACCATTCTTGAGCAAATTGAGCAAGTGCACAGAAAATTCACAGCAACTGTTTTTCTTTCCTGCGTGCGTGCTAACGTGTGTTCAGGAAAAGGGGGGTCAGATAAGTGATTAAAGGCGTGCACAGCACAGACATGTGCTTCCCATGCTTCCCCTGCCTCGTTCCCGTTCCTGGAGCTCCCTTCCAGCCTGCAGCACACACCAGGCTCTGGCCCTCAGCACAGACTTTTTCATTCATATGCCGGGAGCCTCAGTCAAAGCACGGCTGGGAAGTCATAATGTGTTTGTTCCTTACTGTCCTAAGGTTTTGGCTCCTTAATTTGGAGCAGAGGGAAGGGAGATTGAAAAGATTTGCATCCCTTTACTCAGCTGCTCTGACTTAGGTATTGTTTTGCCTTTCCTGTTTAGCATTCCTTCTGTGTTTGTGTTCATTTCCACTGCCCATGGCAGGCCTGGACACTGGTATTAATAGTGCTGTTGGCATCACTGGATCCTGCTGCTGAAAACCACTTCCTCTGGGGGTTTATACACTTCCCTTGCACTTGGAACATTGCAGGTCTCTGTAGGTCTTTCTAACCATTCTCTTGTTGACTTCATAGGGCACACACCCCATGCTTTTTGTGTGACTGATTTTTTAGGAGTCTTGTCTTGGTCTCCAGACTGTCTTTTCCAGATCTGCCATCTTGATCTGAGGGTTTTGTCCACAAGCTTGAGAGTTGATGCTGTAGGTGCAACTGAATTGAATTCTGATCTTTTCCAAAGAGGGATGCATGACAGCATGGTTAATAAATCTTACACGTTTTCTTCCCCTGCTGCCCCCTTATTTGTTCTGTTGCAAAGGTATGCAGAAATCTCCTCCACAAGGAAAAGTTTGGATTTTGTGTTTTGTTCACGCAGAAGCCAGGAGACACAACAAGCCCCATCCATCCCTACACTGTGCTAACCACCATTAAAACCAGGGAGGTCAGCTCTGCAGCCAGGTCAGAGGCCTTGCTGAGAAACATTCCAGCCTGAGGAGTTGTTGCCTTTCCTGTGGCAGTGCTTGAAGCCATTCTGTTGGCAGCCTGTGTTTCCAGCCATTCATTGCAGGAGCATTTCCTTCCTCATTAGCTGAAGTACCTGGAAGCCCAGCATTGTGTCATGAGATAGGAAATCTTTTCCAATAGTTGTCTGTGAAATTATATTCTTAGGCTCTAACAACTTTGCAACGCCCAGTATTTTGTGAACATAATTCTGTACTGTTACAATTTGGGCATCCAGTTCTGGCATGTTGCCCATGTAGTTCCCTTAATAGCATTAGCAGAGGAGATCTCAAAGATTGATCCTTTCCTCTGATAGCTTCATACTTTGGAAGTCTGATGCTCTACCTGATCTGGGAGTGCCTGGCAGGATGGCAGGTTAATTTGGCAGGAGTCCATAGGGTAACTGAGAAGGCTGTGCTTAAAAGGTAAAGACTGTGTCTGCTGATGCTGCAGATGCTCTGTCAGCCATAAAATTGAATTCAGCTTTGGATTTGGGCTGGAGGCTGCTGTAACTTGCAGCCACTGACTCTCTGCATATATATCCCTGTCTCCTTGTTAGCTGTGGTCAGCCATGCCTAGTGAGTGTGAAGAAGCATCACTCCTGAAATAAGTTTTCTATTAGAGTGCTTATCTGCTGCCATCTAATCCAAATAAACAGCCAGAATGTCACTGACCTTTGGGACATCCTGGAACACGGCTTCTAATGATGGAAAGCTGTTCTGAAATATTCACTGTTGCAAAAAATCAAAGGCAGCAAATTGAGAAGGTTGAGTGATGCTGTCTCTGGGAGACCTCTGTGTGTCACAGTGTGTGGCAAATGCTCAGGGCTGGGCACGTTTGCTTCCTGCTGATCCCAGGAGACAAGACTGCTGTCAGCTCAAAGCTTGCTTTGTGCAAGCGCTTCCCAAGTGGCAGAGAGGTCTTTTTAAAAACCACTGCACTGGTGAGAGGAGAGGGAGCTCTGTCTTCTCCCTGTCATGGGTCAGGGTCACTCATGCTGGGAGCCCCTCTCCTGGTCCTGCAGTGGGAGCTGGCAGTGTGGCCAGAGTTTGGATGCAGGAGAGCATCCTTCCCCAAAGATTCCTGTTGCACCCTGTTTTGTAGCTTTGCCAGAAATTATTTGGAAATACTTCACTTAAAGCAAAGCCATGGAGGAGGAGGTTGTGTCCGTGCAGCCATGACCGAGGCTTGCTGACCCTGCAGGAAACCTCTGAGAAGCTGATTAAAACAAGCACTGATTTGTTTCCAAGATAAACTGTTGTCTCCTGGGGGGTAGCACGAAAGGATGGCTTGTTTCCTCATGACAATTGTGTTGAATGGACTGTCCCCTCCCCAGAAAAGCATTTATTTTAGAGGATGACAAGGCTTCCAGGAGGTGGCCAACACCCAGATCCCATGGAATCCATTGCTGCAATTCCTGGGGCAGCTGCTGGCTGGGCTGGGTCAGCCTGGGGAGCAGCAGGAATGGCTGCCATATGGACATCATCTCCACTGCAGGGTGGGTTGTTTTTTTTTTTTTTTTCCTTTGAAAAGTATGCTTCACTCTTGGCTCCTGTCCCAGCATTGCTGCATAACTGGAATTCCAGAGCTGCTTGCAGGCTCCGCAGGAAGGAGGGGGCTCCCTGGCTCCCTTTCTACAAGATGCAACTTCACAACAAGATTGGAAGTTGAGAGCAGGCTGACTAATTAATGCCAGCACACCAAAGGCTTCTCTGCACTGTTCCCTTTGTTAGCAGCATGCTGAGAGCCTGTCTGCATCCTTAAATGATTGTTCACGGGTCACATAATGAAGATTAATGCTTTTTTATGGGTACCTGGGCCTTAAACTGGCATTTTCAACATACCTCATGCCAAGAGGTTGTTCTGAAGGTGCTTTATGAGATCAGGGAGAGAGAAACAAACAGTGATTGTCAATACTGACTTATCTGCATTCAAACTTTCTGCAATGTTACGTTATATTTATGTCCAAATTGCCTTCAAATTAGGATTAATGTGCATAAAACTCCTCGAGGCAGGAGCAGTGCAAATGTTCCTGCCTCAGAAGCAGTAACTCACGTCCCTGAGCTCTGCTCCAGGCTGCAGGCAGGGAAGCAGAGCGTGCCCTGAGCTCACCCTGCCAGTGCCTCACGCAGGGCTCTGCTTGTCCCAGAGTGACTTGGCTCAGGACACTCATTTCCTTTCACTCCTGCCCTGCGTGAGCTCCACGGCTGCTTTGCAAAAGCCTGGCTCTTCCTCTGGGTTCAGCAGGTCAGGGACAAAACCCCTTGGACCTCCTGGGTGGAAGATGTCCATCATCTCCAAAGTGAAGGACGGCGTGTGGCGTGTGGGTGCAGGAAGTCCAGCAATGGGGGAGCTGGCACAGAGCTTCTGCTGGAGCTAATTATTTCCTGCACAGGAGCAAAGGAGCTTGTTATCAGCACAGCAGTTTTTGGAGAGCCTCCTTGAGCTGTGGTTTGGGGTCTAGGCTGGGACTTGGGGTGATTGTTGGTGTATAGTGCCAGTGAGATCATGAAATACCAGGCAGGCATAATGAATGTGCTGAGCCAAGGTGATGTCATGAGCCTGGCGTCTTACAGGGGATTTAGTGGTTTATGCCATGCAAGTGAAAATGAATAAATGTAGAGCATTTATCCAGGCAGAAAGTAAATACAGAGATTAGGCTTGTCATTGTTACTGAGGCAGCTCCAAAAGCTGACAGTGTCCCTGGAGCCAGCGCTGCTCATCTGGAAAGAAATGGGCAGGAAGAGAGAGGAGCCTGTCCTACAGCCAGTCTCCTTTTAGCCACAGGCACATGGTGGGGATTTGCATTTTAATTATTTTTCAGTAGTCTTTTAATCTCTCTTTCCAAAGCATCCCCCTCCTCTCCTCTGTATTGTGACCTGCAATTTGTTTTGGGCTCTGAGAATACACCCAGAGCACTGCTGGACTCCATGCAAGGCACAAGGCACAGCCACTCAAGGATTAAGGTGGTGGAAGGTAAAGTCTAGTCATTGACCTTTACATTTCCTTTCCTTTGTAGTGGAAAAGCTTTTTTGACCAGGCTTCTGGCCTGAGGCTGTTCTCAGTTTAGATTTTTAAGCCTACATTTTTACTAGGTAGAAACAAAAATACCATTGCTGAGCTGGGTGCTGCTGCTGGGTGATGGATTGAGCTTTGCTTTTTTCTACCTGCTCAACTCTCCTGAGAAAAAGTATCCTGAATTCTCTAATTCCTGCCTTTGATTTGCTCTCTTTTTACATCACAGTGGTGTCACTTTTCAGCCTGGTTTGAACAAGTTGTGTCAGTGCTTCTTGGGAATTCTCTACTGCTCCATCCTCAGTGGAGCAGCTCCACAACTGTGTTCCAGCCTGGGGTTTTCTGGATGATGTGATTCTTCTTTCAGTCCACTTGACTATGACCAGCTTTGCAGGTTTTAAGATAAATTCCTTTCCAGCACTCCAGCAGATTGAGCATTATTGTCTTTTTTTTTTTTTTTTAATGGTTGTCAGCTTTGTTTTGGACTTACCCCGATGGCAAATCTTACTAGCACCAGATGTTAAAAGACAGAGGGTTGCTCTTGTTTTTCTTGGCACAATATATTCCCACTGCACCCTGTTTAATATTATCTGAAGAGTAATCTGATGATTAGGAGAGATAGTGAAATAAAGCTTTACGCAGATGATCTCTTTTCATCTCTTCAGCTGACTCTTCAAGGCACTGCATTAAAGGATTGGTTTGATAAGGAATTCATCACTCCGGAGGGCAATTACCATTTGTGCTCCCTGTTTTTCACGAATGGGAAGGAGTAGCAGCATAATCTCCTTTATCCTTCAGTGTAACTTTGAAGGCAGTATCCAGCCTCTCCTCCCTGGGAGCTGTGTGTTCTGGAACAGACTTGACACAGTAGCTGTTAAATTACAGGGCTGGAGCAAAAAGCATTTTAAATTTGGATCCTGTGGAAAATCCCAGAAAAGCAATAAGTATTCAAAGTAGTTTTCTCTACGTAGATACTCCCAGCATGTTTAGAGTTGTGCTTTCTGTGTGCCTTCACATCCTTTCCTCCACTCAGGTGATTTTTAGGATCGCTGCAATAGCAGTTCTGAGATTTCCATGTTTTTCCCTGTCTAGCAACCCTGCAGGTCACACCTTGCTGCTCACTTCCCTGCTTTTGGTGGAAGAACACACCTCTCCAGGTGTGGCTGATGTATCCCAGGTAGCAGCTCCTGCTCCAGTGTGTGGATGGTAAAATAGTGCTGCCTGTGTTAGAAATGCCTTGTGCTGTCACTGCTACGCTGCTGCCAATCTAATTACTTTTTCTTTTGTCTGTCTCTTTCCTTTCCCCATCTTCCTTGTTTTTGTGTTGTCTCTCTGCATCCTGCAGTACAAATCTGTGTTTAGGTCCTACTCCCAGGACTTTGTGCCTCACAACCAAGTCTCCATACCTCCTTTCCTCTCTTCTACCTCCTCCTCCTGCTCCGCCACCCCGCCTTTTCCGCCCGTCCACGCATCCCAGAGCCCCGACCTAGCGGTGCCCGCTGCAGCCAGCCAGCCCCCCAGCACTGTGGATGTGCCAAACTCCTCTTCTCAGGAGAGCAGCTTTAACGGGAATGCTCCTGTCTGCCTTCCTTCTGAAACCTCTTTCACTGATTCTCTGCAGA
Source organism: Sialia sialis (assembly GCA_009812075.1). Lineage (NCBI taxonomy): Eukaryota > Metazoa > Chordata > Aves > Passeriformes > Turdidae > Sialia > Sialia sialis. The sequence goes on along the minus strand of VRYO01001183.1, from coordinate 454,669 downwards.
CGCCTTCGGTGAGACTATCCAAAGAGATGATAACGCAAGGCTGCCTTTATTTGTTGGGGTTGTTTTTTTTTCTTGAAAGAAAATGTCTCTTGTGTTAATACGTGCTAAGTTGTGGTCTAGTCTGGTTTCCAAAGGTGTGTGAATTGCAGAGAGGAAATTTCTAGAAAAAAATGGACAACTTCAGCAGGTTTTAGAAAATGTTAGATGTGTATTGGAAACACAAAATGTCAAATGCTGGCAAAGGGGAGAGTTGGCTTCCTGCAATTGTAAAACGAAGCTGAGGGAGGTGAAGGAGTGTTTTGTGAGGTTGATCGTTATTAAATGCAGGCTCCTAGCAGCAATTCAAATCCTGCAGTTGCCACCTGCTCCCTCCTAAGTCACCAGGAGCAGTGGGTGCAGTCCAGCTCTGTCTCTCCTGTGCCTCAAACCCGTTGTTCTCTCCAGGTTCTGCTCTTCCCAGTTCCCTCAGCCCCAGCTGTGTGCTCGGTGGCAGGCTGTCACACGTTGGTGGAGTAAGGCTCACACTGTTCCCACTCTGCTAGTCTGAGGTCCCACATCACTTTGCACATCACTGAGCAGGTCTGTCCATTACAGACACTTTTTTGAACACCTCATTTTCAAGACAGTTCCTCTTCCGTCTGCTGTGAATCTGAGAGTTGATGGGATTAGAGCTGTCAGTACAGGGCATGCTGGTGCTGCCTCTCTGCCAAGTTTGGAAGAGGGTCACTGATTACCGAGTAGATGTGCAGCTTTTCACGCTTTGGATGTGACCTTGCTTTGCATCTTCCTTGCACTGGGTCCTTGTTACATCCCAGAGTTTGGTTTATTCTGGCGTGATGGGTCTAGTCCATGCTTGTAGCCTAGTTTGGGGGATACCTTTGATGCCTGTGGGGCTGTAGGGCTGGTCTGCACTCAGCAGGACTGCCCTGGCTAGGACAGGAGCTGTGTCCAGCTCTGAACATTTTGCTTCCAGCACATTGAAATGCACCCACTGCACCTTGGCAGCCTCACCTGGAGTCCACAGCTCTTACAAAGCAGTGCCTGCTGCTGCTGCTGCCCAGGGCCTTCAGGATAGTGCTCCAGAGCCAGAAATAATGACCCCCAGGATGATGCAGCCTCAGTGGCCACTGTTGGCCACAGGGACAGAGAGCAGCTCCGAGGGAGGTGACAGCAGCTGCCACAAGAGCAGCTCAGCTCCCAGGCTCTGTGTGCCGTGAAGCGCTGGTGGGGAGCACCGTCACGTATTTCCTTTCATCCTGTCTCCCTCAGAGTGAAAACGCCAGTGAGGAGGCTGGTGAGGGTGAATATGTCAATCTGTATTCCTCTGGCCAGAGCAACGGGGAACTCCCTCGCTCTGAAGGAGTAAGTAAGAGAGAGAGAGAGCCCGGGAGGGGCTGCCTGGCGCATGCCGAGCTCACGCCGGGGCTCACGCTTGGCACCAGCCTCTCCTGCACAGCCTGCCCATCCTGCTGCCCCAGCTCCCCAGACACCCCTCTGCTTGCCCACTGCTTTGGGGGCCCTCTTGGTGCAGAGGAGGTGCCTTTGGGGTGACGCTGAGCCCTGGCAGGAGTCAGGGATGGCTTCTCCTGCTTCGCTGGCTGTTTGGAGCTGCTTGCGTGAAGTTCCCTTCCAGAGAGCTGCGCCCTGTGCCATCCTGGGGCCACATCTCTTCTTGTCACTGCTTTGCCTTCCCTGTTTTAATACTGAAAGCTTTCTGCACTAAATACTTATTTTTTCCTTTGCTGTTTGGTTGCAAAGTAAATGATTGATTTAGCATTGCACTCACATGCAGTTTCTTCCTTTACTCAAGCCTTGTATCTTAGATATTTCCTAGAGGAGCCAAGGCATTTTCCATTCCAGGGAGGTCCCATCTTCCTGTTGGGTCATAGGAAACTGGCAGAAGTCTGTGGTGATCCTTTTGCCTGCCCTGCTCTTGGAAGGCATATCTCCTGCAGGATGTCTCCAAGACCTTTATCCATGGTGTAGTTAAATACACCAAGAGATAGCGCTCCCATCACTTCCTCTCAGGAGACACATCTGGCCAGGCCCATCCTTTTGGGCAGCTGTGAGTGGGTTCTCAACTTTGAAGCAAAGGGCTTTGCAGATAGAGTCTGGAAAAATCCTGCAGGCACCAAGAAACCCAGGCTCAGCTGGGTGTTTCTGTGCTGAGTGGATAGCACAGAGGTGGTTTCAGTCCTGTCTGCTCACTAGGTTGCATTTCCAAGCTTCACTCTGCATGATGTTAAATAATTCTGAACTCTGACACTGTTGGATTAATATTCCCATTTGCCATTCATGGCTATTTGTCTCCTTAATAAACGGCTAATTTAAAATGCTGTATCTTTGCTCTGAGCTCTCTACCTGCTGTTCCGTGCCACGGGTTCAGCTGGTTCTGCTTTTTTGCATTAGCCTCATTTCCACAGCCTTGAGTCTTGGAGTGGAAACGTTGCATCATTGCAAAACCTCTTGTGATGGGAGAGAAGGGAGGTAGGAAGCAGTGAGCATCCCCCACCTTGAGGCAGGGGGGCTGTGGTCAGGAGGGGCACTGGAACTGGAGAGCTTAGAGCTGATTGTGTCTGTTTGGATTAAAGCAGGAGGCAAAGTGTATTTCAGCAGGAAGGGCTGGAGGAAAAATAAAAGGTCATGAGTGGGTTAAAATCCAAGACAACAGCTGAGTTGTGTTGTAACTTTCAGCATCATTTCACAATGTTAAAAGCAAACAGTACTAATTACACTGGTCTCCAGAGATGGTCCCAAATTTCCTGTCTGATTAACTTCTGTGCTTTCGTGGCATTTGGCATTAACTTGCATCAATCTTTAACCGCTCTGTAGGAATTTACAGTAAAGGGCCATTTAGAGGCAGGCAGACTGTAAATGCAGGGCTGGCTGGGCTCAAGGACCCCGTGTAATGATGAAAAACTCCTTTCTCTTGGCAGGAATCTCCCCCTGTGAAAGACAGCCACTCCAAAGAATCCGCTTTGAGCAGCAGTGCCATGGGGAAGGAGGGCAAAGATGGTGCTGAAAGGTGAGCCTTGACCCCCTGGTGTCCTCCTCCCAGGTTTGAAGGGTGCAGAGCCCCAACATCCCCTCTGCCAAACCATCCTTGGGGCTGCCTGGTCTGCCCTAAACCTCCTCAGTGTTGTCTAAACTTCCAAGCCCACTTTTTTTTGCACAGCCAGTGCGTGGTGGGATCCTGCTGAACGAGGAGAATCCTGGCAGGATGAGCTCAGGGAGCCCATGGGGGTGGATGCAGCCTGTGCTAGCCATGCTCAGCACATCTCAGTGACACTGCTGTCACTGACACTGCCTGCTCCCTCCTGCTTCCAGGGAAGCACGTGGAAAGAGTCTGTATTGCTGTTTGGAATAATCTTCCAGAGGGAGATTTCTTCCTAACCCTGCTAGTTAGAGGCTGGCTGAGGCCCTGGAGCAGGAGGATTTATATCCCTTCTAATGCTCTTAGCTGTCATTTGCCTATGTAAATGAAGAGGTGCAAGCTGTAACAGATGGGCTGCAGGAGGAGTGGAGTGAGTGCTTCCCTGCTGCTCGAGATTGCTCTGCAATTGCATTTCTAAAGCAAAAACAGAGAACAGCGTTGATTTGTGTGTGACAGTCAACTTCCCTCCCCCATTTCCCTGCAGTTGGTTTGAGGGTTTTAATCCCTGCAGTGAAGGAGGCAACACAAGAGTGCTCTGCAAAGCTCACTATCTGCCCTGACTGGTGCATGGATTTTAGCCTGTGCTTGGGGAAAGCTGTGAGGAACATAAGTACTTTATTTTATTTATTTTCAGAAATACAGGCACAGAGAGGACACATGTCCTGGCACAGGGAGGACACATGTCCTGGCACAAGAGTACCAGCCTCTGGGGGTAGGAATTCTAGAGAGGGATGTACACCAAAAAAATGATGGGGATGATTTTCTGCTCTATTTTCCTGCAGAACAAGAGCCTGTCATCTCCCCTTGTCTCAGCACAAGGGCTCATGAGCTGACTAAGATGTGTGTGTGTGTAGAGTGTGCTCAGTCTCTATACACTTGAGGAAGGGCTTAGATTTGTGTGCACTAAAAATTTGCTGGATTAAGGAGACATGGAAATGTGTACTTTTAGTAAAATCCTGCCTGCCAGAAATACAGACAGACAACTGTTCAGGTCCTAGAGGTTTATCTTTCTCTTTTTCAGGAGATGCACAAAGCAACAGAGTTAGAGCCAGACATTGGGGCTTGTTTGCAAAAGATTTACCTCCAGAGTGTCTGTGTACTTACTGTCATTTGAGGAAGGTTATTTCCTTTTTTTTTTCCACAGGCAGCCACAGTCACCAGATACTTTGGAGTCATCACAGCTGGAGGAAGAGGTAGATGAGCTGTCCCTTATTGATCACAGTGAAATCATGTCTAGATTAACACTGAAGCAAGAGGTAGGTGCTCTCAAGGTTTGTTATCATACTCTTTGGTTTACTCTGAGTTGAAATCTGATTCTCTGTGTGCACAAACAAGGCATCAGCTTTTATTTGATAGGAAAAACTAGGTTGCAGCAGAAGTGGGGTGTGTGTGAAGGCTGCTGTTCAAGTATGAGATGCTGGGAGCACCAGCAGTGAGTGAGGGTTTAACAAAAAGTGAGGTGTCTTCCTAAAAACCAGCACATCTTGTGCCCTTTTCCCAATCTGTCCCTTCCCACCTCTTCAGCCTGTGACAGTCTGAAATGAATCACCTGAGAGCCTGAGCACAGTAAATCCAGGTGTGGTGCTGGCCTTTTTCTCAGAGGGCAGGTTCAGCAGGTGAATGAGCAGGACATGATGCTGCTGGTGTGGAAAAGCAGCCAAAGGAACTGTTGTTGTGTTTGAGAAATAGCTTTGTGTCTGGCCTTGGGTGCACTCCCAGCCAGCTTTGCTCACTGTGCTCTTGAGCCATGCTGTCTTTGACATGCAGCTGGAGTGAACATGCAGGCTTTGAAGCTCTCAGACTGTCAGGGGGCTTGGCTGAAAAACAGAGAATGGATCATTTACTGGCACTTCAGGAGTGTTCTTTGGTCAGCTGAGATGTGCAGGGGAGAGTGAGAAGCTTTTACTTGTTCTCTAAGTAGTATTTTGTGAGTCATGCCACAGGGTCACCTGAAAAATTCACATCTTAGAGCTGCTCCATGGCTGTAGTCCATGATTGTTTCGCTGTTTTGCAGGTTGAAATGATAAAGACATTCCTAAGGGAAGCCAGACACAACTCCAGTCTCCTCTGATGGATTGTTTCCTTTAAAAAACATTTAAAAATCAGAGATTCCTGAACATTTGGGACTAGCAGATCTGTGTCTTCATGTCTTTTTTTCTTTCTTTTCTTTATGATCTGCATGTTTGAAGCGGTGTAGAGCTGTCACTGTGAGCTGCTTCCTGCAGTGTGGGAACTGCTGGCTGAGTGGTGGATCAGTTTTGCATATTTTGAGTTGTGAAATGCAGCAGCTAGAAGAAAGATGTGTTTTAGAGAGTGGTAAGGCAGGGGTCAAGCAATTAGCAGGGCTGTTTTCTTCTGCCAGTGATGGGATCATTTCAGGTGACCTCCGGCCAAATGGCTCCAGATTAGGGAATTAACTCGCCAGGTTTTGATGGTCCTGGAGCAGACAAAGTTGAATGCATGACCTCCCACCCCTCAGCCACTGTGCTACGTGATCCTGCACTTTGAGACAGTTCACACAGTGCTGCTGCCCTGTTCATGTCTCCTGGGAGTGTTTGTGGCACTGCTGCTCACTCTGCTGTGGGCAGGAGGTTCAGCCTTCACTGAGCTTCACAGCCTGGCCTTAAGGAGTCAGAGACCCTGAGTGAGGATCAGCCCAGCTCCTCATCTGGGACACCAAATGCTCTTTTTAAATTCCAGGATTATCCCAGCACTGAAGTCCATGTCCCTGCTTGTGCTGTGAGCAGTGCCAGGAACTTTGCACACACTGCTGAGCCAGAACCCCAGCCAGGTTAAACCAGGCCTAAGGGAGCTTGAGCTGTGCCTAACGTGGCTGTGTTCCCATTGCAGGGGGATGATGGGCCAGATGTCCGTGGTGGATCTGGAGACATTCTGCTGGTGCACGCCACGGAGACCGACAGGAAAGGTACAGCAGGGCAGAGCTGGGAACTCAGCCTGGCACAGCCTGGCCTCTGCCCATGGCCACAGACAGCTGGGCTGGGGGACAGTCTGCAGGCATCTCTGAGCCTGGGGGGTTGTGTTTATCTGTGGGAGATGGAGGTAAGCTGGATAAGCCCCTGGTGGTTCCATTTAAGCAGGGATGGGATTAACTCCTCACAGCCCTTGCCTGGGTCTGGAAGATGAGGCACACCAGTGACAGTGCTGTGTCCCTGTACCTGCTGAGCTCCCCTGTGTGACCAGCCTGTTGTGCATGGATCCCGTTGCCAATGGTGCTCCTTGTCCTTGGAATTTCAGGGCAGTGGTGATGTGGGACTTACTGGAATGGTTGTTGCATGAGGATAGGAAAAAAGGGATGTTGGTTTGTGTCTAATGCAGTACCCGTGGGCACTGGGAGGCTGGTCAGGTGCTGCTCTGCTGACACCCCATATTTTCAATTTCCTGTGCCACCTCCTGTCCCACCCTGCACCACTTGTGTCCTGGCAGCCACCCAGACCAGTTCAGAGAGGGAATCCACAGTACAAAAGAAGGGATGTGGGGGAAGAGAAGGGACATTAGCAACCCTTAGCTCTAGATTTGTTAAAACCCCTGTTCATCTGTCCTAATTCCATCACCACACATGAAGCAGCTCCTTTCTAAGGCCTGTGGCACAGACAGCCTTTGCTGTGCTTCCAGAGAGTGATTTGAACCTGCCAAACACATTTGTGCTGATGGCCTTAACCAGGATTGATTCCTTATCTCCTGGGAGGCAAAACACTAACCCTCTGAATCACTCAGCACTGGTAGTTTAGAGGTTGATAGTCAAAGGGGAAATATCTTTCATGTACATTTTTAAATGACAGGGGTTTTACTGTAGCATAAGATACAATTACTTACCAGCACCATTCAGCTAGCAGGAAAATCCTTCCCCTGACAGTTCCCAGTCTGCATTGGGTATTGAATCCAGGACCAAAGTCAGGAACACACCAGAGAGGAGGAGGCAGCTGATTGTGCCAAGGCTGGAAATGTATATTAAAGAAAATAGTTTAAATGAGATAGTGGAAATATCCCTTATAAACACACTGAAAGTAGGATAGAGAAACTCTGCTCTGTTCTCTGGAACAAGCATCACAACAAAGAACTTCCCTGCTGTTCCTGTTGAAAGACAGCTACTTGGTAAGGGGGTGAGTGCTGCACCTCCAGTTCAGGAGCAGGGGCTCTGGGGGTTCTGCAGAGTGGGGTGAGAGCTGTGGAGAACCTTTCAGAGCTGGGAGAAGCTGGAGCAGGATTTTATGTGCCCAGTGGTGCAGCTGTGGAGAGCTGGGTGGAGGGAGCTCAGCCTCACAGGCACTGCCAAGCCAGGGAGCTGAATGGAGCAGAGGAATTTGTGCTATGCTAACCCACTGCTGGGGTGACTGAGAGGGTTAATGAATTAAGCTTACAATGAGAAGAATTCAGGGCTTGTAAATCAATCAGCCAAACAGCACAGAGGGGTAGAGTTAAGAGGCTTTCCTTTAAAGATGAATTTCTTGGCAGCTTCAAGTGCCAGAGCAGACCAGCTGTATTACCTCACGTTGCCTTTTGGGCAGATGGGAACCCAGAATAAATGTAACTCCACGCCCTGCTGCATGATGCTTCTTGTCCATTTGAGTTTTCTGAAAAAGCTAACTGGCATCAGGAATAAAGAGAGACCAGTGGTCATCAGGAATAAAATCCATGGTCAGTTAAGTGCTCACTTGCTGTGAGTGCAGCATTAGGGCTGGACAAAGCCTGGGGCTCACCCCTGATGTGACCACCCAGGACTCCCTGATGTGAGAGCAGGAGGAAGGTGAGGCTCCTGCCAGGAGAAACACTGCGGGTAGAGAGGCACAGCTCTCCCTCTGTGCCCTGCTCCTTCCACCTCCCAGCAGGGGCTGGGTGTTGCTGGGTGGAAATGGGATGGAACCAGCCTGGGCAGGCACGAGAGGAGCTCTTCCTCCCTGTGTGCCCTTGGTGCAGGGCAGGGTGCCATCCTCTGCACACCCTGCTGCCCTGGCCCTGCTCTGTGCTGGGACTAAGCTGAGTGCTCCCATTTTGGCATTGCTGTCCACAGTGACCAGGCACTGGGACTGCAAGTGTTCTGCATTCCTGTTTGCAATTCGTGCTTCTTCAAATTCCATCCTCTACGCTCATAATAATGCTCAAAACCTTTGCAATTCCAGGCCCTACAGCACCTTGTCCTGCAGATGAATTAGCACAGGTTGTGTCCACCACATCTCTGTTGGGGCAGCATCGGTTTTTGCAATTTGCTTTCCTTTTGGCTGGAAATAATCTTCTATTTACACTGTCCTGGGATGGATTTCCTGGAACTCAGCAAGGGCAGAGGATCTGCAGCCCCACAGCATGTGTTGAAACATGTGTGTTCCTCATTGGGAGGGCAGAGTGACCTGCCTGAGCACCAGAGACAGAGCAGGCATCACCTCTTGCCATCAGATCTTTTTAAAGCATCCCCAAGGTCTAAATTGCGTTTTTCCTTGACACTTGATTGATAGCTCCTGTCCCACAAGCAGGTGTTTCTCACTGACCCTTTTGTGAGGCACAAGCCCCAGTGCTGCAAGTGGGAGCCAGGGCCAGGCCAGTGGGGACAGGGCAGTGTCACTGCTGCTCTTGTGCCAAAGGGTCCATCTGCTGGTAAGGACCAACAGCACAGCATTCCTGGGAAGTTCACTCGTGCCAAAAAGTGTCCATGTCCTCCTCTGTACATCTGGATCCAACCTTACAAAGCAGCTTCTTTTTCTGAAAGCAGGGTTTTCTGAGGTTTTCTTGCTTTTTTTTTGCCTAGATCTGGTGCTGTACTGTGAAGCCTTTCTGACTACATACAGGACATTTATTACCCCAGAAGAACTCATCAAGAAGCTGCAGTACAGATATCCTTTTATGAGTGGCAGTTCACTCCCACCAGGAATCAGAGCTGGATGGTCATCATGGAGGGAGCTGGGGACAAGTTTTTTGGTCAAAAGCCTGCTGGTAGCATGTCAGGGGTGTGCTGGCCCTAGTGGTGTCCCAGGCAGGAATTCCTTCACCTCCAATGGGAATCCTGCAGGATCACAGTCACAGTGGATACTGGACCTGAGAGCTGAGGGTCCTGGCAGGGTAGAGGAGCAATTCAGGTTGTTTGGATGTCACTGGGGAATTGGTCTTTTATTTGTAGAGTGGGGACCAGAGAACCTTCTGCCTTCCAGAGGGGTCATGGGCACTGCCTGCATGGGCAGTTTAATATTAGAGATGATTAAACCATCAAGATTTTCTCTCTCTTACTGCAATAAACTGAACCCTGCAGATGCTGAGCTCTTGGCCTCCCAGTCCTGAACTGAGCTTGTGACTGGTAATGAGGCAGAGCCCTGGTGTGCACGGTGAGCATTCCTGGCAGAGGATGGAGAAGGGCTCTCCCTGAGCACCCAGCTGCCATTCCCTGCCCATGGCTCTGTTCCTGCCAGCAGGGCAGGTCTGGGTCCCAGGGCCTCGTGGCTCTGGTGCTGTGCACCCACGTCACAGGGACCTGATGTCACCGTGTGTCACCATGTCCTGCTGCAGCTCGTCAGTGCCATCTGCAGCAGAGCTGAGATCAGCTGCCAAGGACACAGCACAGCTCAGCCCAGGTGACAATCCTGGCTGGGGGATCCCTGCAGGCCCTGCCAGTGCTGCTTTACTGGTAACCTTGTTCTCTGTCCCTCCAGCCACCTGGCAGAAGGTTTTTCAGCCTGTGCTCTCACCCCTGTCACTCTCCTCCTTGCAGCAGATTGGGCAGTCAGGAAGGTGGAGGTGACACCTGAGGTGACCAGATGTCACAGACCAGTGGGGGAGATCACTGTAGGGAAGTGTTGCTCATTAAATTCCACCTCAGAGAGAACAATTTCAGGGTACACCTGCTCTCAGTTCTGAGAGGTGTAAGTACCTCCTCACACCCCCTGCTACCAGCAGCTGGTGTGAGCTTGATGCCATCTTAGAGCCATATCAGTGCCCCTTATCTCCTGGAAATGGAACACCAGTTTCCATCAGGACAGAGCAGTGTGGTGTTCCAGTGTGGCTGCCCCATCCCTGGAAGTGTCCAAGGCAAGGCTGGATGGAGCTCTGAGCACCCTGGGATTGTGGAAGGTGTCCCTGCCCTTGGAGTGGAATTGTATTAATATTATTAAGGTCCCTTCCACTCCAAATCACTCAATGATTTTATGAATGAGCTGCCTGGAGGCAGTTGGGAATTGCAATGATGCTGGTCTGGCTACACTGAGTTGATTCTTTAATTTGCAACCAACATATGAGAAGTTCTGCCACTTCCCGGACACGTTCAAGAAGCGAGTCAGTAAGAACACCTTCTTCGTGCTGGTGCGAGTGGTAGATGAGCTCTGGTGAGTTGCCTTCTTCATTTTGGGGTGCAGGGTCAGTAACTCACAGAAATCTCCAGCTGGGCAAATGTGGGTTTTAGGAAAGATGTATTTTTTAGCCCCGTCTATAATGACAGCTGAAATCCCCCAACCCTGACCAGCGAGATACCTGTAGTGCTGAGTTCTTGTGTTGGAAGAACAGATTCCTCCTGTGTGTCCTAACTGGGTCAGTGGTTTTAAAGTAAAAAGTAAGAGGGGAACCTTTGGGAAAGGAAGAGCTGGGAAAAAGAGGAATTTCAGTCACCCAATTCTTGTAGGAAAGAGCTCTGAGACTCAGTACAGATACAAACCCCAGAGCTCAGTGTCTAGCTCTGATGCCTTCCCTGCTTTTCCATCTTCCTCTCAGCCTGGTGGAATTGACAGAGGAAATCCTGAAGCTGCTGATGGACCTGGTGTTCAGGCTGGTGTGCAGCGGGGAGCTGAGCCTGGCCAGAGTGCTGCGCAAGAACATCCTGGATAAAGTGGATCAGAAGAAAATGCTGAGCTACGCCAACTCCATTAAACCTCTCGCGGCCAGAGGGGTGGCAGCCAGGTGAGGGAGGGTGCACACACCCATATCTGGCTTCTCTGAGAGCCAAGCATCCCTTCCCTCCTTCCCCAGAGCTTTCTCAGTTCAAAATACAAGAAAGATAACAGGTCACATTTTCTGAGCCTTTGTACTTCCTCATTGTTTTCCACAGGCCAGGGACACTGCATGATTTCCACAGCCATGAAATAGCTGAGCAGCTGACCCTGCTGGATGCTGAACTCTTCTATAAAATCGAGGTACAGAGATAAGGATGGGCTGAGGGCACTGGGAGGGTTTGGACCTGCTGCAATGTCTGGTATTCCCTGCCAGCTCTCCCAGACACCTGCTGTAGGACACAGCTGATCTTGTGCTAGCAAGTGGCTGTGAGCAAAGGCTGCAACTGGGAATCTTGGGGTGGAAATCCCATTTTAATGTGTGGTATTTTCCCTCCTTGGCAGATCCCAGAAGTTCTGCTTTGGGCAAAGGAACAAAATGAAGAGAAGAGTCCCAACCTGACACAGTTCACAGAGCACTTTAATAACATGTCCTACTGGTAAGGAGCTCAGATCAGCCATGGCACTGAACTGTGCCTAACCTTGCAGATATTCCAAGTATTCCTCATAGACTTGGGTTCCTCTGTTACAAGTGGGATAATGTATATTTTTTGGCCAAGAAGTACATGCAGAGCATTCATCTAAGACCCCAGAGCACAGCAGAAGTAAAACCAGGAGGGTTAGGGAGGAGGGCCTTGTAATCCAGAGGAATTAATTATTGGTATCACTGAGCTCTTTGAACAAACATTCCCCTTGCAAATAACTGCACTCTGTGAAATTATCCTGTCTTTGCTGTGGATTAGAGTGCTCCATTAAAGTTGGAGGTATTGTGAACTTTTTACTGTTGGTCCATCCTATTAGTGATCAGTTTAGTTAATGAAACAAGGGGAAATCTGATTTCTGCTTAAGTAGGTTTATCTTTTATTCTGTCTGTTCTTCCAGGGTCCGTTCAATAATTATGCTACAAGAGAAAGCCCAGGACCGAGAGAGGCTGCTCCTTAAATTTATAAAGATTATGAAGGTACCAGCTTGTTTTTTCCTGTGAATCCCACACACTGCTGCTTAAAGGAGCAGAGGACTGGGGTCCTTTGCTTGGTAGAGCTGTTTGATGCTGGAAGGCTTTGCAGAGCCCTCGAGTAACTGGAATATTCTTCTCCCTTTTTACAGCACTTACGAAAGCTGAATAATTTTAATTCCTATCTGGCCATTCTTTCTGCACTGGATTCTGCACCCATCCGAAGGCTGGAGTGGCAGAAGCAAACCTCAGAGGTGAGGAGCAGTGGGGCCTGTGATTTCTGGGGAAGGAGAAGTGTGGTTATGTATGAAACAGCTGAGTGGTTTTACATCTCAGCAGTGTCCCAGGGTGGAGGGATGGTGGATAATTCCTCTGCAGTGGGTAAAATGCCACAGTGCTGGAAGCCTTCAGTGTGGCTGGGCATTCTGACAGCTGCAGGAGAGCCAGCACAGTCACAGGGGAGAGCAGCCTCCTCCTCCTCCTCCTCCTGCTGCTGCAGCCCAAGGCTTGGCGAGGCTGAAGGCAGCAATGTCCACGACCTCAGGGTCGGGCTGAGTAAATCAGCTGGAGCTGTTTGCACGATGGCATTAACTCCTGCTCTCTGTGGCTCTCTGGGGGAGCTGACACAGGAGCTGGGTTTGCAGCAGGGGTGTCACCAGGGGATGTGTGGGATCTGTGTCCTGCAGGGCCTGGCTGAGTACTGCACCCTGATCGACAGCTCCTCGTCCTTCCGCGCCTACCGAGCAGCCCTGGCTGATGTGGAGCCCCCCTGCATCCCCTACCTGTGAGTGCCCAGCCCCTTCCTCTGCACATGGAAATGGCTCCTGCAGGGATTCCTCAGCAGCTTCTGCTGAGCTCAGCCCTTGCCCTCAGCCCAGCATGTGGGGAGGGCAGCACTGTGCCACATCAGCCCTCTCTGGAGCCATTTGTCTGGGGCAGGGTGGCCAGCTGGGGGTGTGTGCATCTAAACACCTTTGGATCTGCTGCTGGGGAATGTTTCCCTCTGGATAAGGTTGCCATTCTGGTGGCAGTGGGAGGCTGTTGGATTTTGTTGGGCTGCCCTGTGTGACTAACCTCTGTGTCTGTTTGCCTGCTCCCTTGGCCTGCTGCCTCTTTCCCTCTTTCAGAGGCCTGATTCTGCAGGACCTGACCTTTGTCCATCTGGGAAACCCTGATTACATTGACAGCAAAGTGAACTTTTCCAAGCGCTGGCAGCAGTTTAACATCCTGGACAGCATGAGGTGCTTCCAGCAAGTGTAAGTGCAGCTTTGGTGGCTTTGGGGCAGCACGGGGGGATTGGGGCAGGGGCTTGCACATGGAAGGCTCTGTGCAAGAAGAAGGGAGTCTAAAGGGAAAGGCAGCAGGGCTCTAATCAGTTTCCTTCCCTCTCCAGGTTAGATAAAACCTGCTGAGAACATTTTTCTGGTACTGGTTTTGAGATGCAGATAAGTTTTGCCTTCAGGTTTTGCCGTTGCTGGTTCCTTTGTTCTCTGGGATGTTCAGGGTTTTCTTCACTTCTGTCTTGCAGCAGAGGCAGCAGATCTAGCTGCTGATTTCTGGGTGATAAGTTCCTTTTTCTCTTTAATTCAGTGATGAGTTTTTTTCCCCTTTGTGGTGTGACACCCCTGTCATGAGTCCTGGGCACAGCCCACATAGCAGAGCTGGACAGGGTGGCCCAAAGCCAGGAGAGCAGCCCAGGTAGCCCTTGTTTAACTGCAGCTCCTCTGCTTTTCCAGACATTACGACATCAAAAGGAACGACGACATAGTGTCATTCTTCAACGACTTCAGCGACCACCTAGCTGAGGAGGCCCTATGGGAACTGTCCCTGAAAATCAAACCTCGGAACATCACGAGGCGGAAAACAGATCGGGAGGAGAAAACCTAGGAGGAGGGGTTGTGCGAGGAGAATCGCTCCGCAGAGGCGCCGAGGGCAGCTATGAGACTGGAGTTCAATGTTTGTACCTGTCACTGGATGACACACCCTCCCTCCCAGCTGGCAGCCAGCCCTGGGGGTGGCGATGCCGGGCGCGGAGGCGCCAGCGCAGCCAAGGGCAGAGATGGGCCGGTGCTCGCTGCACTCGCCCTCCTCCTCCTCCTGTCCCTCCGTGCCATGAACCAGCTTTAACCCCGGGGACAGAGCTGTGTGGAAGGAGTGTCCCACGCAAGCGTGTCGCTGGTTTGCTGGCCCCTTGCATCCAGGTGTGCCCTGGCTCTGGTTTCCATCCGCAGAGCGGGGGCAGCAGGAGCTCAGCATCACTGACTCATCTCCGGAGCGGTCGGGCAGCAGCAGCCGTGGGAGCCAAGGTTGGAGTCTCCCCTGCAATGCCACCTTCCCAAGGTGTGAGGATGGAGGCGTCTCCCACTGCCTGCCAGAGGAGCTCTGCTTTCAGAGAGCTTGCTTGTGTTTACAGGGGTCTCGGCTCACCCCAGATCTCTGGCGCCTTCTTCACGGGAGGAAGGCACCGGTCGTAGGAAGAGGCACTGAAAATGTGGGCAGGGACCCGCCATCTCCAGCCATCACACCCCCCTCCTCCTCTCAGATCTCGTTATTTAAGCAACAGTAAATCCCTCTGAACCTGGAACCATGGACTGCCCAGGTACTGGGGGTCACCTGCCCGTGACCCCGTGTCTCTTAGCGATGGTACTTAGCTTTTGCACAGGAAATGCTGTAGGATACAGACTGTACATACCTAGTGTTTAGAATCCCTTGGGGATTTTTGATGCATGTCTGAATACTGATGAATTTATAGGAAAAAAAGCGCAAACAAGTCTGTATAAAATCCACAACCAGTGACAATGTTGTTCCAAGTGCTGGATAAAGGAGGCTCAGGGCAGCAGGGTGGGCACTGGCTGCAGAGCAGGGGCAGGAGCCTCATTAAGGAGCCATTTCTGGGCTGGAAGTGGGAGCCAGGAAGGAGCCCTGTGCCCAGCTGAGCCACCCTGAGTCCTCCCACCCACTCCTCTCTCTGTTGCCAAATGTTTTTCTCCAGAGGTCCCTGTTGGGAGCCCCAGTGCTGTGCTTTGAGAGCAGGACCCCCAGCAGGTCCCTGTCCCCAGCCCCTCTGTGCTGGTGCCAGCAGGGCAGGCACAGCCCAGCACGGAGGGGTGAGGCAGGGGTGTCATTTCCCACAAACACAGTGTTAACCCCAATCTGTTCAGTGTGCCTTATTCAGCTCCTCTCCCCCTCTGTGTCCCACCCAGCACAGCCCCAGCCAGGCCAATCCACATCCCTCCTCTCTGTCCTGCTCCAGTGGTTTGCAGTCGGGCTGTGGGTGTGAGTGTGCCCTGCAGGTTTCAGCAGCCTTGCAAGATCCTCCTCCCCTGTCATGGTCACAGGTTTTTACAGGGTTCTGACAAAATCCTGCAGGTTTAGGGCAGCAGCTCCCAAGGAATAAAGACGTGGAGTTCCGCAGAGCATCCTTAACTTATTTCTCAATAGCAGCTCTGTGCCTGCTAAAGCTTCTGTTTGTTCTGGGTGAATCAGAGCTGCACTCCTTTCCTTCTCCAAACAGATTGCAAATCCTTGGCCAGCTCTGCCTGGCTCTCAGGAGGGAGTGACAGCCCGGGGTTTTACCCAGCTTGGTAAGAAGACTCAGGCATGAGTCTTAGACACAGAGAGACCCCCTGCCCTCGAGGGCATCTTCTGGGGGAGGGCACTGTGGGGTCCAGCACAGTGGTGTGCACCCCCAGAGCAGGAGGAGCAAGAATCTTTCATGCAGAACCACAGTATCCGAGCCAGGACACTTCAAAAGTGGTTTATTTTCATGGCACTGAGGGCATTGGAGCCGAGTGTTCTGTCCAGCCAAGGCTTTGCAATCCCCAGAGGCTTCCCAGGAAGTAATGTCTGTGTTTTCTGTGTAAATAAGATCTTTTAAAAGCCCAGCATGGCGAGGTGGTGAAAAGGGCGATGAATACACCCAGGATGTGGTGTGGGCTTCACCCTGAGGGCTCTGAGCAGCCCTGGGTGCAGTGGCCAGGCTGTGCTAGCTGGGCTGTGTGTGGGGGCAGCTGCAGAGTCACAGCCCTGGGGCTTCAGAGGGACAGGACGGGGCAGCTTGTGTCGTCCAGCTGAGTGACAGTGTTGTGTGAGGGGCTGACTCATGGGTTGGGCACACAGGACACCCCAGAAATGGCAGTGACTGGGGTTCCACAGGGCTCCTCAACATCTTCATTAGCCTGGACACAGGACTGAAGGGATGCTAAGAAACTTTGTTGACAACACTAAATTTGGGCACCATGATTAGAGAGTGTCCAAAGGCGGCCACAAGGATGGGGAAGGGTCTGGAGGGGCCATGTGAGCAGCAGCTGAGGGAACTTGGTTTGTTCAGCCTGGAGGAGACTGAGGGGACACACTGTGCTCTTCAGCAGCCTCACAAGGGACTGGTGCAGATCTCTTCACTTGTGAGCAGTGACAGGGCCCAGGGAACGGCTGGAGCTCTGTCAGGAGAGGTTTAGGTTGGAAATCAGGAAAAAGTTCTTCCCCCAGAGCGTGATGGGCACTGTGAACAGGCTCCCCACGGCAGTGGTCACAGCACCCAGCCTGTCTGACATCAGGAAGCATTTGGACAGTGCTCTCACATGGTGGGAGTTTTGCGTTGTCCTGTGCAGGGCCAGGAGTTGGACTGGGTGGCCCTGATGGGGCCCCCTCAAGGCAGCATATCCTGACTCTGTGATCCCCACCAGTGGGAACCATTTCCAGGTTCTTCCCTGCACTTGAACCCAGGAGTCCAGTTAGCACCAAAGGAGGTCTCACCCTCTGCCAACCCCCAGAGCCAGAGGCTCAGCCCATGGCGTGAGGATGGGAGGGATGGGAGTGGCCACGGTGGGATGGAGCCCCCAGCTTCCTCCCCCTCACCCCGTCCTGCTGTCATCCCCAGCTGAGCATCCCCAGCCACATCTCCTGGGCTCCCCTTGCCTGGAGCAGCTTCAGGTTTGCTGAGCAGAGACCCCCTCCCTTCTCCAGGAGCAGAAACCCAGAACATCCTTGTGCAAGACTGGCCGTGAGCGTGTTCCCATCTTGCAGGCAGCATCCTCAAGGCCATCACCTTTTTTTGGGGAGAGGGAAGAGTCGGAGTCCCCTCTCCAGAGGGGCAGGGAGGGGGAGAAGTGATGCCCCAGTCACCAGCCCCCTGCCCCACTTTCCCCCGAGCAGTTCTCTTGTATTATAGATTTACCACTAACCCCCATGGCGGCATCTTCCTGCAAACATTTCAGACCTGTAACTTTTATATTAAAGACAAATAAAACACCAATAACGACCCTGCCTGATGATCCTGTTTACAGTGCATGCACAGTCTGTGGATTAAAGTGACAATCGAATCCACCCTGGCGCTGGTGTGGCCTCGTGTTTTCTCATGTGCCCCCATGATTTTCCTCTTTTTCCCTTTATTTTTTCACTATAAATTTCTTCCCTCTCTCTTTGCACCAATACAAGCCAGACTATTGGGAGGGGAGATCCGCTCCTGTCACCTTCTCTGGGCACCAGTGTCCCCTGTGTCAGGGGTTTTGGCTGCCCAGCCCCCGGCGTGTGCCCAGCCCGTGCAGTGGCTGGCAGCCCAGGGCTATAAATAACCCCTGCAGTGGCCAAGCTGCTCCACGCTGCTATTTCAGTTCTGGATTGGGTTCAAAATTCCTCTGGAAATAATTGTCACGGGCCAGCTCAGGAGGAGAGTGCCCAGACACTGACCGAGCACATGCCCCCCATGCCAGGGCTGGAATGTGGGGCCGTGTCCCACAGCAGGACGGGTCTGTCCCCCCTCAGTGTTCCCCCAAAAAGCTCGGCCAGGGGCACCCCCAGGCCCATGTGGAAATTCCCCTTCCCTGGGGTCCTGCATCGGCTGGAACCCCGGTGCCCACCTGCTCTTGGGAAAATTCTGATTTCAGCTGTTGCAGGAGAACTTACCCTGAATTTTGTGGTGGACAAAGACCATGGCAAGGGGAGATGAAGGTCCTTGGTGTGCAGAGAAAACAGAAGCTTTGGCTACAGCTGTGTTTTATTTCAATCTGGAAGCAGCAAGAAGGTGACAATACAGTGTGTGTGTGCAGAACTGCATACAAGGGTTTGCATTTTCTCACACCATTAATGGCCACTGAGGGCTTCCCACACACCTCTTCCTTCTGCTCCATCCCCACCAACCCCACAAGATGCACCAGAGTCCCACTGGCAGCTCCGAGTGAGAGCCCACAGCAGTGGGATTCAGCATCCTGCAGCAGAGCCCAATCCCGCCCGTGGATCCCCCCAGCTCCCTGCGCAGAGCTGGATCCAGCCCCGGCCTCCCCCTGCCCCAGCTCCTCCTGCCCTGCCCGGGGCTCGCAGGGCTCAAGGCTCGGGACAGCTCCTCGCCCTGCCAGCCCCAATAACTCCGGGTCACCCGCTTGCACCAAGGCTGTGGCAACTTCACCTGCCCGTGCCCCCCTCCAGGAGGTGAGCCACAAGTTCTTGGCACACGAGTCCCTGGGGCTCAGGTCCTTGTCAGAGATACAGGGACACCAGGACGTAGATGATCCAGGTGGTGGAGGCGAACAGCCCGAAGAAGAAGCTGAGGAGGACCAGTGACCGGGCCTTTCTGGATGCCACGTACGCCTGGGCCACGTCCCCACGGGCGAGCGCAGCCCGGGTCTGGTGCATGGGGAGAAGGGCAGGGGTTAGAGTGGACCCGCAGCACCAGGAGGGGCCTCAAGGCCGCCAGGTGAGACCTGACCTTCCTTACCTCACAGGAGTAGATGAGGGCTATGATCCCAGTCAGCAGGCAGCAGAACATGGTCGCCAGCATTGACTCCACCAGGTAGTCCTTGGGCAACTGCTGCCCAGGCAACAGCCTCGGGCCCGGCCGTGCATGGTACTGCGGCACAGGGGGGTGAGAGTGCGAGACCCAGAGCGTGCTCCCCTCCTGCCTGTGCTCCCCTCCAGGGCTGTGCTCCCCTCCTGCCTGTGCTCCCCTCCTGACCTGTGCTCCCCTC
>VRYO01001183.1:368957-434675 GCA_009812075.1 Sialia sialis | reverse complement strand
TGTCCATCTGTCCGCGCCTTCGCTCCGGCCCCGCTGACATCAGCCCGCGCTCAGCTCACGTGACCCCGCCCCCTCTCACTCCCCGCCCCTCCCAGGCTCCTCCCCCTCCCCTGGCCCCCCCCACCCCCCCGTGCGCCGTCCATCCCGCCATGGCGTCCGCCGGCGGCCCGGACGCGGAGCGGCCGCACCCCAAGCCTTTCCTCATCGGCGTCAGCGGCGGCACCGCCAGCGGCAAGGTGAGCCCGCGGTACCGGGGCCGTGCCACGGCTCACCCCCGGCCCGGGCAGCCCGCGCGGCGCGAGGGCATCGCCGGTGCGGCCCCGGGCTCGCCCCCTGCGCCCCGGCACCGGGGAGCGGTCGGGCTGAGGTTCGGGCCGGGCTGGGCTCCGCGGGAAGGGTCGGGCTCCCCCTGCCCCGCCTGAGCCCCCGTCCCGCTCAGTCCACAGTGTGCGAGAAGATCATGGAGCTGCTGGGGCAGAACGAGGTGGAGCAGCGGCAGCGCAAGGTGCTGATCCTCAGCCAGGACAGCTTCTACAAGGTGCTGACGGCCGAGCAGCAGGCCAAGGCGCTGAAGGGACAGTACAACTTCGACCACCCGGGTGAGCCCTCTCCGCCCGGCCCTGCACGGCTCGCTCGGTGCCTGGAGCGCAGCTGGGTCATAGGGGAAGCACCTGTAGGAAATGGAGAACAGAAATGTGCTTTCCCCCACAAAAACATCCATTTGTCCTTCCCCTGTGCCTGTTGTTACTGGTCGCTCTTCTGGAGCTCTGGAGAGGTGCAGAGCATCCCAGGCTGCTCCTGCTTTGCTCCCTGCTCGAGAGAGGCTCCTTAATGAACCACTTCATTCCCCAAATCCTTTCCTGTTACTTCTTGTCCACACAAACAGCTGCTCCCCTTGCCCGGGGGAGTGCTGTGGATTGTAGGCAGGACAGGGAGCTGCCCTTGGCTGAAGTCTGGTGCCTGAAGGGTGAGTAATGGAAACCATAAAAGATGCCTGGGGTTTTCCAGTTGTCTCTGGACTAAGAGATGAACAAAGTTGCACAAAATTACACAATTACTAAGTGGGATGATAAAATTATACAATGGCCAGCTTCACTTTTGAGCTCTTAATTTGTGTTGTAGTTGCTTATAAACAGCAAACTGTCTCTTCCTTATCTCTGAAACCAAACACAGCCATTGTCACTTGGGCAGAGAGTGCTGTGTTGGAAAGAGCAAGCTGTATTAAGAATGGTAGGAAAGAATAAGCTGCAAGTTCCTTTTCTCCTGGTGCAGTACTGGGCAGAGGGTTTTTCCTTTGGGTCTGGAAAAATCTGAGCAGAACATTTGATACAACAGCATCTGAAAGTCCTTCTCTTTAAACTTCCCTCTCGCAGACGCCTTCGATAACGATTTGATGCATTCAACCCTGAAAAACATTGTTGAGGGCAAAACGGTTGAGGTACCAACGTACGACTTCGTGACACATTCTAGGTGGGCTCTGGCTTTGTCTGACGTGCTGGCTGTGCAGGGCTGTCCCCAGCCTGGGGACAGATCACTTGGTGGTGGCACGAGGCCTGTTTGACAGTGTGCTCTGGGTGCTCTCTCCTGGCAGGCTGGCGGAGACCACGGTGGTGTATCCTGCTGACGTGGTCCTCTTTGAGGGGATCCTGGTTTTCTACAACCAGGACATTCGGGACATGTTCCACCTGCGTCTCTTTGTGGACACGGACTCTGACGTGCGGCTGTCGCGCAGAGGTAAAGCCCTGCCGTGCCCCTGGTCCTTATCCGTCCCCACCATGGGACAGCACTCAGGGCTTTTATCTCATCATCCCAGTTCTGCGAGATATGAAACGTGGGAGGGACCTGGAGCAGATCCTCACCCAGTACACCACGTTTGTCAAGCCTGCCTTTGAGGAGTTCTGCTTACCGGTAAGAAGCCTTTCACTAATTTCATTTGTGGGGTCTTCTTTTTTTGGGGAGGGGTAGAGGAGCAGGGTAGTCTGGGAATTAGCTGCTGTAGGTGGCTTTTGGTATTTGTATTTCACAAATCCCATGCTCTCCCCTCTGCCTCATGTCCTCAGCCATTTTGAGCTGATTGTTAAGGAACTGAAATGGTCCCTTCTGCTGGTGAGGCACCATGGAAATGCCTCAAGCACGTTTTCTCAGTACTGGCTGCTGGGGCTATTTAAGTATGGGTCTGTCTGAATGAAACACTCCCACTCTCAGGTTATTCTTAAGTCTTGTAGGAAGAAAGAAGAGCTTGGTTTCCAGCAGCCTTTCTCACAGGGAACACTGGTGAAAACCTGGGGCAGATCATTCTAGCTCTGCTTACTACACCATGTAGTGTGAGGCCAGTTCAAGTGTTCACATAATCAAATTAATTTGCAAAATTAAAAAAACCCTATGAGAACAAAATCTAGTATGTGGCTTAAATAAATTGGAAAAGGCTAATTCAGGTGCCTCTTGCTCTAGACAAAAGGAATTCTGGGATTCTAAAACTACTCGTTAGGAATGCTGAATTTGCCAGCTTTTTTCCAACTGTGAGGGGAAAGAAAATGCAGGAGTGCTGTGGCGGCAAAGATCAATAAAATGTTATCAGCGGCAGGCAGGAATTTCACATGCACATTGGATACCTTGGCTCTCAGCAGAGATTTAGCAATAGCTTGTGAAATGCTGATTAGAACCAGCTCTTGGCAAACAGACCTTCCCTGACGTGGGCAGTGTTTGAAGGCAGCTCAGATGGGTAAAAGCAAAGGACTCTACACGTGACCTGCTGCTTCTACCTGGTGATTTTCTGCAACGGCTCAGTAAGAAGAATCCCTGGGCTTAAATCCAGTGCTCATTTGCCAGTGTGATATTGTAATTCGTTTCGGTTGTTACCATGAGAGAGAACTTTAACTTACAGCCCTGGAGCACCAGCACCTTCCTTCTTTGCCCAGTTTTCTGGCCTTTGGTTGTTTCTTCCTGGAATGAAGCTGACTTTTCCCATTAACAGCCTCCTCCACCACTGTTTCTGTTTTGCAGACAAAGAAGTATGCGGATGTGATCATCCCCCGAGGAGTTGATAACATGGGTAAAAGGGATTCTGATTTTTTCTGGGGAGACACCTTTGGGGTTGGGAAGAGAAGCAGGAGCACATTGCTGCCTTGTGACTGCTCCAAGGAGGGGAGGGAGCTGCTCAACCTGTGGAGGGCTGGAAAAGTGACCTGTTGAGGTCTGACCTCACTGCAGACAGCCTGCAGAAATTCATTTAAGGGCCTGTTAAAAGTTGAGTTGAGCAGGGCTGGATGCTCCACATTTTCTAGCTAGCAGGGAGAGCCTTCATGTCCTGTATTCACCGTTCCTCCCTGCAGTTGCCATAAACCTCATCGTGCAGCACATCCAGGACATCCTGAACGGAGACATCTGCAAGTGGCAGCGGGGAGTGCTGAACGGGCACGGCCGGACGTACAAGCGGCCGTTCCCGGAGCAGGTGGAGAGCGGCGTCCTGGCGGCCGGGAAGCGCTCCCACCTCGAGTCCAGCAGCCGCCCGCACTAACCCCGCACGGCCCAAGGCTTTGCCGCTGCTCCACACCAACACTGAAGACAGCTTTGGGAAAGGACTGCCACGGAATGGTTGGTGAAGTGCCCCTTAAGTCGTCCTAGCAGCGGAGGGGATGCTGGTGGCAATCTTCCCTCAGAGGGGAGAGGAAGGGGTTGGCCATCCATCCCTCTTCCCTCCAAAGCCCTCCCTGTTCTCCCTGAGATGTCTGGAGTTGTTACTTGATGAACTGGTTTAAGGCAGTGCTACTTGCCTTTTTTTAATTTTCAAAACGAGATCTAATGCTGAAGATTCCCCTGAAAATTAAGCACCATCAGGCCACTAGCAAGATACCCCATTGCCCTGTTGATGGTCATCTGTAGCAGGAAGATCATCTGCCTCTTGAGTGTTTTTCACTCTATCCAGGACTAGCTCACATGCTGTTAATTTTAACAAGCTCTTACTCTTCTCCACCTTGTTGGCACCTTGAGTTGTGGCCATGCTCTGCTGCTGGCCAGCCTCCTAGCCTGTGGGGTCAGAGGGACTGACCTGTAGAGGCACCTCTCCCTTGAGACAGGGGTGACACAGACACTGTCTGGGACAAATGGGAGCTTGCAGTTCACCAGGGGACAGGCCCAAGAAGTTCAGTGGTTCTAATTCCTAATTAGTGATTCCTAATTTATTCCTTTCCAATCTCCTGAATCTTGCTACGCTGTATGAGTATTTTTTGTACCCAGTGTGCATTACCACAGTTATTGAATGTGTGAGCTCCAACTGGATTGAGTTGCTCATGGAAACAGAACCTGACCTAGTCGGTATTAGTGTCTTTTAGTGCATTTCTGTGCTGCTGGTTGCAAATTCTGCTGGGCAGAATCCGTCCACTTCCAGAGGTGGCTGTGAGGTCAGCAAGGGGGAAATTGGGAATTGCAGGACCCTCCTCCTGCTGGCACAAGCAGCTGCCTGGACATGTACCCTCAGACAGGGTCAGAGCACTTGCCTTGCACTCCAGCAGCTTCAAGAATGTCTGGCTTTCTAAAAAGAGCAGACAAGAAATACAAACAGTGATATCCCAGTTTCTGTAGTTTACCCCAGATAAGTGATACTGCAGCAGCATGAAGTGTCTGTCTGGGAAAAAAAAATCTGTAGTGAAGTGCTGGTTAGACCTTTGAAAATGTCCTTGTGATACTGTTCCTGAGTCTGGACCTACAGTGTAATTTTGAGAATGAGGGTGGGAGGGGAATGTTATTAAGAGGAACTTTTTCATATTTGCTGATTTTCTAAAAGCAGGGTTTGGTTGTGTTGGTTGTGGGTGGTTTAGTTTGGCTAATAAATAAATGAACAGTGATCAGAAATGACCGTTTTTATAAAAGATAATTCTGGTACTTGCACTATGCACAAAGGCACAGAAAGGAACACTGCTAGAGGGGCTCTTATACTCAACAGTTCTTTCTCCCCTTAACTCAGAATTGCTACCTTTGGTTCTCTCGTGGCTGAAAATTTAGAGAAGAAACCCAAACTTAAGAAATGCAATCTGCACTTTAATCCCTACAGTCTTTTCAGCCCTGGAAAGGGGTGAAGGTTTGGTGTCTCAGTGATAGTTCAGTGGTACTTCTGCAGTGCCCAGGACAAGACAGAACATTTCCTGACTGCTGCTGGGTGCTGTTTAGCTCAGGGTCAGACTTGGAACATGAGCTACTGCACTGAAGCATTAGCTCTCAGGGCTGATTACAGCAGGAGCAAAATAGTCACTAAAACCTACTTTGAAATGACTATGGTGTTGGGTCATACCTTCCTCTGGGGGATGAGGGAATAGAATAGAATAGAATTGAATGGAATTTGTTAGAGCCAAGAGCCCCTGGGTGTGGGAATGCTGCTCTGGCTGCCCTGCAGGACCTGCTGCTGCAGCCACGTGGAGATACAGAAATGGAATTTGGCCCCGGTACTACGGCCCTGCTCAGACACCTGGGCAGAGCCATTACAGATTCCCCTCTGAGTCCTCAGTCCTTAACCTCTGCCCTCTTCTCTGTGAATTCCCTGCTGGTGCAGGCCAGGCCATGGGCTGGGTTTCAGTGTTTTCACCCTGAACCCATGAGCACAAGCTAGAACAGGTTTCCCTGTCAGCAGGATCAGTCCTACCTTGCCTAGAGCTCCTTTTCCCGTGGGATCTGAGGTATAATGGCAGTACTGCCACTGCTGGTAACATGCCTCAGGCTTCACATCAGTACCACAAGGCCAAAGGATTCTTCTGGCTTTGACTCAGTTCCTGGCTTGCCTGAAGCCTTCTTCAGCTGTAACAGCAATTTTTAATGTCTTTTTATTTTGCTTATCTTCTTAAAAGTGATGCTTATGTCAGATGATTATAAATAGATAATAGTAACAAGTCATTATTCTATGCAGAATGAGCTATTTATAAATGTAGCTTAATGCTGTGTTTACATAAATAGAAATGATAGCAGAGCATTGGAAGTTGGGGGCAAATAATGCATTGTTGAGGGATAGAGTCATGGAATGATGCTGTAAGGCTGCAGGGCCAGTTACTGATTGTTAAAAATGGGCAAGCTTTAGAGAGGGAAAACCTGGGTTTCAGGCATAACAAAGAAAACAGGAAAAAGTACCTGATGTGCTGGAAAAAGTCTGTTTATATTAAACATAATGGGATTGCAGACCACAGTGATAGGGAGCACGTGAGATAGCCTTAAGTGCAAGGCAGTGCCAGAAGGAAGAAACCACCATTGTACTCCCAGGAAAGAGAAGAAATTGTTGCAGCTCTTCCCAGCAAAGGAGCCTGGGATGCTGTAGACTGAAGTCAGCAACCTTCACACCCTGAGGGGCAGTGAAGGGTGAATGTAAGAGGGGCAGAAGCTGGGAACTGTGCTCCCAACAGCTGTATAATTGTTGAGACCTTTTCTGTAACAGTGTTCCTTTATTTTCTTCTGTAATCATAAGATCTGGACTTCTACAAAATAGCTGAACCGACTGTTAAGATTTCCTTGATACTAACAATAAACTCTTGGCTTTGCACAAAAGATGTTTCCTTTTGCTGTCCCAGGGCTGCAGTGCTCAGTGCTTTCGAATCAGGATGTTCCAGGTGTCCTTCCAGCGCAAGGCCCGGAGTTCTGTGGGGGACAGCGCGGGCTGCCCGTAGGTGACGGGGCTGAAGGTGCAGTACACAAAGTACACCGAGGAGAACCAGGCCACAATCAGGGCACTCAGCATGCTCTTGAGTAGCACAGATCTGGGATGAGAGAGGGAAAGAGCACTCAAGTTACATCAAGGCTAGCCACCTGTGCCAGCCCTGGCTTCCCTAAAGGCAAATGATAGAGTTTGGCCACTGCTGGAAAAATCACTGCTTTCCCTGCAGCAGCTCATCCAGGTGACAGCCCTGGAGAAGGAGCTGTGCCAGTCCTCCTTTTGAGAGAACTATTCTGCTGAAGCCAAATACCTGCAGAGATGATCACCCAGATGCTTCAGTACCACAGGGATCAGGAGAATCTGGAATGTGACAGCAGGCAGGTAGTGGTACAGGAAAAGTGTTTTCTCCATCAGGAAGAAGGGCAGGTAATTCACAGCCCAGCCTCCAGCACAGATGCCTCCTGCTGACATCCAGAGCTGCCAGGCATCTGCAGGAGACAGGAGATGGCATCTCAGAGCAGAGCAAGCCACCAGCCTCCAGCTGGACACACACAGAGTGCAGCCAGACCTTCAGGGATGTCGTAAATCCTCCTCCTCCTCCGTAGCAAGTACCACAGTGACAGACACAGGTAGACCAGAACAGCAGCGTTAGCTGAAGCCCAGGTGGCAACATTCCCAAGGAGGTGGATCTGGGCCTGCAGGACAGATGATGGTCTAAGCCAGAAGCAGGAACATGCTGTGGTTCCTTTAGGTAAGTTTAAATATTACCTACACAGGCTTGCTAAATTAAGCTCCAGAATATGCCTGCTTACTAACCTGGAACTAAGCTGGTTGATAGATTTGCTGCTTTAAGACTCATGTGTAATGAAAGGCATTTAAAGAATGTTATTGGAGATGAACTCATCTCCTACATGAAATCAATAATGGAAACTATTAAACTGCAATTCACCTTTAAAAAAAACCAAAACCTCAAGCAAACATGATTTAATTAAAAGCAACTACTGTCAAAGCTGTATCTCATGCTAAAATAAATACATCACCCCTCATGGAAAACATATTAATACAAGAAAAGTCCTTGACTGGAAGCTGCAGCCCTGCTCTGACCCACTCCTGGAGCTCACATCTGAGCTGTTCTGCTTTCTCAACAGCTTCACAGCTGCTACTACCTCTTGTACTTACCCCCGAGGTGGGGTGGAGCCAGTAGGCAATATTGGTGTCCATTGTGATCCAGTCCAGGGCAGAGGAGCTGTACTTATGTTCTGTGTCTTCATTTTTTAATGTGAGTATTTTCCACTAGAAAGAAAAAAGGTAAGCAGAAGCCTTGGAACCACAGGTGGGACATGCAGGCATGAGTGAACAGCTTCAGATATGTCAAGTTCCTAAGCTGGGAGTGGAGAAGTATTTTATATTCTCATATGGATACTGATCAATACTTTGATTTTGTTATCAAATAATGCACTTTCCTTAATGAATTTCTACAAAGATAGTAAGGGGCATCAATACTACTCACTGCATGTACCACACATTACATTTCAGTTTCAGGCTGTTTCTGGATGCCCAACCGATTTTCCTCCCCCTTTTTTGTTACACAATCACTTGGGTATTCATTACTGGACAGCCCAGGTCTTTAATGCCCTTATAAGTGCATTCAGAAACATTTTTTTTACAGTGAGGAAGCCAAACTATCAGCAAGGATTAAACAATGAATCCTCAAGGCTCAGAGTCTGCAGAAACTCTCAGGTTCCTGCTCTGCAGCAGAAGGAAAAATGAAGGGAATAAGAAGATACCCACCTGCAATTCTGTGAACTTAGCCATGAAACTGAGGTTTTTACTGATGTCCATCTGTGTGGGAGAGTGGAGTTCCACTTCTCTCTCTTTTTGCTCTTGGCCTGGAAGAAAACAGCAAAGCTCAGAAATAATCACGTAACAGGCAGAAAGCTAGAAAGGAGAGAGAGCACACAGGCTCCTCACTCTCCCAGAAGCCCTTCTCAACACATCATCAGCTGCAGCAGCACTTGAAGGGACTTTGTAAGGACTCTGACATCATGGTAGAGCCAACTGAACACACACACAGTTCCACCTTCCCACCACCATGAAGCGAAACCTGCTTCAGCACCATGGCTGATACATACTTTTCCCATATCTGTGCTCTTCCACATTCCACAGCATGCTCTGGTGGTAGCCTTTGGACAGCTTCTCTCCAACCACCTCCAGTTGCCGGTACCCCCACTCAGGCAGCGATGCTCCACTGAGCTAAAAGGGAAAGACAACTGTGAACTTTTAAACTGAAAGTTCTACCAATCTGAACTTCACGATGGAAGAAGTTCCCAGGCTCTGCCTGAGCACTGCATGACAGCAAGGGACTGCCAGAAAAATGTGTGAAGAATCACCATGCAGAACTGTCTCAGTAAATGCTACAGCCGTAAAATCAGTGATTCTGGCAAACTTTTTGAAGAAAAAGATTCTTAATTATTCTAGCTGCTCGCACAGACACATAGACTCAGCAACAGTTTCTAAGCCCCAGTTGTGTAGAGTGGTCACAACCCTTTGAGAAGCAGGATAGCTTTTGATACTGAAAGGGATGAAGTATCTTGTGACTACCTAAAACACATGTTGCTCTTTTGTCACACTGAGCAAGTTTATTGCTTTATTTAATTTACTAACTTGGTTATTCATTACAGTGGTGTAGCTATTTTGGAGCAGAGCTTTTGAGATTACAAGAACTGCATGAAGCAAAAGCTACAGGCAAATAAACATAACTCCACTTGCCTTTAGCACTGCAGAGGTGTTCACGTGAACAAACCTCACTTCTGACAGAATTGTCTTCCATACATCCGTGTCAGACTCACGATTTACAATTTCCTACAACAGAAAGAAGACTTTTGATCTATGTTGTTTCTGCTGGAGCATGATCAGCTCCTCCCCTCCCTCTGATCACTCACCACTCTCCAGAGGTTCTGTGCTGGCATGGAGATGTTATAATCGATATAGCAGGAAACTTCTTGGGAGTGTGGGCTAAGAGGAGCGGCAACATCATGCCTAGAAAACAAAAAAAAAAAAAGATCCTCCATCACCATTTCCCAAATACCTATAAAAAGCAAACTCATATGGAATTGGCTTAGACTGGATTCAGTAATAAAGCAAAAAGTAACTCACTTATAGAGATTGCACTGTTTACTGTGAGAGAGAGCATTCCCCACAACCAAGAGCTGCCAGGAACAGGCTCAGAGGAAGCCAGTGCAGATGCCTGCAATGCCAGGCTGAAGAACAAGCACTGATTGTGACAAACAGAGACGCTGTTCACTGGGGTTTCCAATAATGAACAAATTAGATTTGGAAGGGACATAGCAAAAACTCAAGCTCAGAACAACCCTCTTCCTAATCTGAGTGATATTCAAGTACACACAGATGCCCTTTGGGAAGCAGTCAGGAGGCAACTTCATACTGCAGGCTTTCAAAACAGGCAAGAATCTCTGGCAATCAGCCACAGCACATCTTCCTAACTTCCAGAGCACATCCTGCAGGTAGGAGCATGCCATCAAAGTCAGTGGAGTTGGATTTGGGTTAAGTCACACAAAATACTGAATACCTGCACCTGTCCAGAGTGCGGGCAATGAAGGGATGAGGATGAAGACTCACAGAGGGGACTTTGTATTTAGGAACCTGTAGAACTACCATGAAATGTAAACAACTGTGAAATCCTCTAAAGGCCACTGGTAGGGAAGAACAGAAGCAGTAAGCAACCACTAAGAAATTTGTGATTAGGATAAAATCCCACTGCCAAGTCAATCAGAACAAATAAATAAGCATACAGCATCCTTCCTCTGGGCCACAGGGATGGCGTATGGAACTAACCACGAGGTCCCTCCACAAACAACAGGCAGTTTATGGCATATCTGAATGCAAGGTCACTAAGTGGTTATTCTGAGAGCCAGCCCAGCAGAATGAGCCAGCAAGCTTGGCAGAGCAGAGCACGAGGAAAGGACTTACGTGTTGAGGTAGCGAGTTGTGATGCCATGGACCAGCTGCACGATGTGCCCGTGCCTGACGGGCCGTGGTGGGTTACTCACCACCAGCTGCTGCCTGGTGAGGGGACACCCAAGAGCAAATGGTTAAATGGGAAATAGTTACATTATATGCATCTTTATATAGAACACAACCTTGTCATGAACAAGTCGTCAGGTCAAGAAGCTGCAGGCGGGGACAGATATTTAGGCAAGAAAATGAGAAATTCAAGCAATATATAGGTTGTACCAGAATGGAAACAAAGCTCATCAAGGCAAAGGTGAGTTAAGGGCAGAATGAGTCAGAAGGATCAGTAATGGGATACTGGCAGTCCAGGCATTAGGTCAGTGGTCTGAATCCAGGTCAGTCAGCAGTGAATTAAGGTTATTACTGTCACACAGCTGTTTGGTGGCTTGTGTGAAACACTGAGTGCTTCACTGAGTCTGATGGGTGCTGTACTACAGCTGCTGTCACTTTGGCAGAATTATAGGAGAGAGATCAATGGCTTTTACATCATGTAGAGTAAACTGTCACCTTGCTTTCAGTCAGGGCCATGGCAAGGGGGAACACTGCAGTTCACTGAACTGCTGCCTGTATTTTACTGTTCCATAGGACGACTTCACATCCTCCAATGCTCACAGGAATCTTTTGAGTTTGAAGAATTTTAAGAATGTATTTCTGTCTGTGGTTCTGTTAGAGACCTTACTTGAAAAGTTTGCACCATGGACAAACTTTCCCAATGTGGATATAACTTGTAATGGCACACAGTCCTTCTGATAGGATTCTTCATACAGTTCTCAGAACAATGTAAGAAACCTACAAAAGCAACTTTTTGATCAGTATGGAATTACGTCACTCAAAGGCTTTTACTGGCAAAACAAGGGCAGAGAGTCCTGCTCTGCACTGACAGTGACAATGGCAAAACACTTCAGCACTAACCAGGCCTCTCAGGTACAGGCACCACTTGCAATCCGTCCCTATGTGGCAGATCTTACTCATTCCATACTTCTAATACAAAGAACTACTCATTTTGTCAAAAGTGCTTTCTACTCTTTTGTGAGACTCATTCAAGTTTGATAAAACTCATCAAGACACTCTAATATCATGGCTCACACTTGAAAAATCAGAGCTTCCCTTTCATGCAAAACACCTGAAGAATCTCCACTGGTCTTGTGAGTCTTTCAAGTTCCCCTTGTGCCCAGCACAGCCCACGTTCAGGCAGGAGCAGCTCAGACAGAATTTCAGAGTTCTCAGTAATGCTTTTACAACATTGAGGATTGTGCAAAGAGCTGCAATCACTTGCTCAGATCACACCAGGCTTCCATAAGCAGAGAATCCCTTTCAATCCAAGCCCTGGTTGGGTTTTGGAAGCATACAGGTTGAAGTTAAAACTCTTGCATACTCACATTCCAGGATCTTTGACAATCCACCAGTTGTTCACATCCTTGAAGGGATAGCAGGTCACCTGCTGTTGATGGGAACTCCCTCGGCCATTCTCATACCTGCACAGGAAATTACAAAAGCCCCCAGAGGTGTAAAGGTGAATCTCTGTGCTCACCAGTCCCAGCAGTGCAAACCAGCACCACATCACTGATCATTCCTACAGAGAGCAGGGACTCTAAAGGACTAATGAGGACATTACCAGGATCCAAACTGCTATACTGGGACTGGCAGGTGAAGAAGCAGAGCTGACTTGCACCCTCCCCACAGAGCCAGGCAGCCTCCTCACCTGATGGGGTAAGTGTTGGGGTGAGAGTGGAGCCAGCACTGCACGGGCTTGCCCAGCACGTTGCGCAGGGTGATCTGAGAGCCATAGGCCACCTCCAAGGGCTGACCCTGAGTGATCCGAGCCAGCCCACCCTGAGAAGGGCAAGCACAGGGTAAGTACAGACAAGAAGAAATAACCCAGAGGCTGTTTAAATTCTGTTGAGTCACATGCCACTTCAGTATCTTCACACGGTGCCTTCTCATTTGGTTTTATCTACCAAAATCAAGGCTTGCAGCCCCATAATCAACAGACAGTAAATACACCAACACCTACAAAACCAAAAAACTACAGGGTCTCAGGAAATATCCCTAAATCCATGTTCTAAAAGACAGGCTAAGCACTCCTACAGTAAACCATGTCACCATGTGAGAGTTCAGTACTGTATCTACTTCTGTGGAGTTTCCTGTAGGAAGGGACAATCCTTCAGCAGAAGACTGAATATATTGTTCTTGCTTCACTGGGAAAAGCTTTTCATCTGTTATTAGGATTTCAGTAATTATTGCTTCACCTTGAAGCAGTACCACAGCAGCAAAATAGTTACGTGACATAAAAGGGAAAAAATATGCAGGATCAAAGGAACAGGATTAAACACCACCTAATAGTGAGCATTTCCCCCTTTTCTCTCTCTCTCATAAATCAGTTCCAAGACCGCATTTCCTTTACCTCTAAGCTGGCTTGGAAAGCACTCGTCATGATCTGGTCATGAGGCCCAGAGCGATACAGCAAAGCCAAGTGAACATAGAAGAAGGAGAGGTACAGCCCCATGGGGATGATGATGAGGGCCAGAGCCCGGGCTAGAAAATGGCACAGCAAGGAAACCTGGGAGAACAGAGAAAACTCATTGGTTTCTGCTGTACATATTAAAAATTCTGGAGCACTTAGCTTGTTTTGGTTGTCTTTTCAAAGTTTGCCCACTGCTCTCATTCAGCTGTAACTTTGTGGACAACTGAGATAACTTCCAGCAAGGATTTGAAGTGGAGCTGGCAGCAGAGTGTGAGACAAGTGCATGTTCTGAGTCACACATCACCAAGACATGGATAACAGCACAAAAACCAGTCACACAACATATTTTTCTTAAATTTAATTCCATCTTCCCCAGCAACTGAGCTGGAAACTGTGCTATAGCGGGAGGGTTTCCAGACAAGGAATTTTTGTACAAAAGCCAAATACAGACTGCATTATCTGTGGGCTTGAAAGGCTCCTGCAATGAAAAGTGACAAACAATATATTTTGCATGCTGTGCTACGTACATTTGACAAGTTCTGGTCTCCTATCATGTGCCAGAAGTGGAGTCCTGCAGTGGCCAAGAGCAGCATATAGGTAAACAGGCCCATATATTTCACTCTGAGAAGAAAATGCATAAAAAATGAACATGGTTAAAAACTCCACAATTACCTAACACAAGATATAAATATCCAAACATTCTCTTGAACAGCAGGCATTAAAGTCCAGGTAAGACATCATCACTTACCCAACTGCACAAGAACAGGATACTCCAGTCAACAGGAGCCAAAACCACCAGCTTCCACAGAAGGCACTTAAAGATAAATGTATTAAATCACTTGCTAGGCTCAGTTTAAAGATAATTTTATTTTACTAAGGATTACTTCATCCTCTGCAAGGATCAGAGAACAAAAGAGACAAATGTCTCTGAATTCAGTGCCTGTAAACAGTTACAAAGGAGCATTAAGTGACCTGTTGTCCTCAGTGTTTCTGTGCACAGTAAAAAATCTGGGTGGGCAAAGAAGTGCCCTCAAGGGATTTTAATTCTATATTAAAATTTAAAAAGACAACCCTACTAACAGTAAAAATAGTCTTTAACACTGCCCAGGAGAAAAATTTTGGGGCAGCCACATGAGAGGTTGAAGCACTGGATTTTACAGACAGGTGAAGTGAGATACAGAATGGTTAAGAGGCATTTAAGAGGCATAAAATACCACAGTGTGTGACCAAAAAAAAAAAAAAGTCACCATGAGATTATCCAACAGGGTGAGAGACAATCCAGCTTTACCTATGCTTTTGCAAATTGTAGAACTTCAGATAGGACAAAACTGCAAGCAGGATAAAAAAAATCAGTACTGATTCCAGAAGCATGAACCTTGATTGAGTGATCAGAGAGTTCTCTGTTGGAAAAGACACACAGACACAAAATTAGAGAAACTCATTTACAGGCAAGTCAGTCACACTCAGACAATCACAAGGACCTGCCCTTTCAGGGACAGACAGTCCCTACTGGCTGTAATGGGCAAGTGCTGGGTTTAAGGGCCAAAAAACTTCCAGCAAGAGCAAATTACATGACCATAACTGTTTCCAAGACAAAAAGGTGGGAAAGCAGTGCACTCTATCAGGAGGCAGGTAAGGCTGCTGCACCTCCTACACAGGCAAAGAAAATCAGTTCTGGGAAATCCAGAGAGGTGCTTCTCAAAGCACAGAGTCCAGGCAGCACAGCAAGCAACGAGCACCATAACAGATCTGCAGGAAAGAGAGCTGCAATGAGCCAGAATCACAGCAGCTGGTAGCAGGGAGAGGTTTCTCTTATCAGGCTGCTAAGAGCTGCTGAGAGGCTCTTTCCCTTTCAGGCAGCTGCCAGCAGCCTCAGAGAAAACAAAACCAGCTGAGTTGGACACACCAGAACAGTGTCACATCACAGTGCTAAGGACACAGGCTGGTTTGCTGCAGTTTGGAGATGAAGAAATTTGATAAGCTCTGACTGCAAGTTGAGTTGTCCTGCTGTTAAAAACAAGTATGTTGTAACTCATCCTGTAAACCTCTGAGGAAGGGAGCACAGGCCTCCTTGGATACAAGAAATGTGACTTCCTGTGAGGCTGTTAAGCTGCCTGCTTTGCCTAATACTGAATGAACTTGTATAAAGCCCAGAAGGGCAGCCTGCTGCAGAGCTGAGGGGATGGAGGAGACCAGGGAGGCTCAGCACAGACTGACACAGGCCAGGGCTGATGTGGTGTTCAAGTTTTCTGGGGAGATGCTATCCACTCTAAACATTCCTAAAGTGAAAAGGGACTCTTCTCCCCATGTATGAAGAATGGGGCTCAGCTGAACAATCTTACCCAAGAGAATCAGAAGAGCAGCTCCAAGTGCAGCACAGTGGGAGAAGTGCAGCTCAACCACAATCTGGTAAGCTAAAGGCACACAGAAAGCACCAGCCAGGGCTGGCAGGAGTCGCAGGGACCACACAGGAACATTCATGCTGTACTCTGAAACACAAAACAGCAAACAGGGAGCCACCACTTTGGAGACTTAACTGCAGAGAGGACAGACCAAAAGAGCACAGAATTTCTTAAGTATTAGAGGAATCTAACTCCTACTTGCACTAGTTTGTCCATCTTGTATTGCTTAAAGCATTTAGCTTATTCAGAAAGCTTGTGCTATGAATTCATAGTGCTTTTAACTTGTGCTAGAGACCTGCAGAAGATTTATTTAAGAACAGAAGAGAAATGAAGGTGTCGGATTAAGTGTTATTTCCATTACAGGCAAAAGGAATCTGTCAGTTGCTGAAATTCTGCTTATTTTCTCTAAAGAATGAGAGTAAGAATTTCTCTAAGAATGTCAAAAACAGCTCTTACCAGCTCCAATCCTGTTCCATAGGAAGTTTCCATCAAATCCTCCTAAGTAACCTACAACATAAACAAGAGAATTTCCAGTCTCACAGCACGTATAAGACCTGATGCTAAATTGGGAACCATTTCCCAAACACACAACTTTTCCTTGCATGAAGGCCCTCTTTCCAAAAGGGTCCTCTTTGATACTGTTCTGTCTTGCAGCAATGCTTGAGAAGTGCAGAGGAACAAAGAAAATAAACTGGGAACAAGGGATTCTCAGTGACAAAGTCAGATGCATATTTAATCCCTCCCTCCCATACAGACACTTTCATGTTGTGGTATCTCAGCTACAGAAAGGAACTGAGGCTTGTTGCCTATTTCTTGTCACTAGCAGTTCTCATCTTAACCTTCTCTTTATCCAGAGGATTGGGTAACAGTGAGGTGATGGATACATGGCTTCATCATCCCCCCTCTACTCATGCAACAGCCCCCTAACAATCCTCAATAAAGGAAAACTCAATTTTCTCTACATCAGACTCTCTCATCTGCCTTGTGTTTTTCCCCTTTAGTGGATCTGATGATTCATTTCTAACCAGCACCTCTCTCTTCCACAACAACATGCACTTCCCAATTCCAGGAGACCCTACCTCCCAGAGCCAGCAGCATGTGGCCAAAGGGTGGGCCACTGTCATCCACAAAGAAGATCCTCTTCATGTAGAGTGAAACGAATTGGCCATAATAAACTTCATCGAAACTGAAACAACAGAGGCAGAAATATGTCAAATCTAATGGCAATCATCCTGCAGGGATACCTGGAAAGCAAACACTCATTTGTTGGCAGAAAGCTAAGAATGCAATGAAGCACTGAAGCTTTGGCCCTTCTCCTCAGGGGGTGTTATTAGGGAAAGACTATCACTGTATTGGGATTATTCAGCCTGGAAAAGGCCCACAGGGGTGGCCTAATTGTGGCCTCCTGGTACCTGAAGGGAGCTACAAGAAACTACAGGAGACCGTAAGAGCCTGGAGGGGCAGAACAAGGGGGAATGGCTTCACACTGGCAGAGGGGGTTGAGATTAATTTTTAGGAAAGAATTCTTCCCTGTGAGGGTGGTGAGGCCCTGGCACAGGCTTCCCAGAGCAGCTGCCCCTGGATCCTGGAAGCGTCTCCAAGGCTGGGTTGGATGGGGTTGGGATAGTGGAAGGTGTCCCTGCCCACAGCAGAGGGCAGAATAAGATGAGCTTTAAGACCCCTTCCAACCCAAACTAGGCTGGGATCTGGTGATTCTATGATTTACAGAGGCTGACATCAGTCAGGTTGAGCTCTTCTGCTCCTGTAGTTTTGCTCACAAATGTTTG
This sequence comes from Sialia sialis, assembly GCA_009812075.1. NCBI lineage: Eukaryota > Metazoa > Chordata > Aves > Passeriformes > Turdidae > Sialia > Sialia sialis. Next base: position 417,359 of record VRYO01001183.1, on the reverse strand, counting down.
AAAAACAAGTCTGCACAATTCAGGTAGAAAAGAAAATCATTACTCACACCACAGCCCGGGGGTAGCAAAGCCCCCAGAGACGACTTATTAATGCCACCACAGTCAGTGCCACAAGGTTGACATTGATCTCTGCAGTGACCACAAGTGGCTCCTTCAGAAATCCCAACATCCTGTCAAAGGTTTGTCTGAGCCTTCGAGAGCAGAAGAGAATAGCAGTCACCCTTTGGCTCACAGAGAGCTCAACACTTCACAGAAAGCATCAGGCCTAATTTCTGGTACAGCTCATGGAAATTAGTGTCCCAAAATTCTCTTGCTTTTCATGTTTCTGTGTTTCTATTCTACCTACAGAACTAAATGTAAAAATAAAGTTACTGAACTGACACACTTTTCGCCTGCCCTGTTTCTGCCTGCAGTAGTAAACTAGAAACCTTGTTTATTCTTACACAGGCTCTGCAGAAACACAGCAGCTTAATTCTCCAGCCTGTATTCTGCTTTCTGCAAAGCAAACCACACAGCCCAAATTCTGATGCTACTGACGGACAACCCATATGCTCAGGCACCAGACGTCATTAATTGAGCTATTTAGAGCTCAGGTAGCTTTAAAAAAAACCTCAAACAAGTTACTTCCTTGCAAACTTTGAGAGTGAGGAAGGGAGGGGCAAATCTCCCAAACACCCTGTGCATTAGAAAGCTGGTTACTGGAGCAGATGTCTAGGTGCTGTTTAAGCAGAAGTGGTAAAAGCTAGGTCAGAAAAAAGCAGAAAATCGGTGCCGTGCCTCCTCACCTCAACACAACGGAAAGTTACCAGAACAAATCCATCTGCGTGGCTTTGATCAGGGGGGAACAAAGCGAGATGCGAGCACATCACCACCATCCGGAGCGGTGCCGCTGGCCTGGTTTCTCTCTGCCTACAGGACACAAGCGCTGCGTGGAGCAGAGGTTTTCAGGAGCCCCTGGCAGAGCCGTGCTCCCACCTGAGCTCTGTCAGCCCCTGGGACCCCGGCAGCACCTGATGGATGGCCGACATGGGCAGCACCACCTCGGGGCGCCCCCAAACCTCTGCCAGGCTCCGCACCCCTTATGAGGGGGGACAAGGCCACCGTGGCCCACCCTGCCTTGTTCCCCCGTTAAGCTCTCGGGGGCAGGAGACCCCACATGTCGCCCTCAGAGGGTCACTAAGCCCCACCACCCACCCTGGATCCAGCCCTGGATCCTCCCTTGAGTGTTTTTGGGGGGCAGAGAAGCACCAACCCCAGCCTCCAGCACCGAGGCCTCGCCCACCCCCCTCAAGTGTGTGGGGGTGACGGGGGCGCAGCGGCACCGCGGAGCCGGGACTGGGAACACGGACGGGAACCAGCACTAGGACCGGAATTAGGTTCGGGACCAGGACCACGACGAGGAATAGGACTGGGGTCGTGTCTAGAACCAGGACTAAGACCGGGACCAGCCGTAGGACTGGGATCGGAATTAGGATTCAGACCGGGACCCCCCAGCCCCACATAGCCCCCGCGCGCCGGGGGGGGCGTGACCATTCCGCGCGCCGCGCTCCACCCGCCCCCTACCTTGCGACACCGGATGTGACGTCAGACGTACGCGTCGGCATGGGGCGGAACCAGGAAACACGGACGTGTTGCCATGGCAACGCAGTGTGTACTGAGCGGGCCCGGCCTGCCCACCATGGCGGCTGTGAGGGACCCGCCACTACCTGAGCTCACGGTCATAAGAACGTACCAGGAACCACAAACAGTGCCCCTCCCCATCCCGCCTCTGGGCCATTCACCTAACCTTTAAAAACCTTGGGCTTTTTTGTTGTGTGCTTGGGGTTTTTGTTTATTTTGGGTACTTTTTATATTTTGTTTTGGTGGTTTGCTTCTTTAATTTATTTTTTATTATTTTTAACTAAAATAACCAGACAAGGGACTGGGGAATTTGAGAAAAGCATAATCTGCTTTATTTTTTTTTTTTTTATTTAAATAAGGAGAATTCTTTCATATGGAAAGAGCTAATACAATCACATATTTGAAAGGAGAAACAATAGGTACTGAAACGAGGAGAAGGGCAATAAAGAGTGTGCCGCAACTGGCCTGGTGATTCCGTGATTCGAATTCCGGTCCGAGTAAAAGTTTCCAAAAAATATAAACAGGTTGCACGTTACACAATTATCCATCGTCTGCCCTTTCAAATATCTGGTCTACATGAAAAGACAAAGAGAAGAAAGGCCAAAAAAAATTTACTATACAGGTCATGAAGTTAAAAGCTTTAAGGAGGACAATATCCCCTTGAGAAACAACAAATGCAATTTATACAGAACCAGAGGGAGGATTCCAGCTAAGGACAATGCCTCGAGACATGCTAAAGGGTGAGCGCCTCACTGCTGCAGCTGTGATTCCTGGGAACAGTCAAGGACATCTGGAGCAGCCAGAACAAGCCACTAAACCAAGGGAGTGTCTACGGCCACTGGAAAACCTGGTGGTCTTTGAATTTAAATTAATAACAAGAACAGCTGGACTCTACTGTGTCTTTTTTGCTTTCTGTCCATGGGCCACCACTAAGCACGCTTGTGGCTGTTGTAAATTAAATTTTATTCACAAATGCAACTTTATTATGAAGAAACTGGGTTGCCGAATAAAAAATAACCAGTGCTACAAGGAATTAACCTGTGCTTAATCAGCCTGGAGCAAAATGGAGGGCTAAGAAAATGCAACAGAAGGAGGTCCTGGCATGCAGGGGGTGCTGGCTGCAAGGTGACTGGAGTAGCCAAGAGGTGAGACACAACAGAAACACTGGGCTCATTTTGAATACCTATCTATAAATACACAGGAACCACAGGGCAGCTCGTGGCTTTGCAGCATTCCTGCAAGGAAGGTGTTGATGGAGCGAACGCCACACACACGGGAGTGCAACGGGCAGCAAACACATCCAGAGGTGCTGACACGGCCAGGAGCAAGCTATGGAACATCAACAGCAATACCTGTGTCACTGGTGACTGTGCTGCTTCTGCTTGTATATTTAAAATATACCGGAGTGCCTTTTTTTTTCCCCCCACTTTTTTTTTTTCCTTTCCTAGACTTCAATGTGGATTTGTTTTTAAATCAAGAACTGACAGCAGAAGTGGAGGAAAGCAGCACTGACTGGAGCTGGCCATGACTCGCTGTGTGACAGGGAACTGAGCACACAGATGCTTCAGACCCTCTGCTGAACATGCGCAGCAGAGTCAGCCTCTGAACATCCCTGCTTCACCCACTGTTGCTGGAAAGATGGGCTCCACCTTTCCCTCCCCCTGCACCCTGCACTAGTCAAAGCAAAAGCAAGTCACAAAGGAATAGATCAGCAATAAATCAACCCTTCAGCAGAGCAGACAGCAAGCAGAAGGACCCTCTGTAACCGTATTGGTACATTCTGTGCATCTCCATCCTCCTCTCCACGCTGCATTTTTATCAGCATTCCAGCTCCCTTGGCATTTCTGCTCCTTGGAGGATCAGAGGCTTTTCCTTTTGACTCCAGAGCACCACAAACTGCACTAAACCTTGGACTAGGCTTTAAACAAACAAACAAACAAACAAACAAGCAAAAATATATGCCAGAGAAGGATATTGCACCGTAGAAATTTGGGCTCTAAAACTGCTTTCCATCACACAAAACTCCACTAAGTGAGAGAGAGAGTCTTGCCAACTGCAGCTGACAGTCACAGAAAGTTGAGAAATGGAATGAAGCTCACATGCATTTCTTGGCCTTTCCTGCACAGAATAATTCAGACATAATATATAAATAGAGCAGTGAAACAATTACTTTTTCACCTAGACCTACAACATCAAATACGTATAAATAAATTCTAGTGTTTTATTCTGTTGGGGGAAGGAATGGAGGGATTAAAAGAGAAAGAAGGGTGACCTTTTTCAACAGGAAGTTTTGTAGTTCTGATGGCATTTACACCAGAGGGACTGCAGTAACTTGGATCTTGCAATAACCCAGTTTCTCCAACACGTTTGACCATTTTGAAGTCACACAGGTGGGAGGAAGGAGGTTAGTGTCTTTGTAAAGCTGAAGTAGTGTGTCTAGAGTAGGGGAGAGATGAGAAGAGGGGGGGCTCAGGTAAGTCTCTTTAGCCATTAGTTAGATTCTGGGCTCATATTAGCTAGGGCCAGCTGGGCAGAAGGATAATTAAAAAAATCCCAAACAGACAGTTCTGCTGTTAATGGTATTTCAAGGGAGAAAATATAAACGAGGGTGGGATGACTTAGTGGAGGTGCGATCTTTGGAAAACACTGGGAGCAGGACTAGCAGATGAGGATGCAGATCTGGGAGATGTCTGAAGGTTAGGGAAATAATTTGTCACTAAATCTCAAACCCTGTACTTTAAGGAAGATGCTAGAGAGATGCTGGCACACTCTGCTCTGAAATTAAAATCCATAAAACCTAAGAAAAAAAGAGCTCTTATTTTTTCTTAAAGTACCATCCTATCCCTTTTCCTTCGGGTTCTCTGCCATGATCCATGGGGACACCTGTGGAGAGGGGACATTACTATGCCTAAGCTAGTTTAGGTCTCTAAGCTCTTTAAAGCTACCGTATAAAAATCATATTTATGCCTAGCTTAAAACTTCAAATGCATCCTTACAAAGTTACAAAGGATCTTTTTCCAGAAAGGGGAGGGGGGGGAAAAAGCAAACGAAGAAACAAGAACACCTTTCAGATCCCTTCCCCAATACATTCTTTGTTCAAAATATCTTCTTTGGAACCACCACCAAATGACTTTCTGCCACCCAGCAGAGGCCGACGCACAGCCCGTGAGCAAGCTACCATCTCCAAATATGGTTCTGTCCCTCACTTCAGAGTGACCAGCCTACTTTACATTTTGAAAGAGCTAAACAACACAAAGTTAGCTGGAAGTAGTTTTTACTTTAGACTACCATCAGGTGAAGGACTCCAAGCCCTTTTTCAGGAACTTTTAAGTCCATCCTAAAAAAATCTACGTACACACATGCGCACACACACACGCACACAAACCAAAACCAAACAGCCAAAGAAATAAAACCCAACCTCTCCCACTGGGATCTTCCTTGTGTAGATCATCAAATACTGGAGAGGAGTGGTGAGGTGACGATGCTGTACACACACTATATGCAATCAGAGTAAAGAACCTTTTGCTGTTCACCTGGGGAAGGAGAGAAGGATGATTCCAAACTGCCTCTGTAACCACGCGCTTCCAACCCAAAACAGGAGGTTCCAAGTGTGCCTTGCAGAGGGGCTCCCTTACCAATGTATTTCTATGCAAATTTTACAAAAGGCCGTGGACTAGAGGAACAGAAAGCAAGACTCAGGGAAAAGAGCAAAGCTTAGGAGAGCAGCCCCGAGGGATGAACACAATATAGGACAAGTCTCAGGAGACACGAAGAATTCGAGCAGCCAAGGCAGGGAGCATGAGAGAGCATCACAACTACAAAAAGTAGTCCATACAGACCCGTTGGCTCTAGAGCCAACTCTTCTGACCCATGTGCTGTAGGAGAATTTTTTTTTCTTCCTAACAAATGTTACATTTTGTAAATCTATGATTTACATTTTGGCGTGTGTTTTGCAGTCACTAAAAAGAATCCGAAACCCACAAAAAGGAAAAATTAAACACCTAGCTCTGTAAAAGCTTGCAACAGAAATCTGGTGGTTTTAGTTTTTTTCCTTAAAATGAAAATGCCAAGTTTTGTTGTGCACAAAGCACTCCAAAGGTGTGTTGAAGTGGTGCAAGTTTCAGGATTTATGCACTGATGTACTACATGTCTTTAGTACACATTTCCTGCTAATGCAAGCGTTGCTTCTAGCTTAAAACAAAAATACTGAAAAAGTAACAGATGTCATAACTGTCCTGTTTTTTTAATCAAATAGTCTGAAAGGCTAAATCATCTGGGGAAATACACCCAAACAAACTCGAACTCTCAACATAGCACAGAACCATATACAAAACTAAGCGGAGTTTTGTCAGAACATCATTTTAGCTGAAAGGAATTCTTTTCTGAAAGGAATGAGGAAAGCAGAAAGAAGGGGGGAATGAGAGAACATATAAAAGTTCTGCTATAAACAAAGATACAGCTTTTTTGTAAAAACCTCAGCTGCCTTTAAAATGAAAAACCTCAAACTAAACCCCTCTCCCCCAGTTGCCACGCTGCTGAGACAGAAGTAGGGAAGGAGAAGGATGGGCTTTGCCAAGTGAGCAATCACAGCTACCTGTGGATGGGGCACGGGGAGGGGAAAAATTAAAAAAAAAAAAAAAAAAAAATTAAAATGGCTAAAGCCACTTAAAAGTCACATGATCGGTTTGTTTTAAAAGCAAGCAGGTCAATGTCATATCCACTGTTTCAAACTGCTTTGTTGGGAGAGGGGCTTGAATGATGTCGCTGGAGTCAGTCAGTGTGGGGTGGGGAGAGATCTGGTGAGATTTTCAGGAGATCCAGTGGGGTCCAGTCTAAGCTGTGGTGCCTCTCAGGCAGCAGGACCAGCTGGGTATCAGAGGTGCTCCTAGGCCTTGCTCTCCTCCACTTTGACTGCCTGAGGTTTGATCGCTCCTGTGCGCACTGGCTTCATCTGGTTTGTGGAGGCTGTTTCTTGCAGCTTCACTGCTCCCAGATTGGCTTTGTTATCATCCACCCGCTGCTTTGCCTTTTGAACAAAAACCAAAGCATTAGCTGGGACAGACACCTCTAGGCAGGCAGAACAAGCAGACTGTGACCAGCATTCGTGCAAAACATCAAATGTGCTCCTGTACCACCTCACATTTGAGAATCGCAGTGTCTCGCGTATTTGGCCATGTAAGTAACTTACAAAAATTCTACAGCAGAACTTAGAAGAACTAATCTCTCCTGACTTTCAAACCACACAGAATTACTCCTGGCCTCAGTAAAATACCTACCTACCCAGGAGAAAATACCAGCTCCCATATGGAGCTTCATTTACACAGGTCTTTCTGCCTTTCCTCTGCAGCCCAAGGCACAGGCACAACAGTGTGGAAGGTATTTTTGGGCTGTACAAAGAACTCAGGTACACTACCTGTTGCACACAGTGTCCTTGCACTGAGCCCATGCTCACTGCTGGTCCCGACGGCTTCCCGCTGGGGCTGGCAGAGCTAGGCCTGGAAATCGAAGAGTCGACAACATTCATGGAGTAAATTCTACAATGGAATGAAAGCCTTATTCATGTGTGAAAGGAAAAAAAAAAAAGACAGCAAAGCAGCAGTAGACAGGGCACAAGTCTGTGCTGTGCGGATCAGCGAGCTCCACAGTCCAAATGACAACACGTGGGTCGGTTAGGAGAAAAAATATAAATTAGTGTCTCAAAAGCCTCAATGATGTGTCTAGACACGAGCACTCCAGGACCATAAACATTTATTCAGTGATCCTCAGATTTCCACCTTCACAAGGAACAAAAGCACACACCAATTCCTGTCTCTGAGACTCAGTGAACAAGCAACTTCATGCACTTCCCACAAAGCACCAGGTTGGATACACACACCGGCCCACACCCAAAATGAAAGCCATGACCATGCACTTAGATATGAGTATTTGGACCAAAGTGAGCACGTTCTAGACATGAAAACCCAGGTGATGTTGTACAGGCATGATGGGTGCACCACGTTTCTCACAAGCTGTGTGAACGTCTCACCTGTACGTGTGTGGGGACGGTACAGACCCTCCGGAGGACATGCTCTGTTTACCATCGGAGAAATGAAACCCTTTCATTTCCATCTGGGAGGACTACAGAGGAAAATGAGTGAGAGAAAGTATCATCTTTGCATTCACAAATCACTCTTTACTTCATATAAACACTTAAGCCAAATCTTTGCCCTTCTACCCATCATGCCCATTTAAAAGAAGAAATACTTTTCAGGTGAAGAAAGTGAGGCTTGTAAGTGAAATAATCTGTTTGTATTAAAGCACCAAGCCAGCAGCACAAGCAAATACTGAACCTGGAAGTTAACTGCTGTGCTCTCTCCCCTATAGTAAGACAAACTTATGAATGAATCCATCAAACCAGACATGACATTAATATACCTACTCAAATGGACAAGCTTCACAACAGAGTGAAATATCTGGGCAGTATTCCAACTGTGTCTGGAGCTCACCACCCCTCAAGCACTCTGGGGAAACCTGTGTAAACATGTAATAAAACTGGAGACTCCAAACTGGATCAAGGCAGGATGTGGCTCCCTGGAAACAGAATGATGACCAGCAGCAAACCCTGAAAACTGCTGGCTTGCACTTTGGAGATGAGGGGAAAAGGGTTCCTTCATTTTAACAGCAATCCTTGGCTTGGGTATTTAAGGATCCCAAACAAGCCATTCTCCCCTTTGACAAGCAAGGAGTAAAACTTGAACGCAGGAGGGGTTACTGAATGCCATGAGCAGCACCAGGAGTTAATCCTTACCTCCCTGCTGGCAGCAAGAACAGAAGGCTGGGATCCAGGAGGGAGGATTCTTCGGGGAGCTCCTACAGGCAGGTTTTGCCCCTGAGGAAGCTGGATGGACTGTGGCAGAAGCAGGGGCTGCTGGCCAGAGCCGTAGCGGGGCAGAGGCAGCTGGGAGCCAGGCACAGGCATTGTCAGCTGTGTGACAAGGACATGTAGTTACCTTAATGGCAGTAACAGTCTGGTGTTTGACATGCTGCCTCCCAATACCCTGAAAGCACAGCCTTGCCAAAAGGAAGCTCCCAAACAGCGCAGTCTGGCACGGAATAAACGCAAACCACTGTAGCAGAGGGACTTTCACACTGACACGGATGCTCTGGCAGTGCTGCCAACACCCTTACCAGCTGGGTTTTTAACATGCCATCAGGTCAACCTAACTGCCCGTGGATGAGGGGCTTTCCTCCATTTCTAGTTTCCCAGTCTTCCTCTTGGTCACTTCATGGGTCAGTTTTCCCTTCATACAATGGCAGTGTCAGACAGTGAAGTGTCAGGTGCTTTGTTTTCACCTCTGAAAATCTCCTACACTCTTACACCAAAACATTTTGAGGATTGGACCTCCAGAGAAAGCGATGGGGACCTCAGGCCCATGTTTCACAGTGAGCTTCAAACCAAGGATGGACATAATTAAGAGCAATTACAAAAAATACTGTAGCTCTGAGGTGCTGAGGCACCTCCTGTTCCCTCTGATTTTCTCACAATTGCTGGATTTGGGAGGTTCCATCAACAGTATAGAATAAATAAATAAACCACTCTAAGGCTGGCAAAAGAAACCAAGTTACTCGCTTATGATGGATAAAGCATTTCTTCAAATATTTACTTTGCCAGTGTTCTCTGTATTTTCCTCACCTAAGTTACTTTCAGGATTAACTCTTTACATCAGTCACAACATAAAAATCCCTCTGAAACAAAAAATAAACCTTAACAAGTTGCACAAGATAAACGTAAGATGAGTTTAATAAAATTATCAAATTTCTCCAGAAAATCAGAGCACATGCCCACAAACACAGCTATGCTCACAGTAGAATTCAATGTTTTTATGTGAACCATGCTTTATTAAAACATTTTCACACATTGAAATTCCTGTTAGGATTCTGCCAAACAGATCAGCTGAAGTTGTAAATAAGACTTGGACGACAAATGAACTGAGAAGACGGATGAGCCTTTAATACAAGTTCCTAGTTGCCCTGGAAGCTGAGGTGATGGGAGAGATGATTGAGATTTGGCTCTCAGAAGAGGTGCTTTTAGGACAACCATTGCATCATGGCCTCCTATGCATGCAGCACTGGAAGGTTTGACTTCCAAGTGACAAACGACATCTCAGCAGGGACAGACAAGGTATTAGCAACCATCTCATCAAATAAGGTGCTGCATTTGTGAAACCATGGTTCACAGAACAGTGTCTCGGGGAAATCTTCCACCTCTTTACACAGAGTTTAGTTCAGACAGACATGTTACAACCCATTCTCAGAAACAAGTGGCTGTGAATTAGCCTGGACCAAAGGAGTGGCTCGCCAGTCCTGCTCCTAACCTGTGTGAGCTGAGAGTCCATCATCTGGGAGGCTCCCATACCAGCCTGGTTTATCTGCCCCTCATAAACCAGTGCCTGGCTGCCGTTCATGGGCTGATAGGGGGACCCAGACTGGGTTTTCACCACCTCCAAGGGCTGCATGCCTGGGAAGGCGGAATATGGAGGCTTCAGAGCAGTGCCTCCTGTCAGAACCATGGTGCTGGGCTGGGACAGACTGGGGTGCATGTACACCTGAGACCTGCAGGAATAAAAATATGCTTCAGTCATTATGCACAAAACCTTTGGAGACTGTACTAACATACCCTGCCAAATGGTATCTGGCCTGCCATCAGTTCTCAGACAACTAAACTGACAGCTTGGAAACAAGCTGTGATACCACTTTCCATTTTAGTTAACAGGATTTTTTACTTCCACTCTTAGGCTTTTACAAACATGTCCTTGTGTTGCCAGAATATTCAAGAGAACAACACTGTGTAGTATCTAACATCTATGTTTCAGTATCCCATACAACAACCTGTGGATTAGCAGTTAAGGGAGGTCTGCAGCAGTTTTGCAAAGCAAGAAAAAAATTAAAATCTAAAGATTCCAAAAGCTCTAGCAAATAAAAAGGGGTTTTTTTAAAACCTCAGTGCTTAGGCTTTTGAGGCACTAAGTGCTAATTCAGATTTTTCACTCTCATGCTCCCTATACTGGCACTGTTACTAGGGGAAGGAAACAGCATCTGAACAAAGGGGAAAGGGAAGATGAGTGTGGAGTGTCTGATCAATGTACACAGACATCAGGAACATAAGAGAGCAAGCCACAAGGAAAGAAAAACAGGAAGCAGTTACCTGAAGGGCTGTATGGAGCTGTACATCTCCTGGGACTGGGAAACAGGCAGACCACCCCTCAGTCCAAGCTGAGCTTGGGCCTGTAAGGATGTGTGGAGGGAGATGGGAATTTGTTGAGCAGCAGCAGCCTGCAGAAGAAATTAATATTACTGAGAGGTACAGTGGAGCCAAAAACTCTCCATGGCTGCTAAAAAACCCTTCAGTTTCCTGCATGAGTCAATCTGCAGTGACAATTACCTACACTGGGCCTTTACCCAGCCCTGCATCATTCCCCAGAACAGCAGTACTGCCAGAAAAGACACTGCACAGGCACCCAGAGGTTGATGCCTGCAAGAGGCATTTGATGGACATGAGGGAACCAACATGCTCCTCACACAGAGCAGGCAGTGACAATCCCAGCTCTCATCTGCCTGTACTCTACCTTGAAAGAGCTCCCCCAGCCCTATCAACACCCTATTTACTAGTGAAGTTACTCATTATTATTGATTGTCTGGGGAATTCACTGAAAGTCACTTTGTCCCACACAGGCCTCAGCATCTGCTTCAGTTAAAACCAGTCTGAGGGCTCTGGTACAGAAGGGGAAGAACTCCTCAATTCCCTCCACTCTGACACCCACTGGGAAGCAGCATTCAAGGAACCAAAGGCAGCCACATCTAAGTTCCTTTGGGCCATGGAAGTGAAAAATTATTCCTTATTCCTTCAATGCCACCATGAAAAACCCTTGAAACACCACTTGCAAGCTGTACTGCTCCCTCACCTGCTGGTAGCTTTGCTGCTGAGGTATCGTCTGAGGGACCAGGCGGGGCTGACTTGCAAACACGTGGCCATCCAGATACAGGGGTGGGATATGGTTACCTGGACATCAGAAAAGGCAGGCTGTAAATTCAAGGTACAAGGGAGATACAGGCACAGTAGACTGCAGAGATCTGCAGGTCAGGACTATTTCCTACATCTCAGCAAGTTAACACAAACATAGCACCCATTCAGAAGAGTCTGTAAAGCTCCTAAATCCCCAACCAACATCAGCAGTAGCAGGATTGCTGAGAATTAATCATACCTTTCTGTAAGAGCTAAATGTAAACCCAGGTTTTCCCACCTTCACAAAAGAGTCAGACACTAGCAGTTCAGAAGATGGTAACCTGTACTCTGAACTAAACGCCAGAAATATGCTCTGCAATCATCTCATCTTCGCAGCTAAGAGGGACAGCAAGAGCAAACACAGCATTTAAGACCTTGACACACCCCAAAGGTGGCACCAATTACTAACTGCTGTGCCACTCCCGGGCCTTTGTGCAGATCTGAAGCACAGGATTACGCAGCAAGATTAGGATGGGTGAGGAAGGAAATCACCTGACTTGGAACAATCTGTTTATCAAGTGGAAGCTAATAACAGAGTCACTACACATTTCACTCTGTTCTTGAACTGAGACATGAGAAAAAACAATGCATACATGAGAAGCCCTTTGGGACCCAGGAGTCATCCTATGGAGAGAATCCCAGTACACCTCCTCTTTCCAGATGCTCTCCCTAATTACACACATTGACATGACTGAGTTAAGCTTTTCCTGTAACTAAAATACAGCAACACCTTACCCCCTCCCAGAGTTCTGTAAGTCAGTTGTTGTTTTGCTGTAAGCAAAGGTGCCCAGAATGTGTGACTTCAATGGCAAAACAAGCAGAGGAATGGCTGATAATGACACTGGGACTGCAGAAGCCCCAGAGCCTTTCTATTCTACTGGGCACACAGTAAAGAATAAGCAAGATCTACTGAGACAGAGACTAGCCACTACACAGGGTAAACCATCTTTATATTAAGTTTTTATCAGTCACATTCTCCAAAGTGGGCAGACAGTCCCTCTTCCTGTCTTGCCTGAGTTGTTAAGAATCTGTCAAACACCAGCCAGCCAGTTCCTCTACACAGCAGCTCTTCTCCCCATGCTCTCATCTAGACCCAGAGGATGACTCCCAGGTAACAATCAGACAGTGCAGGTGCTGCTGCAGTTTGCAGGTACCTGGAATAGATGCAGAAGGTGCTACAGACGCCACAGGCATAGGAGGCATAGAAACTCCACCAAAAGAGCTGTAGCTGACACCGTTGGAAGCTCCAACACTGGAAGGAGGCTGGATGCCTGAGCCTGCACCTCCTGGGGAGTTCTGTTCTGGTAAACTCGGAGAGTTTTCCCAAGCTTTACGAGCAGACTCCATCTATGGAAAAAAAGAACAATAACTACACACAGTTCAAATGGGGAGGGCATTACCAAAGCCTACAGCTGCTCATCTGTGTCCTCTGGGCTCAAATTCACTGCACTCTAGAGATAGTGGAAAGCTGACAGGTCTGAGGTCAGAGGGTTCTACAACAATTTCTAATGGATGAGAATCCAATCCTTTGCAAATACTCAAACCCCTTGATATTTGCTGAGCTTCTCAGGTTTGGAATGGAGGTGGCTTTTGGCTTGATTTACTTGGTTTTGTTGCTGTTCTTGTTTGTACACTTGGGTTTTGTTTGGTTTTTCCCTCTCTTTATACCACCAGGCTTCCCAGGAACTCTAGGTAGCCACCTCACCCAGTACTGAAATAGGAAAGCTCTGTTGCACAGGTTCTAACAACTGGTGAGGACTTGCTGCATTCAGGACTTAAAACCTGAATGCAGTCACATTGAATAGCACGTAAGCACAACTTTTAAAACAGCTGATTAAAGTTCAGCAATGCCTATCAAAATACTCTGGTAAAGATCTCCCCACCCTCACTCCTCTGCTCACAAGACATGGTATCCACACACCTTCAGCTTCCTTACCTTAAGAGTAAGGTCTGCAGTGGGGAAGGACATGGGGTTCAGGCCGATGCAGCGCTGGAGGTGATGATCTCTTCGCAGGATGGGAATGGACTGTGTTAACCCTGCCTGAGGGGAGAGTCATAGAAGGTGAGTATTTGTGAGCTGAGGAGAATGTTATGAGCCACCAAGGCTGACAGAGGTTCAGCTGGGCAGTTCCAGTAACTGCACATCCAAGAATTCTGTCCCCAGTGGTACTGCAGGAGCCAAGTACCACGTTCAACTGGGACCCATTCTGCTCTAGCAATAAAGGAAGCTTTGGTTATGTGCAAAGACACCCCTCTATGCTGAACTAGACCAGCTTCCACTTAAACATCAGTTTGATCCAGTAGCTTCCATTTGCAGAAGAGTTCTCCTTCCTGTCCCATATTCAAAAACTACCTAAAGTTTCACACAAAACCTGTTTCTGCAAAGAAACACCCTTTAAGACAAATCTCCAAAATCAAAACCAAACAGCCTACAAACCTGAAGACATCTCAAAAGCAGCTTTGTTTGTGTCCCATATTGTTGTCTACAGCTGAGCTACCAGCTGAGCTTTCAGTGTGCTCACTCTTTCACACAGAATAATGAAATACCCAGATGGCTGGAATAAGCTGGGAAACCTCCAAAAACCTGCCTTGCTGTGGCAGATTAAACCTTCTGAGGAAGCTGGGCAGTCTGGGTCTAAACATGTCACTATCTGCATCATGGCCACATCCAACACTTGTGTGTCTCAAGGGAAGAGACTGGTCATCTCAAAGATGGCTTTACACAGGTCACAATGATAATGAAGTTGCTCTCTACATCACTTCTGAGTTTGTGACACTCATTTTATCAAAGGATCTTGAGATTCCCATTTTGCATTTCAGTGACATGTGCTGCCCTAGCATGATATATGAGGCAAGATGCAAACATGCTTGGTTTCTTTGGAAGCATCTGAGGTTTACCTAAGGAATATGTCCAATGAATCAATTAAAAAGAAAAAGAAAACAACTTACATTACTGGCCAAGGCATCCTGCAATTTGGTGACAGGGTTAGCTGCAGTGCCAGAGGCAGAACCAGGTGGTAAGCTGAAGTCAGAGTCCTGGAAAAGCAAAACACATAAAATTCAAATCCAGGTCCATGGGCCACTCCTCTGCTTTTCATGGTCAAGGACTCTAGCCTGAATTATGACACTACAAACTAAAGACTGATTTCCAGTAAGCCTTGCTGGAAACAGAAAACACTTCTCAGCATTCAGCAGCAGGCAATCCCCAGAGGCACACAACAGCTTGGCTATGATTTTGTTCCTCACCTCTACTACCACCCCACCTGGTCCTTGGGACAGTAATTCCAAGTGGATATTATGGGTTTGCCTGAGTACCTGGTCTGTGTCAATAATGAAGTCTAAGGCAAATCTACAGCTGGAAGCTTCCTCTAAATAACCCTTCTGCCTCAAACCACCTTTCCTATCTCAACAAGATCAAATCACCAAGAAGATAAAATGAAATTTAATCCTCACTTTAGGATTTACTCCAAATTCAATGGGTGGCACAGGAAGTACAGAATCCACGTGAATTTCCACCCCATTAACAGGGGGAATGTTCCCTTCCAGCCGTTCCGTTCCCTCCGAACCCTTTCTGTTTTTCAGGGAGCGTTCGTTGCCGATTGGTCCAGGCTTGTGTTCCTTGTTCTGTCCTGAGCCTTGATCTGAATCCTTAACAGGAAAGCAGAGAGGCTGAGACACAAAGACCAAACAACCCAACCTCAAGCCTTAAAAACACTATCAAGAACAACACAACCACTTCACAAGGTTCTCTCGTTCTGCACTCTGGCTTGGCTGCGAAATCAGATTACCTTTTTATCAGTTTGCTTCTGCACTTGCTCCTTCTGGCAGTCAGGCTTTGGGTCCACCAGGCCAGCCCCATTCATCTCCTCTGGTTTGAGGGTGCCATACGGAGAGCTGCGCTGAGAGGAGGTGGCGGAGGATTCCCGAGACTCCGCGCTCAAGTCAATGCCACTATCCCCCTGGCTGCCTTTAAATCCCTGCTATGCAAAGCACGAAATGTGTTAAAGCCCCGCACTCCGACCCAGCGCCAGGAACAAACACCCCAGAAAACAGCAAGATCATGTCCCTTCTTCAAATCACCATCCTGGTTAACTGCAAAGGGAGTTGGGCCTGACCTGCAGCACCCCTTGGCTGCTCCATCTCTACTCAGCCCTGAGACAGAACTGATGCACCGACCAGACCACGGCTTCAGAGTAAGGAAATGCGTCCCACAGAACTAGGCTGAGATAGCCAAACTTGCTTCATATGTGACCCAAACCAAATCTGAACTCTTGCTCCCCAGAGGTGAAGTGCTCAGGAACTCCTCTGCCCTCCTGCATCAAGGCTACAGCTACAAACTGCTCACAGGCACAAGGCACAAACAGGAT
This sequence comes from Sialia sialis, assembly GCA_009812075.1. Lineage (NCBI taxonomy): Eukaryota > Metazoa > Chordata > Aves > Passeriformes > Turdidae > Sialia > Sialia sialis. The sequence continues at coordinate 401,330 of VRYO01001183.1, read as the reverse complement.
CCATGGGATTCCACCCTCAATTCTGCACCCAGTGATGAGCATAACCCTGCAACAGCTCTATCACAATTACTCCAGATTTATATCCACACACAGCACCAAGCAGTGCTTGGCTCCCTAGGTCAAGATTTGAACAGCATCAAGCTCAAATTAAAACTGCAAAGAGTTTAAAATGGCATAAGCAGAGCTGAGAGTCACTAAGCACAGATGGAGCAATGATAAGCATAAAAGCCACCTGCATTAATACTTTATACACACAATACCTGAAGGGCACCTTAGGTGCCGCTTACCTCAGTGCTAGACTCGGTACCATTAAAGGTATTTACAGGCTTGCTCCAGGAATCACTGCCAGGAGACTGAACGGAAAGTGCTGCAAGAGAATAGAGGGCAGGGTTCAGCTGCTTGAAACATTGCTATGAGCACACCCTGTACACATTACAGCATCAACTTTCCATTTCTAGACACGAGAAAGGGTATTTTCACCACCTCAGAAAGTTAACTGCTGCCCAGACATCTGAGACAGGATGCAGCAGAGAACACAAAGTATGAGGAGTGAGTAGAGAACGGGGAGGAGATTTCTCAGGGAACATAACAGGAGAAAAGACAGAGAAACAAGGGAGGCACTAACTGTTCAGGGCTAGAGATGAAAAAAATGTAGGAAAGTAAAATAAGAAAAAATATCAAGCAGATCCAGCCCAACCAGCTATGAAATGCTCTATAGTAGGATCCTGACATGAAACGAAGACCCAAGAAAGAGATTAGGAGACTGACATGGCCAGCAGCAGGAGCAGGATGACAGTGGATCTTAGAACAGAGGCTATCCATGTCTGCCAGCTCCACTCCCACTCGCAGCATCAGACAGGAGAGCGCTGGCTCCTCTGAACCACGGACCCCATGCTGCTGCACACACCACATGACTCCAGCTCTGTGAAACCCTTTGGAACAAACAGACCCAAGCCTACCTGGGCTGTTGCTCTCCCAGATCTCGGTGCCCAGGCTGTTTCCAGACACTGTGACATCACTCTGCTCCAAGCACAGGCTGTTCTGCTTCTTCGCGAAGCGCGGCGGAATGCGCGACTGAAGGACGCGGGCCTTGGCTGGTGCCTGTGACACGAGAGGCACAGCTGTCAGACTGGGAGGTTCCCAGTCTAACAAGACTGGAAAGAGCTGCCTTCTGCAGTGTGAGATTTTCTTCTGGCAACACAGAGTGCAAAGTCCTCCACTGCTTCTGCTGCCCAATATCCCACCAACTACAGACAGAGCCAAGCTGCTGTGGATGAAGACCACTCTTGAAACTTAACTCCTAATTAACAATTCTGCTGCAAACCAAGAATAATCAGAAATCAAACTCTCCTTTTCAGACCAGCAGCCCTAAATATGTTTCTGGGGCCCAATATAGGATCTGTTCTACTTTGGCACTGTATGTTTTTCTGTTCATGCAAACACTTTCTGAGGCCCTGTACACTTTCTGAGGCCCTGTTTCTCTGACTGCAATCCAAACCATGTAGAAGTTTTCAACTTTTCTGCCTCCCATTCCTCACCTGAGCAGCCTGCTCCTTCTTCCTGCGCTCCTCTTCCAGCAAACGACGCTGCTTTTTAGTAAGAACCTCAATGAAGCCTTCCCCAGCCATGGAACCAACTTCATTCTCTTCTGCTGTGTTTGACACCCGATTATCAATGATGGTACCTGAACAAAGCACACAGGGGAGATTACAGCACTCATGTGTGTGCATATAAAGCTTAATAACTGCAATAATTTAAACAGTGTGCTCCAAAGAGGATCCATGCCACAGTAAGTTCAACTAGCAACATCTCAGCTACATTTTGAAAACAAAATCATGTAGTCTGCTGACATCTACCAGACACTTATTCTTGCAGGACTTTTGCTGTCTCCTCTGTTTCAAGATGATCACACTTCAGCTGGAAAGCTTGGGAATGGGAGCTGTGTGATAACTCAGGTAATTCTCTTTTCAGAGATACTCATTTCTTGCCTCCCTGCCATTAGCTCAGCCTCTAAGCACTTCCTTCACACAACAGGAATTTCAAGCCTAAAAATACATAAGCATCTTAGAGAGAAATATTCTCCCTAAACACAAACTTTCTACAGAAGAAACATTAGAGACACTGTCAGATCTGGCTGAAGAGCCTGTGTTTAATATAACAATTTTACCTTCCATGTTTTGCTATTTAGATACACAAGAATTTTCTTGTTTCTGTAAATAAATGGAAAAAAGCTCCTAACTTGATATTAAGGAATTGCATTGGATTGAATCAGTCTGGCTTGAAGTCAGTCGTAATATATTATCCTCTTAAAGAAACAAATGAATCAAGACACTTACTTCCATAATTCAGTTCAAACTGTGACAAGGCCTCTCCCTTCTCACTTGCTCTTTGTGCAGTGGATTTGTGCTCCTTCTCTGGCTTTTTACCTGGCCCCTCTGCATTCTCAGAGTTCACATGAGAGGCCCTATCCAAGCTGTAAATGGAGTGGCTGCTCCCACCACTGGAGTTGCCAAGGCCTCCTCCTTCCTCTGGAGACCTACACAGAAAGAAGGGAAAGGATTTAGTTTTGTCACTAGAATTAAAATGTCAAGAAAATGCATGGGATGCACGTCCTCTCTGTCAACATCTGCAGGTAGCACAGATAAGAAAACAACTTTACCTTTTGCTCTTTATCAGGCTCCCATTCTGCTGGCTCTCATATCTGGAAGCTGCTCCCACACCAGTCCTGACAGACTGCTCTGCAAACCCTGCCGGCTCAGCCTTGCGGCTCTGCCTGTCCACCAGCGGCCTCTGGCTTGAGAAGCTCCTCTTTGCCAGTTCCCTCTTCTCTCCCAAGCTCCCAGTGCCAAGGCCACCTTCCAGCTGGCCCTCACTCTCTGCAACTCCATCTCTTCTGTCCCGCCGCTCGCTGAAGTCACTGCTCTCAGACGCTGTCTCCCACTCCTCATTGGCATGGTCTGAAGAGTTCTGGTAGGACAGCTCAGGAGAGCGTCTGCCCGACACGCTGCTCTTCTCTGCACTGCCCAGCTTGGGTCTGCCTGGCCACTGGCTGGGCAGCAGATTGGGGCCTCCCTCCTCGGGGTTCCACTGCCCGACCGATTCCCTCTCCTGCCTGAGGCGCCTGAAGCGTGGGGGTTTGTCCTGGCGGGGAGGACGGCGCCTCCTGAATGGCCTGTTCTCGATGTTCTCCTGATCTGCTGAGTAATCCTCCTGGAAAAAGTGCCTTTTGTCATCCAGATGACTCTCGTCAAAAACCCGGCTGGAGAAGGAATCTGTGTGTTTGTAAGAATCCTGAATGTAGTCCCTGTCAGACTGCTGCCTGCTCCCAAAAGCGTCTGATGGAGAGGTGTGGCTGTACTCCTGCCACCCTCCTCCCCCACTCCTGCCTTGCCACTGGGTGGGCTCCTTACCCATGAATCCCCTTCGCCCGTAGCCAGAGTTGCTCAGTCTTGGCGGCAGTGATCTCCCAAAGGCTCTTGGAGCCCTCATCTTAGGATCCAGGCTATTGTGATCATCGGAATAAATTTTGTTGGACCTCCAAGACTCTTTGAAGTCTCCCTTTTTCAAATCGCTGTCCTCCCTGTCCAGCACAGAGCCTTCATTGCTGTTCTCCGAGCCCCTCTGCCGGCGACGCTTGGGGAGCTCCTCGTACTCTGAGCCTTCACTGTGCGTCTCGCTGGCAATCCGGCGCCTGGGCTTGCCTCTGGGGAAATCCTCTGGCTGGTTGAACTCCCGGAGCCCTCGGCCCCGGCTGCTCCTCTGGTTGTTGTTGTAGACCCCCCTGCTGCTCACAACTGTGCCTCGGCCTCTGAAAGTGAACTCTCTGAAGCCTCTCCCTCGCCCACGCCCTTGGCCTCTGCCACCGAAGGCTTGCTCCTCATCAATGAAGATCCAGTTGTTTCTTTTTGTGGGAGGGAGATCGCTGCTCTCTCTGGATAGTTTGTTCTCCCAGGTTCTTTCTGGTTTCTCTTCTTCCTCCTCCTCCTCTTCTTCCTCTTGGGATTTCTCAGCCTCTCGTGCAAGGCTGGTTTGGGAAGAACCTTTGTCATCCAGCAGGTAACGTGTGGAGTTCAGCAAGGCAGCAGAGTCATCTGACTCATTTTCTATCTTCTGAGCAGCTGCCTTCTCCTTCAGTGAGCGTGAGCTGTCCTCTCCCTCCAGTTTAACCTTCTCCATCTCCTTTTCCTTCTCTTCCACCTTGAGGGCTTTCAGGACTGGCTTTTTAATGGGGCCTGACCGCCGTGACCTCCCCATCTGCTCCTGGTGCTGCCCACTGGTGCTGCGACTCTCAGGAGCCCACTCTGGTGTCTCTTCAGTGGCCTGTTTGGTATTGGCTCCTTCTTTCTTCCATGGGTCAGCACTGAATGATTGCTCATCTCGTGGTACTTCCTCAGCAGTTTCTGCTGCTGTCTCTGCAGGTTTCTGATGGTGGTTGATATCCCAACCATTATATTCAGGCTTCTTCTCTGCTTGGATAAAATCAGGCTCGAGGGGTGAACACCTCAGGTTAGCGTGGCGGCTGCCAGCAGGACAGGCCTCCTGCACACTCTCCTGATGCTGGAACAAGAGATCCTGCCCTATCCTCTGAGAAGACAGGCAGCTGTCAAATTCTGCTTGGGCCTTCTTGTCAAAAGCATTCAAATACTCCTCCCCTCTCTCCTCAAAGAGATCTCGCTGAGTGCTCAGACTCTCCGGCCTTCCAGAACCAGAGTAACTTTCATTCCTGAGAATGAAACAAACAACAAACCAAGCAAAGTCAGGTAATGCAGAGCCCAGCACATCTCCAAGGGCCCAGGCTGGATACAAGAGGTGAAAAGAAAAAAAATGAGGTTTATGCTGAGGCAATGAACCTATAAATACCAAAATGCTGGGCAGAGCTGCTATGGCCGCAGGCTGTACTGCCTGATTTGTGAAATCAATGCATAATAAAGACAACAGTTCCTATGATGGGCAGCAAACTTAAGAAATGAAGGGAGATTTAACATCCTATGATGTGACAATCTGAAAACAAAGAATTGGTTTTAGAACTTCCAAAACAAGTAGGAGACAAACTACCAAGCATCAGGCTCCCCCTCTCCCTTCAAACAGGCTCCAAGCTGGCCAGACTGAAAACTTCTGAATAGTCCAGTCTATGAACACCTCCACAGCTAACACACTCTGGAGCAGAAGGGTGCTCCCAGATCAGTACCTGGGTTTGTTCACAGACATCTTTCAGGCCAGCTTTACAGTGGCTGACAGCAGCACTCCCATCCCAGCATGCATGAGGACAGGGGAATTCTGCACTCACCTGGCATGCAGCCCCTCCATGCTCACGTTGTCAGCCTGTTTTGGATGTGACAGGGAGTATCCTTTGCTCTGCAGGGATGTGTAGCTGTCCTGGCCCCACACTGGCACAGGATCCAAGGGAGCAGTTTTCCTCTCTGCTTGCCCTGCCTGACAGTTCTGATCTTCAGACCGACAGCTGCTCCCACCAATGGAGTCCTGCTGAATCATGGGCTTCATAATTCCTGCTCACAACAGAGTTCATGTCATTAGCACCAGGATTTCACAGACAAGAATAATTTAACAACCTCCTAGCTTGACTCCCCTTCCTTCTTGGGCAGCAAGCGACTGCAGCCATGGAAACCTGCCTTGTAAAGGGGAGTCTGTGCTTAAAAAATGCACAGCTGGGAAATACACCTGGAGTGATACAGAGGATGACACAGCTCTCAGAGCCCAGCCCACACAGACACTACACCATGACTGGCTTGGGATCAAGCAATCCACAAACTCCAGGGAATGACTTATACATCCTAATGTTTACATTCACACCTCTGAAGATTAGCTACAAGATAGGAAGGTGCAAAGTGCACACAGTTCAGGAACTACAGGGTTTCTCCATCACATTTCCTAAAGGGGGTCTAGAAAGATTTACAGTAACTCCAAAATTCACCCTCCTTCAACAGGCAAGATCAGTGGATCTGCTACCCTTTCTTCCAAGGGGCAAGATCAGTCACACCCATTACGGTGACAGTGCAGATAGACACATGTCCACATATCCCACCACTATCCACTGCAACCAGCTTTCTCATCCCCAGAGAATAGATGCCAGCCAGAACACAAAGTCTGGACAGAGGTTAAGACACACAGCAAACTTCAATATATGAACCAACTCAAGAGCCAAGACAAACACTGACAACAGCTCACCTGAAGGGTGAAGGGCTGAGGGGTAGAAATCCACGGGGGTGCGACTCTGGGCCATGCGAGGGTCCATGTAGGAGGGCATCATCATCCAGCGGGGATCGAAGCCCAGCATGTGCGGGTGCGGCGGGTAGAACGTCCGCTGGGGATGCGAGTGCGACGGGGCGGGATAGACCTGCTGCTGCCACTGCTGCATCTTGTACAGCTGCTCCTGCAGGGAACAGCACGGGCCATGGGCTATGCTTGGGGTGCCAGCAATCACACTGGGCAGCCAAAGGAAAACACATGCCATCCATCAAAGTCCCTAGTCAGGTGGCAGGGTGGAGCAGAGAGGGGTAATTCACTACCAGCTGGGAATGTGGCAGTTGTTATTCTGTAAATACCAGAGCAGCCAGACTATCACACCACTGTGGGCCAGCTATATGGCCAAACACAAGGGATCAGCTTTAAGAGCACAACTTGCATCTTCTCAACATTCCTATGAATACAGGACAGCTTCCTGTTAAACACCACTTCATAATTGCAATCAAATACTTTAGAAGACATTGCATTTTTCAGGAAATGCATCTCTAATTTATTTATTGTGGATATATATTAGTTCCACCCCTGTCAGCATAACAGATTAGATAAAAACAACCTAAACCACATTAAGAGAGCTATTAATATTTTACAATGTTTCCTGGGCATCCTTCAGAGATAGGCTGGCACTTGCAGCTTGTTTCTCCATCTCCCACATGTCCAGTCCACCTTCCCTTAGCTGAGGACTGTCATGATGTTAATTTGATTTGACACTGAACTTTTGCTGAAGGTCCAAAAAGAATATATATTTAAAGGGAGTTCTGTGTCCTGAAGAAAACTTTTAAACACTAAACAGCCCCAATTAACATAAAACTCTCTACTTACTTATCAAATGTGCCATCATATTTTTTTCTATGCTTACAAAAGGGTCAGATACTGTAACTGTTTATTTTAAAAAGCCAATCCCCAGCTGCAGAGCAAAAGGAGACAGACACCTTGACATCTGAATATGACACATCATTACAGCAAGGAAGGCTCTGATAAATGCAGATTACATCCACATTATCTAGTCCTCTGGCACCCTGGAGAAAATAATTCCTTCACAATACCAACACCTTCCAATTTTCTCCTTTTCATGGAGCAACCAAAGCAGCAATACAAGCCAGACAAAACATGCGCTGCCTCATACATACTAACATCACAGAGGATAAGAGAAAATAAAATAAAACTTCGTGTTCCTCCCGTAGTGGTGACCTGTGGTATTATTAGCATGACAACAAAGACATCCAATTCTTTTTAGTTTAAGAGCATCTCTTTCAAGAGTAACATTAAGCAGCGTTTGCTGCTGTACATCTGAATCATGAAAATGTCAACTGCCGAGCAACGAGCACAGGGAACATCCATAAAAGAGCAATTACTGAGCAAAAGCCAATTGTGAGCTCCTCACTAAGGTCTGCAGCAGTGTTGATTATATCCCATTTCAAGTGGTTATTTTATGAAGAATGGCAATTAACTTTGCATTATCTGAAGGCTGAATTCTCTGTCCCTTGGTTTGGCTCTGCTGCCCTATAAAGGCTCACTGCATCTGCACAGCATGTATGGCACACACAGCACTGAAAGGTCAGGCAAGAGCCAAGATGCACAAAGCACTTCAGCCGATGTCTCAGTGCCCCAGAAGAATTTTCAATGCAACGAAAATGAAACATTTAAGACCAAACATTTTTATGGTGCAAAGAAAACAATGATCTGAAAGAGCCTCACAGAAAAAAAATCTGAGTAGGTATTAGATAAGAGCAGAACAAAGGACCAGTCCTCTGCAAAGGCAGCAGCGGCAATGAGATGTGTGCCACTCCAGAACTCCCAGTCCAGAAGCAGTCCTGCAACTTGCCAACCTAAGCACAGTTTGACCCTGGCAAGCAAACAGCTGCCCATACCTAGAATGGTAAGGACACAAAGTGCTGAGAGACATGGAAACAGCTGAACCCCAAGGGATTTCCCTTCCCTTGCCCTGTGTGTTCAAGCACTGCAGCAGTGCTGAAGAACAGCAGCTCATGCTGTGCCAGAGATGTTCATCAGGTTCAAGGCTAGCCCAAGGAACAGAAGCTTCCCTGGGCCAGGTCTACACAGACACCAAGACAGCCACAGATGTGCTCATGGTTTGGATGTGGAAACATTCCCAGAATCTCCTGCTCAAGCACATTTGCAATCCAGAGCTCTGCCACAAAACACCCAATCCTAAGTGCTCCCATTGTCAGGAGATACTCAGACAACTCTGCAAGACAAGTCAACATTTCTGACAGCACTGTATTTTTCTCCCAGACAAGTGACAAACCTGGCTGAGCCCTACCCACAACAGCTCCAGCATCACAGGGTGCAAGGAAAACTCATGTAGCCCACACAGAGCCTTTTTACCCAATCAGACAGGATATTTCCAGGACCAGAAGTACTGAAAAAGGCCAGGGTAAAACCCCATTTATCTCCTCCAGCCCAAAGACTGATGGTGTTGAGAACTGAGCAAACACAATGGTTTAGTGGGGGTCCAGAAAAGGGGTTTACCTGCTGCTGTTGCTGCTGCTGCTGCCTCTGGAATCGTGGGGGAAGAGACTTCTGGTATTTGTTGAATTCTTGTGCTGGAGAGGGAGCTTCTCTGAGCTCCTCCTCACTGCTGCTTTGAGCTGCTGCTGCTGCTGGAGCAGGACTCTCCTCTTCCAGATAGCCAACAGAGGCATCCTGTGTGTGGAACTCAGGGGTTGCTGCAGAGAAGAAAACAAGCCCTCAAAAGCCTGCTCATGACAGAGCTGGGAGTGCACCATGACCACACAACACAGACAGGTGTGGGCATGTCCTGACAGCAATAAATGGCTGAACCTTACTACAATCATATATATAACACATCCTTTACCTTGACAGCCCTACAGAGGGTTTTGTCCATCTTGTTTGAATTCTGAATTCTGAGATTCTCCTTTGCTATCAGCCTTCTGCTTAAGCACTGGGGAGAAAGTTCTTTTCCCCTGTGAGTCCTTAAACTTGCCAGCACTTACTGGTTTTCTGATCTATGGCCATGAGCACCTAATATTATCATCCAATCATGAGAAGCCCATGAGGCCCATTCCAACAAGGCCTCTGCTAGCACAGCTCACTGAGCACAGATAAAGGCAACTAAAGAAGTTTGCATTTATTTTAATAGCTTTTTTTAATTTAATCAACCTTTGTGAACAACACAAAATACTCTGCAGAATACAAGCAGCAGCTGATCTCTCAAGGGCAGCTGAAGGACCCTCTGAACACTCCCTCCCAGGAAGGCAGGACTAACTCTCCTTCCCAGCACCCACAGTGCTATCCCTCCTCCTGTGCTTGGTGTTTTCAGATTTTAGGAGTCTTCAGATCCGGTTCCTTGAGCACAATGTGATGGAAGGATCAGAAGGATCCATTGTGTCATCATTTACACCATTACACCAACAGAAACTTCCTCCCAGGAACTCCCCCACAAAGGCAAAAAAAGCAGTTTTTACAGGATGAGGCAGCAGTGTTTCTGTACCTTTACGAAAAGCGTGGCCATTCTCTTGTGTAGTGTTTTTCTCCGTGCTGGGAGGTCGCACATCTTCATTCTCTGTGTGTTTCTGTGTCTCCCCACTCTTCTGAGCCAGTTTGCATTTCTGATCAAGCTGCTTGAGCTTTGCAGCACAGGCTGCCAGGCGCTCCTCCCTGGCTCGCCGCTCCTCCTCCTCCCGTCGCCTCCTGGCTCTCTCAACAGCCTCAGAGATCTCAGAGTGCACAAACTTTTGTCTCACGGGCACCTTTTCTTCTTTATCCTCGAGGGACTGCTGTCTGAGAACACTTCCCAATGCGGGCTTCTGCCAGAGGAAAAAAAACATTCCTCCATAAGCATGACCCAACCAGCTCCTCTATCTTGAGATCTGCATCCCAGGCTGACAATAATCCCCTTCTGACTCCCTCCCCTCTATCCTCAAGCACAAATCCCCATTACTGGGAAGAGTTATTGCTGTTTGGTTCAGTAACTCCATTTTCCCACTGACAACCCCACTGTTCTGGACCAGCTTCAATCTCCTTTCCCCAGTGGAAGTGCTATGCAGATAGATTTCTCTCCAGGTGGATATAAACTAAGACTGGAGAAATTAATCAGCATCCCATTTCCAAGAAAACGTCAAATTGGCCTCTTAAGGACAGTGATGGGCTTCCAGCTCACACACATGAGTTCAACCTACCTGGTATTCTGAGGCAGAGCTCCAGCCATTCAGCTTCCTTGGAGGCTGCTGTGAATCCTGTGCTTTCCGGACTGGCCGGGACAAGCCGACTGAATCGTTCCAATTCTTTCCCTCCTCCAAGGTGTGCTTGACATCTGCACTGTCTGCAGAGCTCAGAGACAACTGTCGCTGCCTTCTGGGATCCCAGCTGTTCCTGTCACATAAACAGCTTTATTATTGCATTTGCTACTTGCCTCAAAAAGCATCTGCAGCCTGACCAAGTGGCAAAGGCAACTGACTGCAATGAAAAGGAAAGCTCACAAAAAAACACCAGAGCAAGTGATGTGCTTCTCTTAAGGTGCATAAGGATCAACTCCACTATTGTGCAGCAAAATAAAGGAAAGAAAAGAGGAGGAAAAAAGCCTGGCAAACTGGCAGTCAGCTGCTAGACCTACACATATCCTTGAAGGACACTCAAACACTGACGAGTAAAATCAATGAAGTCACAGCAAAAAATCAGAAGGATCAAGACTCCTCATTTAGAACAAGTTCTTAAAGATCCTGGTATTGCCCCTTTTTACTGAAACAATTGTAGGTGTAAATAGAGTGACTTCTTACCACTTCTGTCGTCCATCTTTAACAGTTTCTTCCTCTTCTTCATCTTCACTAAACTTTAGTTTCTCAGAATAATCCACTTCATCATGAATGCCTACAAAGGTATCAAGGGAGAATGGATTTATAAGAGGAAAGAAACAGGTCCCTTGTCCTGAAAAAGCTTATGCCCCCCTTTAGCTTTAAATTACAGGACACACAGGCTTGGCATGAACTACTCAAAAAGCCAAATGTCCAGCACTGGTCCTGGAAATCACAAAATAGCTTGGGTTGGAAGCTATCACATCATCTAACAACCTCCCTCAATGAGCAGGGACAACTTCAACTAGATCAGGCAAGAAATTATATGACCAGCTGGGCTGGTCCCACAGGAAGAGCAGCAAACAGCCAGGGAATGGGGCCTGCAAATGGGGGGACAGTCACTGTGCTAGACTGTGTGCAACTGAATACCATGACTGAAAAGGCAGGACTAACTCTCCTTCCTAGCACCCACAGTGCCATCCCTCCTGCTGTGCTTGGTGTTTTCAGATTTTAGGAGTCTTCAGATCCAGTTCCTTGAGCACAATGTGACGGAAGGATCGGAAGGATCCATTGTGTCATCATTTACACCAAGAGAAATTTCACAACTACCCAGAGCTTGAGGATGAAGACACTTTTACCTGCCCATCCATCATCTGCATCATTGTCCAGCTCATCCAGCCCCTTCAGGTTCTCTGCATTGATGATGGTGGGCCGAGGCACTCGCTCCAACTGCTGCCGAGCTGGGCGTGTTGGGCGAGACAGGCTGATCCTGTTCTCTTTTCTGCAAGAAAACACAGAATTGGTCAGAAACAACAAAAAATCAAAGAATGCAGCACTGAGTTTGTAACAGTGAATCAGCCCTTTGCTAAGCACTTATACACAAGGCATCCAGGCTTCTCTCCCTGGTCCAGCAGTTTCTTCTCCTTGTCTACCTGGCATCCACTTCCTAAAACTTACAGAGCTGCAACCCCTCCAGTCCAGGATCACACACCAGTTCCCACGTCCACCTGCTCTTCAGGCACCCAGTGCTCACAGCCTTGCAACACTTCACACCCTGAACCTGCCTCTCAAGTGGGAAAGTGATGGCAGCCTTACCCATCCTGGTCATTCATCTGGAATTGTCTGAAAGGTACCCGGGGCTCAAGGCGAAGCTGAGGAACAGGGAAAGACCCTCGGTCCAGTGATGCAGGGGCCTCAGATGGCTGTTGTGGACACATCTGGAAGGAGGTGAAGCAGAACAGCCTGGTTTTTCTCCTTGCTACAGGAAGCTTTACCCAGATTAGGTTACAGCACGTGCATGGCAGCTGCACTCTCCCAAAAGGGAAACAAACATTTCACATCTGGCTGCCTAACAGGCCACATGCTCATGGTTCCCTCCCCAGCTCCAGAGGGAGAGGCACAATTCTCTTTGGGCTGAGCAACGCTGTGCTACACAAACTAAAATCATGTCAAGCGAAGGATCCCTGAGCAAATCCTGACAGGCCAACTGAGAGTCCAGAAAACACATCTCAGCTGACTTCAACCATATGCTAAGAACACAAAGGTGCGGAGAAAGGGTCACTCACAAAAGCAGGTAGCATGTCATGGTATGTGGGTGGCTGGTAAACGTTTCCCATGAACTGCGAAGCCCCTTTGCGGACGGGCTGAGCTGGGCGGAGAGACGGCTCCTTGGCGTCGCTGGCGCTCGCTGAGGAGGGGGCCCCGTCTCCAGTGCTCGAGGTCTTGCTGCCCAGCTCAGCAGGGGAGGCGGTCAGAGATGTGGCAGAGGTGACGTTCCTCCCACCGCCCTCCCTCCAACTGGTGACATCTGGAAAGGAGGTCGTAATGATGTTAGTATTTGTAAATGCAGGTGGCCACTCGGAGAGAAAGTCTCGAAACCTCAAGTACTCTGGTCAAGCCCTAATTACCACAAGGTTGTAGAAAAATATCAAGGACCATGGAAAATTTCCCACTGTGTTTATTTTCTTAAGAGAGGAGCAACATCAGCTATTACTAAGTAATTGCTCAACCAGTGGTGTCCTTATTTGCCAATAAACCTGAACTCCTACGAGAGTGCTCTCCATCTCCACAGTCCTTACCGTGCAGAATTGAGGCCAATTAGATGCAAAAACACTCAAAGAGAAGCCACATTACACCACACTAATTTCACTGTGGCTCACATACAGGCAGGAAGGAGCCTGCTTTGCAACACCACACAGCAATTTTTATTAAACAGTACAGTAGATGACAATCCATACTTGGCTGTCTGGACCACAGAACATCAGCACCACATGCCAATCTGTGATCATCTGCTAAGCAGTCTGACATGTGTAAGCTCATAAAAAGATGAAATGAAATAAAAGGATGGAGCTCTTGCTACCACTGTGAACTGGCACTCCCTGCCCAAGCACTGGGGTTACTGAGCTGGGATAAGGCAGAAAGACAATCCTTCACTCACTCTGGGGGCGGAGGCTTGGTCCTGGCCCATACGACGGATCTAAGGCGCCCTTTTCTTTGCCAACCTTGTCCTGCTCGCCAGCTGCTTTCAGCGTCGGAAATTCCTCGGGAGAGAAGGATAACAGTCGGCTTGAGGCCCTTGAACCTGTCAGACAAATAAGTGTGGGACTCAGAGAAGGTCCTGGTTCAACTCTCTTACGAGATCAGCCTGGAAATGTTTCCTGGGAATCTGAGCCTCTGCCACATTTAAACCCAAATTACTATCGTACCAGCACCTCACTTCACATTCCCAACACTCTCAGACACTGTCACCAACACAACAACACATGTCCTCACCCAGCACTCCTACACTCAGGATCTTCATTTAAATTCTCACATTCAACCAAGTCAGTGAACTTTCTCAGCTTCCAATTATTTTTGTGATGTACAGAATTCAGACAGAGGCAGAGACAGATATTCTGCAAGGTCGCTCATAAATGACATCCTGCTATCAAGTATTTGACATTTCTATTCAGGCTCTTTTTGCTCAGACCCCACTGCCAGGGAAGTATATTGTTAAAATTTCTGTCAATGGTAAGGACAGATACTCTATGCTCTCCTCCCTGCTGCAGCATTTTCAAGATGCAAATCACTGGCCAGATCAGGCCAGGTTCATTTCTAGTCGTTGGCAAATTGTCTTGCTGAGTCATCTGTCACCCCAGAACAACAGTTCTCTGTCAATTCTAAAGATCTACGAGTGACTGGAATACGAAACACAGCAGTTCTCCTAAATCTGTTGGCAAGATAACATTGAATAAATAGAAATCACAAGCATTACTGTACTATTACACATTAAAAGAATTACTTTTTTTGAGAACTGCTTCTTAGTGTTACTTGGCTACAGCTCTCTTAAAAGGGGCATTTCAGAATTATATTAGAAGTATCAGCAATGAGTACTGAAGACTTGACAGGAGTCATATATTTCAAAGAGTCACAACAGACTGGCTTAAGTAATTTTTACTTTCTGGAACTTGCATACTGCACAAGACCTCCCATGTGAAATTTCCACTAAAGACTCTTCAACAGCTGCACAAAACACCTTCAGTTTTAGATGAAAATACTTGAGGATGACATTGCCTATATATATCACAAAGTAGCTAAGACTTGCTGAAGAGTTCTGATTTTTTACTCAACTAGAATGGCACAGGTAAGTGTCCTTCAGGGGAGACATCTACCCCCAGGTAAGGCTGCAGCATGTAAGGACTATTTATGTGCAGCCATTAACAATTTGAGCAGCATCACACTGAGAAGAAGTTTGGTGCCCCTTTTTTTTTTCCCCTCCAAATGTCCTTTACATGAAAACACAGGCATGGAGAAGTCCATAACTAATTAGACCACATTTCTTCAGGATACATCCTCCAAAAGAGATTTTACAGCTCTAAGACTTAAAAAAGAGCAAAAAGCAAGAGACTTGTCTGTAATACCTGAATTAGCATAGAAGGAGAAGCAACTGTTCAGTGTCACTATAGAAGAGGTGCAAGCATGGGATGGTCTAAGAAATCCTTTCAGACAGATTTCTGATGCTTCTGTGATTCAATTACCTTCTAATTAAACTGCTCTTAGCCATACAGGCAACTGTTCCTTGAGAGTGCTATAAAGTGGGACCCAAAATGAGTTTTCAAAAAATCCCTTAAGAACATTGTTAGATGATCAGATTTCAAAATGACTCTACAGGAGGTCGACACAGCAAGACACAAGAAAGTACTAATTAACCAAACAAGACAATCTTTGCACTAGCCACCATCATCAGGCAAGTACAAGTTTCTGCTTTTACATTTAGCCTTTGAGAAACACCGTCTCAAGTAAGGGCCTCATTTAATTTAGGTAAACTTGTCCCTTCTGCAATCACCACCTGTCTCAGTTCTTTCAAATCTCTCTGCAATTTCACTTCACAAGTGAATGGTTCCAGGTCTGTTCACATTAAAACAGTGGAACTGAGCTGTTAATTCTCACCATGGTTTTAATGGCACTACTCAGTGCAGCTGGAAACCACCTCCTGTGTGGAAATGGATGCATCTGAAGACAACTGAGCTCCCAATTCATGTTAACACTGCTTCAGGATTCTCAGTCAAGCAGAAGCCATTAGCAGCAGTTACTGAGGGAGACTTAATAGCAAGGCCTGAGCCAATGTGTAGGCGAGTGCACCCTGCAGCAGCTGCACTGCCACTTCCACCCACGGACACCACAACTCCCTGCGATCATGGACACTGCACAAGAACATTCCAGCCTCACTTCTGACTGCCCAGTCAGGTGAAGATCCCTTTAGTACTGCCCATGGAGATGCCTACAATTCCCCTCTCCTTTCTTCTTCTCTTCTAAACTAATCCCTCCCCTATTTTCAAGGTGTTTACTGCACCTTTGTTACACACTGCTCTGCACTGACTGAAGATGCTCAAATGTTTCCCCTCTCCTGCTACATCCCATGAGCACGATTTGCTCTGGTTCCATGTGGCTATGAGACACATTCTGTTCGAGCCATGCCTTGTGCTGGCAGCCCTGAACTGATTCAGCTGCACCATTCCAGCCAATGCACCAACAGACTGGAAACAGGATTCACAAGGCCTCACTCTCATTCTGCACCAGACTGACAGGGAGGTCAGGAAGAAATAAGAGTCCACCCCACCTCATGCCTGTCTGGGAAAAGCAGCCACATAGCCGTTCTGTTTATCATACTCACCACCTTCTTGTCCTGCTGGCTTTCCATTCAGCTGTGCCCATGACTTTGGTCCACCTGGCACTGAATTTGTACTCTGAAAACAAAACAAAGCAAAGAGAAACCCCAACATGGATCAGTTAAGATTCATGATTATTTCTCATTTCCTGGCTGGCAGCTGCTATGGTTCAGGCCTCCAGATCACCCAGATAACCACAGGTCTCCACAGCTTCAAGCTGGGGTTACAGTCAGCTGTTCCCCTCTCCAGTGTACTGCAGTGCTACAGTAAAAATCCTCTGCTCTGCCCTAATGTCTCCTCTGCCCATTTTCACCAACTATTTCCTCAACTTGTACTCTCATCAAGCTTTCCTTTTGTTCTGCTGCATTTTTCCAAATGGTCTCCTTAATCTTCCAGATTTGTTCCATGCTACACCTCAGCTTGAAGGCTACCTACTTTCTCATGCAATAACCACTCTTCTCCTCTTCAAAACCTAACTCCTGTCCCGATTTCCCTGAACCTCAAGGGCTGGGAATTTTTTTAAACCAGAAGTGTGAAAGCTGCAACAGGGCCAGGACCTTGCACTCTCTGGGACACCTTTTTACTCTCCAGTAGCTTTTTCAGATCCTAACACTGGTTACTTCTCCCACATGATATCAGATCTCCTCCCATTAAGTCTCATCAGGGTGGGAACAAGAGCTTGATCTACTGTCGCCAAGTAATGTTTGAATTACAACCAAAGCAGAAGAGTTTAAAAGTGCCAACCAGCCATCCCACATTCCAACCATTTTTTCCTAGACTGCAACTAGACTTACTGCACCCATGTGAGAAATATAGTTCTGAGTATGTTACTTCTGCAACTGCAGCACAACCCTCCTGGTGCACAGCAGCTTGGACTCAAGAGAGTCACTTCCACAATAACTGATTATACAGGAGCCTTTTCTTAAGCACAAGGCAACACAGGCAATTAGAGCCCTCAAGCTGCCTGGGGACAGGGGGAGCAGGGTGGCAGTCACAGACTGCTGGCACCTACCTCCTGATTGATTGACTGTGTCGGCTTCTGTAAATTGGAGACAGATTTCTGCAAACCCTGCTGCGGCAGCGACTCCTGCAGCTGTGCAGCCGTCGCACTGGAACTGAGCAGAGACACCAGAAGTGAGACCAAAGGGGAAGGCAGGCAGGAAAACAACTCCTGGCAATAGGGCAGTCACTAAAACATCATGTCAAAACTTGGCTCTGCGTTGGGACAGACAACAGAACTGATCCCTCCAAGGTCTGAGACCAAGCACAGCAGTGCACAACCACTGCTGCCTGCCTGACAAAACTTACAAAGATCCACTCTACTCACCTCTTTTGGTCTGGCTGATCCTGCTTGTTTGCCCATCCTGTACCGTCCTTGGGTACTATAATGATGTTGGGGTCGTTTCCTTTGTTCTCAGACTTCAAGCTAGGCAAATTTGCAGGAGGTGGCATGCGCCGGGCAGCAGCAACTTTCCCAAGACTCTGTAAGCCATGTCTAGGAATAACTGGTGAGAAAGGAACAGCAGCAGGTCAGAGGGCTGTATCCTGCCAGATAAGTAACTTTAATTAGGAAGCTGTGGCTGAGTGCAGCCTCAACAGAAGTGGTGCTGCTGTGTCAACACACAGGTTGTTTCCCACAGGACCACAGATGCAGCCGTCTGTTGTAGCAGCTGGCAAACAGCTCCTACAGCAGGAGGCAGAAAAATCCAAGTGCTCACAGAGTCTTTTAGGAGGATTTCCACAGGTACATCTTTCATTTCACCAAGGAGAAGTAGCACCACCTTTTTATAGCTTGGAGAAATGGCCATCCAAGTCCATCTCTCAGCAGGCAAACAGGTGACCTAACCTGAGATCTCAATTTCCCAGCTAAATCCACCTGATTACATTTATTAAGAAAGCATTTTATTTTCTGCTTTCTATTCTCACCCCAAATCCAGAGCCAGTCCAGGCAAGGTCATTTTTTTGAACCCACTATCTACTTTTGGTCATACTTCACTGCAAAAGCAACTCAGGCTCTTTCCCAGTGGTCTTCAGTCCCTGACTGTCACCTCACACAAGGTGTGACCAGCTTAAGGCACTTCAGTCAGCGCAGGTGCCCTGCCCTGGCACAGCCTAAGGCCTTGAGAAGGCTTCCACTTAACTTTGCTACCTGCCCCCTCTGCAAGCAAGGACACGGGCTAAATGAAAGGGCCAAGACCCCCAGCTATCCTGTGTAATTCCTCTGTCTTCACAATAACAGCAGCACAAAGAGCCATGGACATTTTCCTTTGGGGCTTAATGAAACAGACACTTTGACACCTGCACTAACACTGCAACCCAGCTGTGTCCCACAGGGTCAAACAACCTGAAAGAGCTCTGCAACAATGCTGCTGGAAGACATCAAAAGGAGTTTTCCTGAGGTGTTTCTTACCTGTAGTTCTGATAGCTTCTATTGACTTTCCTTTATACTTATCAAACAGGCTGAGAGTCGAGTACTTGCTTTTCCCATCCTTTCCCTTGGTTATTTGCCCCAAACGATCGGACATTGCGATGAAATGTCATCTAGTAAGGAAATTTCTCTGCGCCGCTCCCGATCTGCCTTTTAATGCAAGAGAACCAGGAAAACCCCATCAAACAGATTGTTCAGCCACGGACAAGCAAAACATAGAACACACACAACAGCAAGAACTGAACATGCTCAGTGAGCATGCACACCAAGTTTTAACTCCCTCCTCTTTAGTCACAAGAAGCTTTTGGAATTTAAGATTCACAAAATGAATTAAAAGAACTGCAGGAACACACTTTTCATCCACACCTTTTTTTCTGCTACTCCACTGCTGAAAGAAGTGAGATTCTTTAAGTATGAGAACAGAAGAGAACGAGGTCAAAAAGCCCATGCTTTAAAAGAATAAGGCTAAACACAAATAAGGCTAAACAGCTAAACACAAGGATTCCTAAACATAAATGCCAGAAAAGCACTCTATCTTTGTATCTAAACCTTGCTGAATTTATCATTGCATTTCCCCTGAAGCACTGAGTTTGTAATGTTTAGATTATGCTTCCACACTGGCCACAGTTGTACCAGCAATTATTGCTTTGACAGCATCACTGGAAAGCAACAGAATTATTTCTCCAAATCCCCTTCTCCCATCAGCTGGCCATGGAAAGAGAATTAAAGAATCAGAAAAAAACCTGTTCAACTGTACCAGATTCAGATTCTTCAGCCTGTGAGTTCGGCTGTTCTACTATGAATTCTCCAAACACATTACCAAAAATTACATTCCTCTACTGCTGGCATCTTGAACATCATTTTTAGCTTGAAATATACTTCCCGTAAAGGATGTGGTTTGTTAATTTTTTAATCTGATCTTTGCTGGCACAATGTGCTGTGAGTAACACCCATCATGCCGACAATCTCCCTACTTTGACTTTTTGGCTCTTGGAGCCTAGGATAAAGCTGAAACATGCAATGCTCACACTGCACATCAACTTTTGTGTCAGAAAAGACTCTGCTTACTTTCAATGGACCTACCTTTCATTTTTTTAAAGCATCATTCTGTTCTAAATGTTCTCAAATCTAGGAGCTTCATCTAACCTTTTCACACACAATTTAGATTTCCAGATTTCTTGTTGTAAAGCCTCTAGCTCAAGCCCAAAACTGCTGGCAGTTTCATTTTACCATCTGCTAGGTCCCATTCTAGGGTTTCAACTCTGTGTTGGGAGCAACAAAACACTATATACATGTGTGTGTATATATACACACATACACATATCTCAGATCTTCCCACACCTCACACTTTCTAAAACTCACCCAGTTTTCTGAAAGCCTTCTTCCAACAGAGAACAGCAATCACTCTTTCTGAAAGAAACTATATCTGACCAAAGGCTACAATTCCCATCAGCAATGCCTTATCAAACACGATGTGCAGGCAAAGAGGATTAGTCCATCAAACATTATGTGCAAATTAAAGCACAGACTGTGAACATCCTGGTTAGAGCCAGGCTGGGAATGCAGTGCCACCTGCACCTGGCCCAGTAAAGCCCATCTAAAAGCTGTTGCTGGGGGCAGGTGTCTGACCAAGAAGCCTGGCACTACACAGCATTTGTTCCTGCACTGCAGGATTTAAACCAGGTCTGTCAGGAGCAAGAAGCCATGGACTCTGTGCTAGGTGCCAGAGAGAGAGAAAAATGGTTTTTGTCACTCATTAACAGCATCCATGGGATGCTCAGGAAAATCACCAGGCTACCCAAGAAACCCCTCCCAGCATTTCTGCTGGACCACCAAACAGAACTGCAGCATGAAGGCTTTGTGGAGGCAACAGGGCTGGCTGGCAGCCTTGAGGCACCTCTTCCTGCAGAGTAGCAAACAGATCTTTGGCTCCAGCCTGGTTCATCTTTGCTCAGATGGCCACCGTGTGCCAAAGAAAACACCAGCTCCTCCCTCACTTACCCATTTGCACTGTATTTTATTAGTAGGACAGACATAAAAGAGAGAGGGAGAAAACACACTGATTAGCATAAACTTGGCAGGAAAGCACAAGTTGGACTGAGAACAATGAGCTTTTTGAAGGGGTAGAGTTGTGGGGAGCCCCAGAGCAGAACAAAGAGCACAGGGTGTTGTGCTGGCAAGAGCACAGCCACCTGTTTTTACAGGTACAGAGCCTTGCACAGAGAGCCTGGCTCAGGGCCTATCCACACCATGTCAACCCTGTACCAACCTCACAATAAAAGCAGTAAAATCTACTTTCAAGTTTAGATAGCTCAAACCAGACTAAATTAGAAGGTGTTTAAAAATAACCCAACAACAACAAACCACCTACCCAGATCAGGTTCAGGACTTATCTGGTTAACAGAAAAGCCCTGAATTCCTAAAAGTCAATGTGCAAATAGCACACAGGGCAATGCTGCCAAAGAGAAACCCTGACAACAGTTACGTAACCAGGTCTCAGCTGCCTCTTGATTACATCTTCTATCATTAAAAGGATTCAGGAAGAATAAACAACCACTTCACAGCAGAGGAGCTGGGGACATGTCAGGATAAAGCCCCTTGTCAAACTTCCTGGGACAGACTAAACTGTTGTCTGGATAAATGAAATTTACTTTCAACGCCATTAATGCTCTGAAGATGTGAAACACAGCTTTGTTTGTGTGTTATGTGCGTGCTCCAAAGGAGACCGTGGAGAGGTGAAGCCATTTCCACAGTCACTGTGCAAAGAGGCTGCAGTGGCACCGAGCTGGGTCAGAGCTCTTGGACTGACAGGACCTTGCTGCCTGTCCCTCCTCCCAGCTGCTCCAAGGGTGCATCAGCCAGGGAGATCACTCAGCACCCAGTTCACCCACAGCACTTCAAAGAGGCCACAGAGCCTCCCAGGACTGGCACAACACTGCACTATCCTCCCATCACACAGTTAAGCAGGGAATCCAGGTAGGGATCACAAAGACCTTCTAGTCTTGAAGAGCAAAGCCATTTCTGATAAAAATCGTGGTTCATTTAGAACTGAAGTGCCAGCCTGCATGCTCCTTATTAACAGAGCTGGAACCAGAAGGCACTTGCTGATGCTGACAAGTGAAAAGTGACAGACTCGGCAGAGCCTCTGACCTGTGCTCAGAGCCCCTGTGCCCAACAGCTGACCCTGAAGAAAGCAATATCCCCTGCTACAGAGAAATCGTAAAAAAATCAATCACCAGCGTTTCTACAAGGCTTCTTTCTGGGTTTATTGAGGTCTGTAGGGGAAGGCTTGCTATCAGTTTCAGCATGGATGGTAGCTTTTCTCATTCTCAGGACTTGCAATGTCTCCTACTATATCCAGGGACAGCACCAGACAGCAAAACACTGAGTGTCTGAGTAATCACAAAATACTGCAGTATGACCAGTTCCATTAGAGATCCCAGGACACAAATAACTGCAGCACGAGCACTTGGACAGAGAGCTTCACTACCCAGGCATACTCACATCCACATCATACTACCCTAGATCCAATTTTTGGGTACTGACCCTGTCTAACTGCCTTTTAAAGGGTTAAACTCTAACCCAGAAAGCAACAGTGGCATTTTAATGTCTTTAAGACATGAGACTTAAAAGCATGCAAGTAATGGAGCTACAGCAGTAATCTACCGGGCCTGTCCAGCAAAAAATGAAAATGTGGTTTTCCACATGAAAACCTTGAGTTACTGGCACTGGTAACAACTGGAAACCCCTGAGCTGAAAACACAGCCAAATGAAGAGACTCCTGACAAACAGGATTGTCTGCAAAGCTCTTTGCAAATCTATGTATGCAGGAGAATGGGCTGCTGGTGTTTTATTCACAAGACTTCAATGGAGCTTGAGTATCTGGAAGTCAGCCAGCTTTAGCTAAGCAGGGCAAACGGATTTATGAAAGGTAACACACATACTAGAAGGAATCACTTCAGCTACTCACACACCACTGAGCTCTACACCGAGCACAGTCCTGACTACTGCAGATCTTCACTCCTTGCTCACTTCACAGCAGGAGTCACCAACAAAACACACAACAGGATGGAGTTTAGCAGGGAAAAGGTTTTTCTCCACAAGCAGGGAAATTTCTGACATGTAATTTTATACAAATTGTTCAGAAACTCACAGGTCAGAAGAGTTGAACAGCACTTTCCGAAGAGCAAAGTGTCTGGAGTTACGTTAAACTGAAATACACTGTGGTTCCTAATGTTACCGGCAATGCGAAACCTTTTTAAAAGCACAGTATAGTTTTACAGGAGATTAAAGATGTTCACTCTTCTTTAAATACACACCCAGGTCAATTTTATTTGTACTTCCATAGCTGAACATCTATCTGTCAACACCGAGATACCACTACTTCTGGAATATGTCCCACCAAGAAGAACCACCTATTCGTGAAACACTCAGCACCTGCCTCAGCAATGAAAGACACCACTGGCTGTCCTTGGGAGGGCTTTGGTGAGACTCTGTCATCACCTGCCCAGGACTTGCTGTCAGATCCACCTATATCCTGCAGAAACCCTGTTTGGGCCATGCAGGCATCACGAGCCTAGCAAGGAAGGGAGCAGATGAGCACTCAGTTCCCAGCAGACTGCTTAGTAAGGCAGGGAGCAACAGGAGACTATCGGCATCCAAGCACAAAGTCAATGGGATCAATGCAGAAGAGCTGTGCAGCAGGCAGAGGCTGTAGCAAGAGTCTACGCCACAAAAAAACCTCTCACTGTCATTGTACTGCATTAGTTCCAGAGGGAGACGCCAAGACTTGCTGGTGCACCTGAAAAAGGCCCTGCCAAGATCTGGATGTAACACCAAACACAGTGCCAGAAAATTGCACCAAATCCTGCCAGACTGGGAGAAGCAAGTCAGGAGTCTGCAGTGCAGAAAGAGAAAACACCTCAGCACCAAGCTCCTGATTCAGAGGAGATACCCTCCTTGCTTAGCTCAATAGGCATCTTTGGTGGTCCCACTTCTTTTAATCCTGCACAATTTCCAGCTTCTCTCCACCTCCCATGAACCTTGGCTCAGGGAATGAGAGATCAGGATCACATCTGCCATGATTTGTTGCAGAGGTATGCTGTCAGTCATGCAATACTGCTGAAAGCTGTCTGCCAGAGGATTTGCCTGCTGTCCAGCCCCATCCTCACACCTCTAAAGTCAAGCCTCCTGGGATTTGTAACATGGAGCAGGACTATGAAAAGGAGAGGCAGAGTCTTCTGGACAGTGGATCTGTCATTAACTTCATACTGTGGAGCTCTAGAGACAGTGGTAAAACATGGAAACAGGGAAGGGGGACAGAAAGGACATGTCCTGTCTGATGACCTGACATCATTTTCCCAGTTCTGCCTTCACCAAGCTCACCCGCTGCTTCCTCTTCTGAATGTACCAACAAGCTGGGAATCACAACTACCATCAGTGAATCACTGCACATTCTAGAGAGAACAGGTCTTCACAATGTCAGGTTTGGCCTTAAAATACAGAAGCTTCACTTCTCTGCTAAACAGCTTTTGCAGTGCTGGGAAGGCAGGCTAGGCATAGGCAGCCAGAGAGGCTGGAATTGTAACTTACTGCAAAACAGATAAAGCAGACTGGAGTCTGGAGAATAGCTCAATTGTATTTACACAAAAACATTAATGAGTTCTGTGGTCCTTTCTGTGCGGGCTGGACAGACAATACCACACCCTGGAAAGGAGCCCTGACCTCCAGTAATTGAGGATGCAGACAAAGAAATAGTTCATCCTGAGTATGCAAGACTATGGCACAGAGCAAAAAAAAAAAAAAAAACAGTGAGAAGGCTGGTCCACAGCCCACAGAAAGTACTTATGAGATCCTGTGCTCATGAAACTCCCCCTTTTTTTCAAGCACCAAAAACCCAAGGTGTGCAGTTAATTCTTTCCTTGAAAGGAGTGTCTGTTTACAACAGCCAGTTTCACCCATCTGCCCCACCATGCTGCAGAGAAGGAAATGACCCACTGGTGCCAGCTTGTCAGGAAGGTGTATCTTTATCTCCAACCCAAGAGGAAGTGCTGCAGGGCTCTCATAACCTGCAGGGAAGCAGGAAGGTGTCTCATATGGAACAACCTGGAGGCACCAGCTACCAACATTACACTCCTTACCCTCTCAGCCAGGCCCAGGAGGTGTCAAAGGAGACAAGGCTCACACATATTGCAGTAAAGAGTCTGTTTCTTTGCTGTTACACATTTCAGAGGCAAAACCCAAGGAGGACAAAGCAGCTCAGTTCAACAAGGATCACCTGTGGCCTCAACAGATCCAGATCCCAACCTCTCTGGTACAAGAGGAAAAGGAAGTGACCTTGTGATCTCCACGAGCTGCCTGCCCAACAAGGCTCATATTCAAGTGCAAATCTCTACCCTTAAGAGCTGTACTTTCACTCTGGCTCCTCTACAACCAAGGGTCAGAGTTGAAACACACAACCCCCAGCCTCCAACATAGATTCTGCCTTCCACTCTGCCTCCTCAAGCTCCTGAGATGTCCCTGAGATGTCCAGGGGGAACACACAGATACAGCATCCCATTCCCTCAACACCAAAATAAGGAGGCTGACCAAGAGCGAGCAATTTAAATCCAAATACAAAAGAAATACCTGGCATAATGCTCTGTTGGCAAAACTTGATTAGAAAGATCCTGGCAACGTTCAGCAGAACTGTAAGGTAAATTGGGCATTCAGGTATCTGAGCAACAATAACAGATTGTGAGTAGGTGGTGGGGATCTCCTCATGGGAACAGGACCACACTGTCAGTCCAAGTCAGAGGAACAGTTTGCTCAATTAAGACTGCAGACAGCAAGAAGCCCCAGAACTCAGGTGCCTGCTTCAGCCACCCAAATCTGCCTGCCAAGACCCTCAGAGAAAATGCAGCTCTTCACCAAAAAGAAACAAAGAAGACTCGAAGGAGGAGGAAATGCACTGCAGCAGCACCTGCCATATCCAGAACACTCCCTTCCAGTGGAAAGGACTGTCCACTGGAACAGAAAGTGCACCCAATTCTTCCAACTCCTCCCCAGGAGCCCACAAGGGTATGATGCACGCACACAAGCACAAACTTTTCTCAGGCACTGCATCACACCTTTGGTCTCATCAGTGAAAGCAAAGACTCTTCCATCACTAAAAATAAACACCACTGCAAGTAAAGGCTGTGAAAGTCCCTTAGTCCTGACACTTCTGCCTACACAGACTTTCAAAAGTCATCACAGCCATGACATCCATATAACCACGTGAGACACAGCAAGAGCAGCATAGGTGAAACACCTGTGCTGCCAGAGCCAGAACCAAAACACAAGGCTCCAAACCTTTATGTGCAGCTTATCTTGGAGATCTCCACCCATCCAAGGCCACCACTGGAGAATGCTTCTCTGTCAAACATTTCACAAATCCTTCACCAGGTAGCAAGCTCAGCAATTTACTCCATCTCTCAGCAGTGAACATAAATTTTATTGCAAACAAGCAAAGAGAAAAGCAGAGATGTCACAGCTCCAAGAGATGAAATCAGAGCAAAGCTGGCAGTCCTTTGGGTTAACAGTCCTTTTTTCAGTAACAGAAACAGCTCTTTCCACACAAATGTCATCAGCTGTTGAGTAAGCTGCTCTGTTTTCTCTGCAGTCTCAGGAAGGATCACACTGGAATGGGGATGTGGATGTTTACCCTGTGCCTGATGAGCCTCACAACTAAGTCTGGACTTTGGCAACACCTCTCCACTCTCTCAGGTTGTCTGCTGACTTCAGGGCCTCACCTCCCACTCAGGTTATGCACAGAAGGTTTTCTTTATGAAGAGATAAAACCCAATGCTATTGATCAGCAGGCAGCAAATGTCAATCCCTCACTGCACAAGCAAGGGAGAGGTTCCTTTACAATCCTGCTGAGCAGATCCCTCTGGCCTTGTTCCTCCCCAAGGCACTGCTGGGAGCTCCCCTGGCAGGTACATGCTGCAGGGTACAAAGCTGCCCTGCTCTATCAGAATTCTCCCAATTCCCACAGCCACTGAGCCTGATGCAGCTGGTTCAAGCCATCAGTAAGATGACAAGCAGCCCGGACAAGGCTGCAGCTCATAAACACTGCAGAGGCTGAAGCTTCCAAGGAAGTCTTCCTCCAGATTCCCCAATCTGAGCAGCACTAGAGCAAAGCAGCATTGCACAACAATTCTCCTTACAAGCCTACTCATGGGAGCCATTTGCAGGACAAATGGGTGGATTTTAAGAGAAATGCGATGGGAAAGGGACAGAGGTACAAGAAGAAAGCACCTTACATGTGTTGTAATTCAGTACTCTGAAGAAAGAAGCTTTAGACATCTTTAGAAAGCTTTAGGTTTTCTGGAAAGCTAAGCAACTCGGACTTATGCCCAGGACATCTGGACTGTGCTGAGCCAGACAGGAAGCGAAAACATTTCACAGATGCTTTAATTTACATAGATATTTGCAGTGCATAACTGACAAGGTGTGTAAGCGTCATCACTTCTGTTTTCCAGATATGAAAACGACACCGCAGAACTCTGCAGCTATGCTAAGTGGCAGAGCAAGAAATAGAGGCTTCATCTCCCACTTTCTGGGGCTGAAAACCACCCTCTGAATCACACTGCCTGCCTGATGCTGTGGGGCCAGCAGCAGCATGAAGCCCTGCTCCACAGGAGCTCTGGGAGGAGCAGGTGCTCGCATGCTGGGATAGGGAATGCTGCAAACACCTCCTAATTGAACCACCCCATACACTGCAACAGGATCACAGGCATCATTAGAGGCAACATTTGGCTCAGATGCAGAACACTACCACCACAACAACACTCAAGATCACATGAATCTGGTTCTGAATGACGGTTCTTGAAGCTTGGTTACTTCAATAAAAGATAAAACCATAGTTGTTATTGCAGCCAAAGCAGAAGCACCTTGAACAAGTCCCTACTCCCCTGCCTGCTTCACAGCCCACTCCCAGCTCTGAGCAAGATCACTCCAGGCTTTTGTGCAGCCTCCCAGCCCACATACAGGTAGGAAGAGCTGAAGAACTCACCCCGCAGCAGAACTCTTCCCAAAAAAATCACTATATTCCCACACAATAAGTGCCTGGGGGAGGCAAAGTCCCAGTGCAAGCTCTTCAAATCTGTCTCTATTCATTCCTTGGAGCACCATCACTGCAATTCCCATCTAAATGTCTCAATGGCTACCTAGGAAGGATTCCTCCACCAAATCTCTTCAGTAAGGGTGCTAACTGTGCAAATACTCGGTAGTTTACTTCTCTTAAGTGCTACCCACCTGAAATCCGAAGGCTATTGAGGATGTTCCCAACAGCTAACTGAAGCCTGGCAGATATCTGAGATATTACAGTCCAACAGAGTGGGCCTCTTGGCCAGATCTTACAGGGTTGTTAGCAAGTCCTTGCTTCCTTCCTGGTCATTTTTCCAGTATTTCTTCACAATTCAGCTCGGCTCAGCTGCCCACTTCAAACCTAATCATTATCTCTTCCCTTTCACCCAAGGTATGACTATTCATCAGTCCCCCACAAATTAACACCTTCATTCTCCTAAGGATGGAACAGTGAGCTCACCCCCCACTTCCACCCCTTTTCACCTTTTCATCCCTTTCAGCCTGCTAACAACCTCCCGAAAATTTAAGTGTTGGAACCAAAACACAGACATTGTACTTTGGCTGCAAGTGAAATAGCCCCCTGTGGAACTGCATACACACCTTTTAACACCTTCTGTCCCCACGCACCCCACAGCAGGGCAGGACAAGCAGCTTCACAACCCACCAATGCCACAGGAATTAGAGAACAACACAGGGCTACTAAAGCAGCCTCCAGTCCACTTCACTCCAAACGCTCCCAGATAAAAACCAGATCAGCATTTAACAGCTATGCAGATCAGTAGCTGAACAGTTTTGCTCTGAAATAAACAGCTCCTAAGCTCCAACTGCTCTGCTGCTTTCACACAAAATGTACATGTGCATGCAGGGAACATCCTGAATTCTTGTACAAGTTACAAACAGAACATGAGCCCAAGCTACGTTTCAGTGAGGCCGAACATAATGCAATGTCCTCCTTTAGCCCCATTTAATCCTTGTGAGGGAAGGAAAACTCATTAACCAACTCAGATGTGTGCAAAACCCACCCCCAGAGGGTGTTTTCCCTTTGGTAAGGAAGTCACTTCATTTCAGAAGTTAGAAAAGGCTGTTCTGTGGTGGAGAGAGCTGCAGCTCCCCAGCCTTTACCTGTTCTCTGTGCTCTCACCTCATTGTCTGATACCTGACAGAATCCCCGCTCTATTTCTTCTGCTCCCAATGATAAATTAGCGATAAGGAGCTGCTAAATTATCGACCTATTAGGAGAATGAGTCAGTGACACATGGAAAAACAAAACCCACTTAACAAGGCAGGATCAGCTTAAGAGACGGGTCTGATACCGAGACAACAGCTCAGTGCCAAGTTGCAGAATAAATGACGAATGTAGTAAAAAGAAACAGGGAACCAGAGAGGTCCAGCCCTTGGAATAAACCCTCTCCCTCTCTCCTAAAGTTACCATACTGCATCACTAAGTTTCTCCTGCTCATACTGCTTCTATTCCTCCAACATAAAAAAACCCATCATTTTAAGTGGAAACGCCACTAAAGCAAAATCTCTTTGTAGACTACCATCATAAATTAAAAAAAAACAGTAATACAGAAGGTTTACCTTTATTTTCAGCAGCACTTAAACCTAGCCCAGCTTGCCCTTAAATACTTTCAATGACTCAGGTAAGCACAATGAAGGCCTTGAGCAAGCAGCACTCTTGAACAGGCAGGTAATTCTGCTCTGGATCATCTCACAGCTGCTCTGCACAGCTCAGGGTCCGTGTTTTGCTCAGCCACAGCTCCGGTGTGACCCCAGCAGGACAGGGGGTCACACACACACACACACGGGCACTCAGGGTTTGTGTCCTGCTCCATCATTCGGGTACCAGGGAGCTGCGTCACACAAACAGCCTCCAAACAGGAGGTTGTTCAAACAAACCGGCCTTTGAAGTCAGGCTTTACACAAAGCGTTAATGAAAGGTTTTATTAAGCTGTCACTATAAAGTAAAATAACTTTAATATGAAATATTTAAGAATATTACTCATTTATTGAAACAAAAATACTTTTAAAGCCTTCCAGTATGTCCTTTCCAGCATCTTTATGGACTATTTACTCACTTTACCAGTTTCAGCCAGCTGGCTGAACTGCCCTTTTAAGCTCTCATGCACATACAGAAAAAAGAGAAAAAAAAAAAAAGCTCAGAGTGCATCCAAAAAATGCACTGTAAGACCACAGAAAAATTCTCCGAATTTAGAAAAAACAAGACACTATATAATGACAAATTTGGAAACCCATACCAAACACGTGGTTTAATTACTCTTTTTTTTTAAGAAAGGCACATAAAATTTGTTTTCTTAACAGTGAAGACTGCTGAAAGTATCCTCAAATGTGTGATACCTAGTTTACTCAACCATGCAGAAAAGACTAATGAACAAAAAAAAAAAAAAAAAATCAACTTGTACTCAAGGCACTCAATAAATTAAGCACAAAATCAAAATAAAGCCAAGAGCAAACATATACTGGCTTGCAAAAACAAAGCAGCAACTCCAAACAGTATCTGCAATTTTTCTGAGTATGGTTTTTATCTGACCTTTTAAATTTTAACAAGAAAAACATTATAGGAGAGGTGATGTTTATTGTAAACCCAAAATACTCTGCTGACTACGAAAAACTTCCCAAGACAGAGACCCTAAAGAAACAGCACTGCCCATGATGAATCCACAAAGATCTCATGGAGCACAGATGAGCTCCTGATAAAACCGAGGCTCATTTATTCCAATACTTCATTGGGAGTGAAAAATACCTGCAACTATTTCATGTTTTCAGTCAGAAATCAGCCTGAAAACACCACTTTCCATCCTCTCTTTAAATTCCACTTTCAGAACATGGCCTTAGCCTCCCTACCTCTTCCAGGTGACTCTATTCCCCAGTCTCTGACTTGGAGCAATGGTTTTTGGAACACCGGGGTTTCACTACCCCAGTGACCACTGAACACAGAAAAGGCAAGTACAAAAGCAATGTCCTGGCCAGTTTATATCTGGGAAATCTACTCATCAGGAGTTGATTCTCCAGTCTTGGGCTCTCCAAGACAGGGACCAGCTATTTATCTTTCATGGAAGAGCCCATTCCAGGAGGTCTCAAGTGTATCTGTAAGACAAAGCTTAACAAAACCAAAACTTCTACTATAAACCTGGATTCAGTGCTAGAAGGGGTGGGATGCCTTCCCCCTAGGAGATGATGCAGACACTGCAATGTGCTTACACTTTAAACCTGTTCCTAGAAAGAAACAAAACTAGTAAATTCCTAAACGTTTATGTTTATTTTACCTTATCACCCAAACACCAGTAACATCAATATACGAATATCTATCTGATGAGCAGGTACTCAATGTGTATCTCACCCTTTTTATCACCCCCAGAAGACACAAACCAAACAAAACAACTTTCCTAACAAACCCCACAATTCCCAGCTCATTCAGCAGCTTTGACTTTGGAGATCAGGGGTTTTTTGTAAAGAAAAAAAGATTCACAACCAACACGACTAAAAACACCCCCCGAGAAGATGCTCAGCACGTGTCCCAGGACCTTCATTAGGATTTCCCCAGCTTGCAGCACAGCTGCTCCACAAAGAAATTAGAAACTCCTTCTTGGACAAAAAAAAAAAAAAAAAGCCCTAAATCATCTTTCCAAACCTACCAAACGAGCTCTCCCAGCGCACAAACTCCATCCTCGCTCCCCCCCGCCCCAGCCGCATTTCGGCCTCAGCGGCCCTTTTGTAGCTCCCGCACAATAACAAACCGGCCGAGCCTTCTGGATGCCACCCCCCCTTGTTTTGCTGAGACACACACACACACACACACACGGCGCGACAAAAATATCTTTGTGTCACACTCCAGACGATGAAAAAAAAAAAAAAAAAACCAAGCTGCCTTTGCGGCGGGGAGCCCCCCGCCCCGGCTGCACCCACCCGGGAGCGCGGCGGGGCGGGGGCGGCTCGGCCCGGGGGCCGGAGCGCGGACAAGGGGCCCCGAGCCCGGGCGGCCCCGCCAGCGCCACCGGGGATGGGCCCGGCCAGGCCCCGCGGCGGCCCCGTCCCCGCAGGCAGAACGGGGGCGGTTCGCACAATAAACACCCGCGGCTACAGCAGCGCCAAACTGGGGTGAGTCTCCCACCCAAGCCGCCCGGGGGACCCGCCCGAGCCGGGAGGCCGCGGGGTGCCGCAGCCGCTGGCTCCGGCTCCATTTTAGCGCTGCCTCGTCCCACCTTCCCTCTCCCTCCCCTTCCTCCTCCCCCCCGGCCCCACTCACCGCCCCGAATATCCGCGGCCGCCGCCGCCGCCGGCCCCCGATACCCACCTGTGGTGGTGGCGGGGAGCCGGGGGTGCCTGCGGAGCCGGGTGCGGAGGGGCGATGGGCGCGGGGCGCGGCGGATGGCGGCGGATTGCGCGGGGCGGCGGCGGCGGCTGCGGCCGATCCGGGCACTCGCTGCCTCCTCCTCCTCCTCCCCCTCCTCCCGTGCCGGCCCGGCCCCGCCGCGCAGCGCCACCTGCAGGGCGCCGCCGGCAGCGCGGGGGCGGCGCTGAGGGGGAGCTCCCTCAGGGGGACAAGGAGCGGCTGGAGAGGGACCTGCGGAGGGCACCGAGGGGATTCGGGATAGGAGAGAGTCCTGCGGACCGAGGGGATTCGGGATAG
>VRYO01001183.1:350064-367957 GCA_009812075.1 Sialia sialis | reverse complement strand
TGTGTGATTCTCTGAGCTCCCCTCAGAGCTGCTGGAGTGGGTCCAAGGGGAGGGCAACAAGGATGACGGGAGGACTGGAGCATCTCTCTTTCGAGACAAGAGCTGTCCCTGCAGGGTTCATTGCTACAGCCACCCCAGCCTGAGCCCCCTGTGCCAGGTATGATGTCTCTGTGGGGGTACTGGAAATTTTCCCTCACATTTTTACGACCCTAGAGCCATAGGGCAATGACAGGGGTGATGACAGCCCCATGATGACAGCCTGAGAGGGACCAGAAAACACCACTGAAGGATGCCTGCTGTTCCCCCGTGGTTTCATGGGCAGCAGGTTCAAAGGCAACCTGGAGGAGCTGCCCCTTGGAAGGACTTCAATCCAGAAATATCTTTTAATTTGTTCTGTCATTGAGGATGATGGAAATGAGTGCAGTAGAGCAAGGCAGTCACTCCTCTCCCAAAAAACTCTACAGAGCCATAAAATATCAATAGCCTCACCGGCAAACGTGGTCCCTGCTTCAGACAAAAAGAGCTTCAGGTCGACGCAACCTGAGCAGCAGCGCTGGCAAAAAATTGGCACTAAAGATAATGTTGTAAAAATGACTGCAAATTGCAGCTCCTCTGCCCAGTGGATCTTTTATAGCTTTGGAGATGTGGTCTCCTTGCACCCAAGGACAGAGCAGCATCTCTTTAACTCTCCTTCCCTGTCCTGTAAGACACGCAGGTGTCTGTCAGTGTTACACTTGGTGGCTGCAGGCACACATTTATTTCTTAGGGGCTGTTCAGCATTTTAGAAAAACTGTGCACACACACACATATAAATATATTTTTATATATGGGGCAAGCACCTAGGCAATTGCTGGTCTCATGCAAATGCACTCTTTAGTTTATTCATGGCTCATATGCTGCCTCCCCACACACCCTTGCCCATGAAGGGAAGGTGGAGTTTTGCAGCACATTTCCCCAGTGCAGGCAATGCCTCAGGAGGAGCAGTTCCACTCTCCACGTTCCAGAACAGCGTAAGGCCAGGCACCCAGATCACTGCTCGTGAGAGATGTGCCTGATTTCAGTCATCAAGAGTAATGCAGAGGGAAGAAATGCATGAGCAGCTTTCTGGACCATATGGGATGTTCCTACAGTTGATCTGCACTGCTACTCAAGTTGCCAGGCACTGAGCTACCAAGAGATGCACCAGCACTGCTGAAAACCATCATCTGGCTGTCAGATGTCCTTTTCTGCACATCAAACTATTTCACCACTCCTGCCTCTTTGGTGTCTCATCTCATCTTTCTAGAAGTGTTTTGCCTGTTCAGAGACAAGAGGCCAATGCCCTCCACTTTTCTCCCTACAGGAACCCACCCTCCTTCCTGACATTCCCTAACTCTGCTCTCACCAACTCGCTGACAGCTGGGGCATTAGTCTAGTCCACGTAATTTTTTCTTTTTCTGCTGGTCAGACAAGTGCACACACATACAAATAGCTCTTCTGCTTCCTGCCCATGCAAACATCACTGTCCTCCACAGGTGCACAGTCACAGGAAGCCACCCAAAGGAATTCACATTTCCCTTCAGGACATCAGGAATGTGGGATCCCCTCACTTTCAGCGACTCATGCAGCCATCCACAACCCCCACCATCAGCAAGTGACTCACACGGGTTTGTCCAGGTCAACACTATCCACACCTGCTGCTGTAATAAGCAGTTCTCTGAAGGTCTCCTGTGCATCTCCAAGGCAACAATCCAGGGCCAAGCGAACAGGCAATTAAAGAAAAAAATTAATGCAAACTGTTGCGGCGATCAAAAGGCCGAAGTAAACAAATGAAAGACAATTGTACATTCATTACCAGGTGTGTACACTGCAGCACCCACGAGCTCCTGGCTCTTCCATCTGTGCCCAGCAGTGTGCCAGAACCAGCTCTGGAAATCTGCAAGTCTGGCTCAGGACTGCATTAGGGCTGGATTTTCCACCCCCTCACTGTTCAAAGCTGGGCACAATCTGGATAGTCAGAGGACACAGCTTGTCTCTACCACCACACGGGAATGTGTGGTTCCTCTAGATCCTGGTCTACTACAAGTGGTCCATGGGGACACCACAGATCAGACCTTGGCAAAAGGTGAGGAATTTCTTCTGGTGCTCTTTAAAAGATCTGCACCACCTCTCACCAGCCTGTGCATAAATCAAAACTACTGGTGTAAAGTGAGAGCTGGTAGGATTAGACCCACAACAGGCTGTGAGGGAGGAGTGTCAACAATGAGAAGTGGTTTGGGCAGAGATTGAAGAACAGGTTTCATCTGGATGAAATTCAGTGCATAGCTCTATGCAGGATCTATTCTGGAAAAACAACTCACCCACTCTGATTATTTCACCTGTTTCAGAGTCCTTACCAAATTATCCCCTGGACAAGAGAGTCAAGCTCAGGAATGTTCTGCTGCCTCCTTGCAGGACTAATTACAAGTGAGAGAAGAAATCCTGCTGTGTGCTTCATCCTTTCACTAGTGAGAAATCTGCCAAACACAAAATACCCATTACAGAGAACTCACAGCTCTAGTACAGGATATACATCTACAGAAATGTCTTCTGGTATAAGGCCTCTTAGAAATAATAGAATTTCTATTATATTCTACAGCTTCTACAAAAACTTGCTCTGAATCCATCAATCCCTGCCCCTGCCTCGCACCAAGCAGAGTGATTTACAGGCTCAATGCTCCTGTGCCATTTTGCTATCACTTTGTTCTGCTGTAAGTGGCAGCCTGCACCACAGGACAGGGCCTTATTGCCCTCACAGTCATTCACAAAACTCCACAACACATTTGGAAAAAGCAAAGTGATCCTTCTCTGTTCCCCATCCAGAGGCCATTTGGCACACAGAATATACATTTACCTCAGTGGGTCAGGTCGTGGTCCTTGCAAGTTTTTCTGACTCTGACAGCAGCCAACATCAGCTGCTGCAGGAGAAACACCCAATGGTCAGTTGTGCAATAACCTGTCCACGGGAGAATATGCTTTATAATTCCATGAGGTAGGAGCTGCTTATGCCCTGAAGCATGAAAATCATTTCAAATTCAGTTGCATCTAAATCAAGAATGCCTCATGCCTGCACTGACTTCATTAGCTCATCTGAGACAGCTACAGGGAAATTCAAGCCTGCAACTAAGTGAGCAGGGCCTTAGGACCCAAAACCAGTCAGCAAGAACATCAATAGAGTTGAGCTGTCATATTTGAGAGGTGGGAGAGAAGACATGAGTAGCTCTGGCAGCTCTCTGTAATCCCACGTATGAGGCTGTGTTATCCAAATATAAGGAAATGTTTTGAAAGCCAGACCTCAAGTAGAACAAAGGGACATTGGGTCTCAAATATAAAAGATTTCTTCCCCCTCTTATTTAAGACTTAATATCAATAGAAATGCTTTTTAAGAAGTAAAAGATGTTCTGATGAGAGAGGAAGCTGGAGTCTCTCACCTATCTAAGCTGAAATAGAGTTTGAAATACTGGGAATAGGAAGATAGTATGAAAACCAGGAATCTTGGCCTTTATTCCAAACTGGGTTACTTTTAATAATTGTTACATACAAGCTGCTGGATCAGGTAGAGGCTGTTGATTTTTATTCCTTTGCAGCCCATGGGAGCTGCAGGCTCTGTATGAAAACAAGATGCCATGGAAGTGTTTGTTTGCCAGGCTATTGTTTGTCCTTTTAAAGGCTGCAGACCCACTCCATTCTTCATGAGAAAATGCTGGCTGCCTGAAGGACAAACCAAAATGACTATTTAAGGCACTAAAAATGGAAATCATTTAAAACAGAGCTGATTAAAAGGAAGAAACTATTCTTCCAATGAAAAGTGAATTGCTTTCAGCTGGCCTGAGCACTGAGCTTTGCTTGCAACAAAACCCAAATACCAGTTGCCTGATAGTGCAAGTATTTTGGAGGCACTTCATCGGCCATGACTTCAATTTTTCCTCGTGCATAACTGCAAAACAAGTCTACTGCTTCTGCTCCTCCTGGCTCAGTGATTTTTCCTTTGGCTGGGCTCTTCAGAAGACAGCATGGCTGTTCTTTAGGCAGATTTTAAAGCCCAGCCTTTTTTGCTACATCCACTTGGAAGCCCTCACAAAACCTTGGTTGTTTAAAGAGCAAGACGTTCAAGAAAAAAAAAAAATCAAGAAATATCACACACCTTTCTTACAATGTGACAGCTTGTGTTCTTCAAAAGACTCCAAAGATTGTTGTTGACATGCTGAGTTTTCAGCACATTCAAAATAGAGGGGCAAATAGGGAGATGGAGGTGCAAGTGCTAAAGTTTTGTCAGACTTGGGTGTTTTTTTCAACACAACACTCATTTCCAAAACACACAGAAAAACACTTACAGAAGCACCTGGGGTTTTTTTCAGTTAGCACCTCTGTCTACTCTATCAAAGCCCCCTTCTTCAAAGAGGCTTGGGGAAAAAAAATCCAAGACAAATAAGGGAATCCAGTTATTTAACATAGGGTCCTACGAAGTGTATCTCAAAACACAAGGAATATTTCTGTGGAAGGCAAAACATTCCTGTGTTAGATCAACCTGACTCTCGTGACAATTCATAATATAAACATATCAAACTTCTTTCACTCTAAATCTGAGGATCAGTCCAGATTTAAGCTACAAAATAATGTTCTTTCCTACCTTGAAACTCTCATAATGACTATAGTTGTGGTCAGGATGTGAGTTCACGGACACATTTGGGTTCATGGTTCCAAACTTCCATCACAACAATCTGATTCCTCCCCTCCATGCGTGGCGAGACAGCTGCTGTTTCTCAGTTCAAAAATATCTTGCTTCACCCTGACAAAGGGAATTATCAGCTGCTTCTGAATGCTCTGGAGCTGATGAGAATGGGTGGATTTTGGTCGAGTTTCAGCCCCTGCTGTAAACAAGCCAGCTCTCGTGTCTCTGATCAGGGATGGGATGATCACAGCGCAGTCAGC
This sequence comes from Sialia sialis, assembly GCA_009812075.1. NCBI lineage: Eukaryota > Metazoa > Chordata > Aves > Passeriformes > Turdidae > Sialia > Sialia sialis. Next base: position 363,007 of record VRYO01001183.1, on the reverse strand, counting down.
GTGTGAATCCTGCACACGTGCAGGGACACAAATGGTCACTGCACTTACCAGGCTGCAGGATGCACTTCCACAGCCCCCAAGCCAAGGCAACACCTCTGGAGCTGCAGCTTTTCCTTTTTCTTGGGGAATTCATTAAATAACTCTCCAGTGAGTGTTGTTTTCTCATGACTAGATTTGTCCCTTCAGTCTCAGGAGATCACACGTGGTCCCTTTTGAGTTCAGCTTCTTCAATTATTAACGCAATTCCTAAATATTTCAGTGGGCGCTAAATACCTGTGCTCAGAGAAAACACAGCATCATCCCCAAAATCTGCATCCACCCCCTGCCTCTCTGTCCCTGCTCCCTTCGGGAACAGTCGCATGGCTCGGGGTGGAACTTCCCAAGGGACTTTGGCGGGTGGTGGGGACACAAAGCACAGCTCTCGGGACATCGCAGTGCCCGGGGCATCCCGGGGCTGCCCTGCCCGGCTCCGCGATCCGGGGCGGCGGCGACATCCCGCCGCGTCCCCGCTAGATGGAGCGACAAACCCAGCCTGGAGCCGCCAGCGGGCCAGCCCCGCTGTCCCCAGTGTCCCCAGTGTCCCCAGTCCCGGCTGCGGCGTGCCCCGGTGGCCGGGGGGGCTCGGAGGGTGGCCCCCGGCAGCGGCCAGCCCCGTTCCCGCATCTCCATCTCTGTGTCGGGGGCACAGCCCGGGGTCCCCGCAGCGCGCTGGGCTCACAGCCCCCGCTGGTGCTCTAAGAGGTGTCGAGGAGATGCTTTGCCACGTTTTTCTTGGTGCTGTGGGCACCTCCACTTGGCTATTTAGAACCCAGGGAGTGGCTAGTGAGCAGCAGTCTTGGCGAGCACAGCCAAACTCAACTTCATACCGAATCACCCCGCAGCTTTGCTGAGCCCCTGGGGTTGTTTGTGCAGTGGGGTGGGGATGAGGGTGAGCTACAGGAGGCACAAGGAAACGTGGGCAGCTGTGGTCTGTGCTCGCCAGGGCTGGCAGGGACCACCAGGAGGGCGCCTGCAGCCCCGGTGCTCCCTTTGGAATAGAGCAGAGTCCAGTTGCATCATCACCACAGTTTGGTTGGAGGTGCCACTCTTTCCCCTCACCTCCAAGGGATCTGTGGCTCATCTGGTTTGCCCTCACGAGCCTGGGAAAAGGAGCATAGACAAAGGCTGTGACCACAGAAGAGGTTCAGCAGGGACAGATGGAAACTCAGTGGCTGGCAGACCCTGTCCTGTCCAAATAGACACAGGGGCCAAGTGCCACCAGGGTTTGCAGCACCCTGGGGACACCCAGTGTGTCCCAGCCAGGGGAGGGGGTAGGTGGCACTGCTGATGCCATACTTCAGGAAACCAAACTCACCTGTCCTGCAGCCTGGACCAGGACTGATTTTAGACATCAAAACCAGAGGATGTGGGACAAGGATGCAATGACTTCAGCAGGAGCCTCTCCTGTGCTGCAGGAGATGCAGCGGCCTTGGGTCTTTCCAGACCCCTCTATGAACCTCTCACCATTCCTGCCCAGGCTGAGCATGGGGTGCAGGGGCTGGCAGGAAGGAGCTCCTGCCCTTGCCTGGGGTGTGCATCTCACTTCACCGTGGAGGAGAGCCAGGCGGTGCCAGGGCTGGCAGGCGCTGCGGTGGGAGCACAGCCAGGGGGTTATTAATAACCTGCTGAGTCAGGGGGGGCTCTTGGGTTTCAGGATCACAAGACAGGCGCCGAGCAGCTCAGATGGATCTCCCTCATTCCTGCTTTCTACATTGACAGGGACAACTGCTAAGATGGCCTCGTTCTATCTGCAGGACAGCTCGGCCCCATCCTGATAGTCACTGCACCCAGCAGGGATGCAGGGTGAGGACTGGAGCTGCAATGACCCCAGAAATACAAGTGCTGTCCTAAAGGAATTAAACAAAGAAGGCAGGGGCAGAGACACACAAGATTGATCAGCTGTCAGGACGTAGCAGCCATAACAGCCCCCCATTCCTCATCAGGGTAATCAAATCACATAATGGAGAGAAAATGAGTACCACAGGCCTCCCGTCCTGATTCCCTGCAGGGTCCTCTCTGCACCCCCCAAAGGGCTCTGACTGAGGCTGGCATCCTGCTCCTACCCAATGGGATGGAGCCAAGGACCTCATAAAATGCAAAAAGAATTTGGAGGATCTTGCAGATATGCACATTGCAGTGTCTAATTTCAAGAGTTTTGCAGGGGATGAAAAGCCTCAGGGGATAGGGCATCCCTAGCAAGCTTGGGATGGGATCAGACCTCCCATAAAGCACATTGTCCCAGCCTGGCTGCCACAGGATCACCTGTGCTTCTGCTGAAGCTCTTGGCTGAGACAGGCTGAGCTCTGCTCTGGGGTGATTCCTTATGCATCACTATGGAAAAGCAGTCGGTGATGTGGAACAGATTAACTTTCAGATGCAGCAGCCCATGGTAGCATTGCAGCTGAACAGTTTCTCTTGCAAACACAGTCCAAGAGCAGATGGAGTGGCAAAGAACCATCCCCAGGTCTGAGGCTGGCCCTCAGGGGTGCTGTCAGGATGGGGGTGCAGGGATCCCTTGCACACAGAGGAGCTCCCATCACTCGCTGCTCTGTGTGCTGGGACCTGGGCACTCCCAGAGCTCTTCAGGGCCACACAACCCACTGATGTTTGCTGGCCCTGCTCCCCTTTCCCCATCCTACCCCCCAGTTGTGCTGGAACACAGTTGCCTATCAGGAAGGAGAGCACTCTGGATCTTGCTGGCAGAGTGTTTCAGGCTGGCAACATCCCCAACAGCTATTTTTTCACCCAGGTCAGGACCAAAATAAGCCTGTCTCACCCATTCCCAGCAGCTGCTACAGACATCATCCCAGCCACGCTGGTGTTCCCTGGCCCCTCTCCTGTCACAGAGCTCAAATCCCGGCACCTGCAATTGCTGTTGCTGTAGCTGCCACTTGCAGTGGCTGAAATAAGCGAAGTGCTGAAGCTGTGCTTGACTCCTGTGTCCCTGGAGAGGTCTCATTTCATTGTATCAGGCTCTCTGAGCTGCTGAGCCCCGTTCATTTCAATTAGCCCGATAGCTCTCCAATCCTATTTACCTTTATGAATGTGTGAGCATCTCACTGCTTCCCACAGCAGTCAGATTAAAGGGTGAGAGAGGAATCACATGCTGCATCCCTTGCAGGGCAGACCCACAGCAGTGTGTTTCCTGCAGTGAGTAAACTGAGATAAAACCATATCCAAGGGACACAGTAAACCTCACTGAGCTGGGAGCAGCCTGCAGTGGTAACCCCCAGATTAGCCAGAAATCCAGTCTATACCTTTTAGTTTTAAATGAATATTTTACATTTTAGGTGATGCATTCTTTTGGCAGATAAAAGGTAGAAGAGCCCGGAAAGGCTGTAGTCCATCCTTTTTGACTAAGTACGCCCTCCCAGCAGGACCTGTCCTTAGGTCCATGTTCCTCACTTGGATTTTAACAATCATTAACCATCTCAACACATTCCAGCACTTAAATAGGCTTCTTGAGAGGGAGAGATAAGGTATCAGCTTTCCGGTTCATCTTGCCAGCCTGTCTGCAGCAGATAAGCATGTTGGGCAGCACGAAAAAGGTTATCTAGAAAGGAAGCTGAGCAACGGTTGCTGTTATTGCAGCAGGCTTTGAAAAAAAAAAAAGCCACCCCACCAGGAATCCCACAGCCCATACAAGCCCTTCCCGAGGAAAGTGATTGATGGTTGGAGTCCAGCTGTGCCTTCCTCCCGGGCTGGGAGGCATCTTCCGTGGGGAGGGCAGAGCTGCCGAGGTCATGCTCTCCCAGGGAAGGTCACATCAGAGGCAGGTGCCCAAAAACCTGTTGCTTTCCTTCTGCCCTGCCCCTGCCCTGAGGAATAGCAGCAGGAGGGGTTTGGATCAACATTCCTGCTGCCTCTTCAGCACATCTTGAATGTTTCTGGGCTGAGGAGTCTGCAAGAGGGAGCTTTTCTACCTAAAAATGAGGAACTGCTGTTGTGGGTTGTGTATGGGGTCTCCGGAAAGCAGCACTGATCTCCACTCATCACTGCAAAAGCAGAAAGCAGCTTCTGAGGATTCTCAGCCTTTCTTAACCCAAGATTCACCTTGCTTCTTGTGATGGAGAGGAGAAAGGAGCCATGATGTGAATGGAGGTTCATTTACCCCCAGTGAAAGATTTGCCTTTTTCTTTGCTTGTTCATTCATCTTCCTGCCCCTACTATGTCTGCTTTTGTGCAGTTGCAGAAATTATGCATATCAGCTAGGAAAAAAGGCAAAAAGCAGCTATTTCCACTCAAATTCCCAGACCCCCATTCTTCTTGTTATCACCCAGGGACAAAAGACCCCTGATCACAGACATGCTGGTTCAGGAAATGGCCTGAACTGGGGGCTGCAGAACAATTACTGGAGCAAATCCTGCCAGGAAGTGCTCTGAACCCACTCAGCCACCTTCTCTACCCTCTGGCCCTGCCACCTCCCTCCTGCCTCCCCTTCCAAGTCATCCCTCCACATGCTCCTGTATTTTGCTGATTCCCATTAATCTGTGTTTTATATAACCCCTGGCTTGTGCTGGACACAAAAGCGATGCATTACCATGCTATTAATACACAACTCAAGGTTTAGGATTTAAAGCAAATAAACCCCCCCCACAGCCAGGAGAAGCAATCCACGACAAACCAGTGCTGGCAGCTCCAAGGTGCAAACCCCAATGGAGAGAGGGCACCACACCCAGATACCAGAGGCTGATTCCTTAATCACCACTGCATTGAGTGTGTTTAGCTATTGCACAGCTCCTTGGCTGGAAGCAAACATCACCAGAATGCCCAGAGCACTTTGAGCATCCATCGTGAACATCCATCATTTCAGCTCTCAGCTTCTGTTCCCATTGCTTTTCATTTAATTAATTTCTGCAGGTCTGGCTTACCAGCATTGATGGTCTTGCACAAAACTGCTGGTCCTGGGAGAGGAGAGGGAGTCCCAAGGGCTTGGGGATATTGGAGGGATGGAGACTCAGGGCAGTTTCTGGGAAATGGAAACCAGCTGCACCTGTTTGAAATTCGATAGAAAATCTGGGATAGATCCCTGTGCAAAGCCCAAGTCCCATCCTCCAGAGAAGCTCAGAGGAACCACAGGGTAAAAGGCAGAGCACTGGCATTTCCAATGGCTCTGAGCCCACAAGCTGGCCAGCAGCATCTGCTGCAGGATTCCCACACTGCTCCCCAGAGCTCTGGAGCCTCCTGGGAACTCCAGCCAATTTGTTCCAACACTGCAATTAGCACTTCATCATGGCCAGACTGTGAACAAAGGCTGTAATACCACCCAGCCTGCTAAGAACCAGGTATTTTCCAGGGCTAGGGCCCCCCCAGGCCATTCAGCATCTCCTTTCTGCAGCAGGGCTCCAGCACGGATCAGCCTCGCTCAGGCTGTGTGAGGTTAATGGATTTCAAGCGACTCCTGTGATTAACTTTTCCTAAATCTCCAATTCTTTCGTGCCTTCTATTTTTATAAAAAAGAAAAGGAAGGGAGGCGGTATTTACAAGGGATTTCACTCAAATAATGAAATAAATGTGATCAGCCGAGGGACCTTTAATCCGCTTTGACTCCTGTGTCCTGGGGAACGAACGAGCACAGAGATCTTTGCTGCTCCGAGTCCCAGCGAGGCACGGAATGAAACAACCCCATCCCTGCCTGTCTGTGGGGCAGAGCCCCAGCATCACCCCAAAATCAACCACTGTATAAAGACAGAGGCATAGCAGCCGGGCACTTGGGTCAACACCACAGAAAAACATCTTTTTGGTCAGCTGCTTCCACCTTGCAGCCTCCATGTCCACATCTCTGCCTGAAGTCTGGTGTGCTGAGGCAAGAACTGGCCACATCTCTAGTTCAGATGACCAAAACCAAATAAAAAGCATCATCTGTGTTCATGTATCTTTTGCAGCACCCTCTGGAATACACACATATGAAGCACAGATCCCATTCTGTTTCCTTAGGCTTTGCCCAATACATTAATCTTTCAGCCTGGAAATTACATGGTTAATTGTCACTTTAATTAAAAATCTTAACTGAAAACCATGCAGGTGATTCCCCTAACTGGAATGAAACCTTCAAAAGTGAGTTTGTGGCTGCCAGGGATGTCCTGTGTGGCTTGATACTGTCAGGGCTGTGACAAGAGCTGGGGCTGCTGCACTGAGCTCCTGGGAGCCAGATAAACTCTTGTGTCTCTTCACCGCCCTCAGAAACGTCCTGACTGAAGAAAAATAGTGTGTTTGCCCAAGAAAACCCAGCCTGGGGTGAACTGCAGCCACATCTGTGCTACTGCTGAGAGACCTTGTGTGACAGCCTTTCTAATTTTCCCCTCAATCCTCAAATGTGCCAACCTATACTCCATCACCTCCTGCAGGTCCCTCCCCGCCAGCTGCCTCATCCTGGGAAGGACACGGACAAGGAGTCACCCCTTCCTGGGGACAGAGGGGACCCTGCCATGGCAGAGAGGGCAGCACAGCCCTGATGTGGCAAAGGATTTGTCCTGCCTTCATTTCAGCACAGCCCCAGCCACAAATGTACAAAACAGCTTGTCGGGGGAAAAAAACACCAGCTTAGGCTGAGGAGAGAACTGAACACCCCAGGGCGTGATTGCCACATATGCCCAAAGATATAATCCAGATTTGCTACTTGCCCTGACCCTGGCACCCTTTTTTTTTTTTTTTTAATAAATTAAAATCTCTTTTTGCTGCTGAGCATAATCAGCATTATGGTGAGGGAAGGAGGGGCAGGATCACACAGAAATCAGCATTACAGCAACCTGGGACTCCCCCAGTGGCACCATGCAGTGCTGATGGCAGCAGTCCCCAACCCACACACTGCACTTGTCTCCTCCCAGCCATTCTCTTAATTAATGAGCTAGAAGAACTGAAAGGCAGAAGATGCCACGGTCAAGACTTCTTCATTCCTTCTGGTTGGACAGGTCTTGGCTTGGAAGCACCACTCCTCTTCCCAAGCCTCACAGGCTAAGCTCTGAATTCGGGGATTTGAAGGTTCAGACAAAACACACACTCCTGGGCAATCCTTGAGGAGCTCAAACCACTTGGCCTTTTGTCTCTCCACATTGCCATGGTGAGCAGCAGCACAGAGCGGTGTCCTGCTCCAGCTGCCAGGGACAGGGGACACAGCACCCACCATCCCTTCTGTTGCTATAGAGACAGAAGCTGCTTTTCTCACAGCGATGCTGGCTGGTTCTGAGCGGTACCTTCAGCGTGGCAGGCAGGGACAGAGGGATCAGCAATGTCTTGGCTGGCTGGGAGGGCAGCCAGACTGAGGCAAGGTCCTGCCAGGCCTCTCCTGGTGCCTCTGTGCCCAAATCCACGCTCATCTTGTGGGGGGGTCTCCCAAAACCTTCCCTTCTCTTGCTCAGGGCACTGAAGTACTATGGGAGAGAAGGGGCATAGGCTGCAGGGGGTGAGGAGCAGGACTCCCTGCAGAAACTCTGTGTGGGAGAAAGCCCCAGCCTGTGAATCCCCACTCACCCCTGGGAATCACCCAGCTCACCTCCCCCTGCTCTCCTGCCTTGCTTTGCAGCCATGTGCTGGACTGAGACCAGCTCAGCTGATGTAACCCACCCTGGCAGCTTCTCCAGGCCATGCTCTCCTGATTACACCAGCAAAGATCAGGAGCAACTCCTACAAAGCCATTCTGCCACCCTGGATATAGCAGGAGAAGACAGCACAAGTGCAAGGAAACCTGGACCTGGTGACACAGCTGTAGAATCATCCAATCTATTTGTAGAGGTTCAGTGAATTCTGGAGCTACAAAGTGAGAGTTTCCCACAAAGCCACGGGGGAAAAGCTCCCTGCTCCCTGTCCCTTCAGGAACCTGTCATCTCCAGCTACACGCTGGTGCATCACCCACAATCAGAGCTCAGAATGTGCTGCCATCCTTGCTAGGGATGAGGATAAACCCTGCCACATGTAATAATGCCTGGAAGGAAGAAAAAGCACCCCAGCTCACTTCCTCACAGAAATCTTTGCAGGAGAAGGAGGCTGGCAAAGGAAAACCCTGATGGGAGGGCAGCACATCCCTGCTCCCACACGCAGCAGCAGGAGGGAAGGGACAGCATCCATCACCTCTGCTGCTGCTGCAGCAGCCTCCAGGGACAGCCCTGAGCTCTCCCCTTTCCTCAGCACGCTCAGGGACAGCCCTTCCCAGGGGACAGCTCATCTGTGAGCTCCGTGGGAGGCTCGTTTGAAGGACATGCATGCCCTCCTTACCCTGGCAGCACGGGAAGCCAGCAGCTCCCAGGGCTCTGCTGACATCCCAGCTGGAGACGCACGCCAGGGATGGATTTTCTGTTTAGCTTCTTTTCATATTAATCATCAAAGAGCAACAAATGTCAGCAGCTTGCAACTGTCATTAGGTGAATGTCTTCTTCTCACCAGCCCCTGTAGGAAGAGGCTTCCCAACGTGCAGGGAGAGATGACAGCACAGGACCCAGCTCATTCCTCGCTGGCTTTGCAAGCCCAGGTGTGTTTTGCTCACTTGGGATCCAGGGCAGGACAGGGATGACAGGATCCCTCCATTCTGCAGGATTCATCCAGCCAGGGAAGGTGCTATATCTGATAGTATCCATCACCTGCCAAACATCAAACTGCCTTCTAGAGACAGCTAAACCACAGAGAACTGGAACATTCTGTTCCAAATATGGGATTTTCTTATGGCAGTTGTGAGGGGAGATCCATTTCAGACAGCATGTTGAGCACGGCCATCACCTGGATAAGGATCCACCAGGCTTCAAGGAGGCCACTTGTCAATAATGGGAAGAATCAGCACATCAGGGCACCATGTGTCCCCTACCACACCAAAAACTCCTCACACTCCCTCACAGAACAGATTTTCCTTCAGTGTCCTGAGCACCCATCTATGCCCACTCCAACCAAAGCAAAAATTTGCATCCCCTTGGGCAGCACAACTGCAGGACCTGCTCCATGCTGAATTAATATCTCAGTGCCACACTGGGCGTGTTTTCTCCCCTCCCTCATGATAAAAACCAAACAGAAAAGGATTTTTATGATTATTTATTATCTGTAAAGCACCAGCAGTGTCCTGACTCTGTACAAGACACAACTGCTGGGCTTACAAAAGGAAAAAAGAAAAAAAAAAGCACTGTGGCCAAAATAATTTATCCTCTAAAAAGTTCTCAGGAAGCTCTCAGGCACTGCCCATCCTGAGGACATATCAAGGTGCCAATGTGAACCACCTAAAGAAGACAGACATGGAGCTCATTTCTCTCACCTGTAAAGCTTAATTAGGCTGCTGTCCAAACACAGCTTGAGAATACGGCCAAAAAACAGGTATGGCCTTGATTGCTAAAACCCAATCCATCACAAGATTTTTTTTTTTAAAGGTGGGGAAGCGACATTAAAAAACACCACTACTTATGGAAGTTACAACTCCTTCCAACAAACAACATGTAGAAAATACTGGGAGGCGAGGGGGAGACTCTCAAAGTATCTTCTAATTTCCAAGTCCTCCACGTTCACCAGATGGATATCAACATCTGACACGTGTTGGATGACATCCATATCAACTCCACCAGCCTGAACTGCAGGTAGCCGAACACAAAGCCCGAGAGGACGTCTGTGATGTGGTGCCTCCCGATCATGACGCGGGAAAAGCCCACGCAGAGCGCCCAGAGCACCAGCAGGATGCGCAGAGGGATGGCCAGCACCAGGTGGTTGAGGAAGAACTTGGAGAGCATGGCCACCCGGCTGGCGTGGCCGGCAGGAAAGGCGTAGGTGTCCATGGTCAGGTAGTCCAAGAGGCCGGGGGTGATGTCGTACGGGCCCTTCCGCTTGGCCAGCTTCTGCAAACCTGCCACAATCATGATATCCAGGAGCAGGGCTGCACAACAGGAGACACAGAGGGGACAGTGAGAGACACAACAAGAGCTGACGGCGATTTTCAAGGTATAACATTAAAGGGTCGTCATTAAATAAAAAATTGGGTTTGGTTCCGGCCAGATGTGCAGCTGGACACAACTTCCCCTTCCTCAGGTCACCACCCAAATGTTGATTAACCCTCCCAGTCTGCCCACAGAGGAGGAAAACACCATTGTCACCATGTGGCAGAGGAAAGCCCCAAACCACAGAGGTGAGCAACCCACGTGGGGAGGAAAAGAGCAACTGGCAAAGTTAAAATTGAAACTCTTGGCCTTCAAACCACCACTCTGGGTGCTCCTGTTGCTGCCTCCACCTCGTGCTTTACAAACCTCAGCGAGGTCCCTGCCTGGGGTGACCAGTGAGCTATCTGCTGGAGAAAAAAGTGCCCCACAGAATTTCTATGTTGTCCCTTGTCCTCTCCCAAGCCCACCACCTCCTCCTGCCCAGAGCAGCCAGGGGATCTCACCATGCTGACAGATTTCACACCATGCTGACACTAAGAAAGGAGCACTAGGAGCCAGTGAGCCGAGGAGAAAGCCCCACAAGAAAGAAAAATGGGCTCCTGTGCTAAAACAGCACCACGGTGTGTTGTGATATCCCCCACCCATCCTTCTTCCTTTTCCAAAGCCTCAAACACCCACGAGCCATTTGTTTCTGCTCACCTCTTGCCCACCCCAGAGCCCCTTCCCTGTGCAGTGCACTGGGGGTACCACACCTCCCAGCCCCAGCAAACCCAGGCTGGTGATGGCACAGGCACCTGCAGCTGCAGCTCCCTCCACCAAAGCACCTTTCCTGCTTAACAGCTCCAGGAGTGAAAGCCATCAGCACTCATCTCCATCAGCCTCCTCTTCAGCCCACCTGCTTCGTCCCAGCCGACAGGTACTGTCATTTCTATTTCCTAGCATCAATTTTATTCCTCTTTAATCCCCTCATCTGCTTTTCCCCAACCCTCCTAATTAGTCAGAGTGCTGATTTCAGCTCCCTGCAGCAATGACAAGGACATATCTGCCATCCAAGCACAGCCTGCTCCCCTGGCAGGAATGCCAGGGGCAGCTGTTTGGTTCCCAGGCCTGGTAAAGACCATTCCTTGAGAGCTGACAAGGCTTCAGGAGCATGGATGGGAGTGTGGTGGTGGTGGGGATGGGAAATGAGACAGCACACAGGAGGCAGCTTCTCCTGCCTGCTCAGCACCTGCAGGAGCTGGGAAGTGAGGAGCTGTCACAGCAGCTCTGCTCACCCACCTTCCCTGTGTGCCACCCCCAGCCCCAGCTCTGCTTTGGGAAGGGGGAATTTTATTTGTCCTGGCCAAACCTTCTCCTTATGGGAGACTGCTTTTCTCCCTCATCTGGCATGGGGAGGTGGGACAGCAGGACCTCCCTGGACCTTCTGCCCAACAGGTCTCAGAGCTGTGGGGGGCAGATGGAGCAGAGGAAAAGATCTGGCTACCAGCTCCTCCTTGGCATGGACAAGAGCAGGAATCCAGGCTGGACACAAAAAGCAGGAGACTGACATAGAGCAGAGGTTCATGAGTGGCACCTGAACAAAGGTGCAGGTGGCAAGGGTCACACCCCTGGGCCTGGAGCAATAACAATGGGTTTAGGAGGACAAGGACAACCAGGGACTGCCCAGCTCCTTCCTGCTGGATGTGACTGGCAGGCAGGGAGAGAGCTGGGGGAGGTGTGCAGCCCACCAGAACCCCCCACTCAGCAGAGTGGTCGTCTGCAATTTGCTAATTTTTTTTTTTTTTTTTTCTTTTCTTTTACGGAGGGAGGGATTTCAGACACAGGCTGTGGAGCCCTGGAGCAGCCTCTCACCCTGGCTCCCTGTAAAGGTCAAATGTTGTCAGCCCAGGCCTGGCTGACCATTACAGGGCATCCCATACCTGCCTGACCACATGCAGAGCTCTGCTCATGCTGGGCTTCCGAAATCACCCCCACCCCACTCAGTGACCCCCCCACAGCCTGATCCAGCAAAGTGCTTCAGGAGATGATTTTCAGAGCTCATCAGCTGCATTTCCCACCAGCCCCATCTCACCCTGGACGAGAACTATGTGAAACTGAAGCTCCACGATGCTCTCTCGGGAACCCAGACTCATCAAATTCCCGGGAACCCAGAAGCATCAGAGAGATGAGGCACCAGAGCTGCCAAGAGAAGACTCTGGCCCAAGCTGCTCTGCTGAAATCAGCACCTATTGCATTGCTGAGAAGCCCAGCCAGGGCTCCAGAACGAATCTGGGCACCCCAACAAATCCCAGTGTCTCCTCCACCGTGTTCAAAAAATTCCCCAGAGATCATTCCCCAGCAAACCTGCCCATGGATCAGTGGCACAGATCAGTAGCACAAGTGCCATGTGCTTTAGCAATGTGTGGTGTTCACATTGCCCGTCAGTCTTTTGCACTGGCAATATTTTTTTATGGTCAAAGGTGATGTCAGGGCAACTTGAGGGATGCAGGCCTGTGTGCATGGAGGTGTTCAGGGCATGGAGAACAAGCCAAAGAGCAGTTCTAATAATCCTTCTATTCAGAAGATGAATAAAATGGGCCTTCAGTACTGCTAGCTTAGATTTTCGTCAAATGATGCACAGAAAGCAAAAAGCCTCGTTTGCCCACATTTCAAGATCAGAAGGCATGACAGCATTAAAACCAGGGCTTAATTTACCGTTAAAAGGAAAAAAAACCCACCAAAGATTCCCCTGTCTGGTGCTTCTTCTGCCACTTCCCCTTGCACTTTCAATTCCTCTCATGGAGATTTCTTTATGGAACAGCCCCAGCAGCCAGCCCTGGCCCCTGAGGTGTGGGGGTCCCAGATCTGGGTCTCTGCTGCTCCCCTTCCCTCTGGCAGGGTGAATCAGCACTGATGCCACCGGTGCTGCCATGGGGCCATCCTCCAGGAATTCACACACAGTGCCACTGCCCATCGTCCAGGAGCAGATAGACAGTGGCACTGCCCATTCTCCAGGAATACACACACACACAGTGCCACTGCCCATCCTCCAGGAATTCACACACACACACACACACACACAC
>VRYO01001183.1:335426-349064 GCA_009812075.1 Sialia sialis | reverse complement strand
CACACACACACACACACACACACAGTGCCACTGCCCAGCAGCCCCATGCCCAGTCCCATTCCCATGCAATGCCATGACCTGCTTGAACCTTGGCTCGCTTGCTTCCACCCCTCAATGCACAGCAAATCCTCCCTTCTCGGGTGGGCACAGCATCAGGCAGCTAAGGGGTTAACTTTGTCACAGCTCCCCTGGGTGCCCCAGCTGCAGGTGGCTGTCTCTGCACTGGGGACTGCTCCTGCTGTTGAACCCCAAGCCCCTGAGCCTTGCAGCTGCAAATCAGCAGCACCACCTTGGCTCTGACCTTCCCTGGTACAGACCCTGCAAATCCTGCAGGCTGACCTGACGAGGCTGGAGCAAACACAGCCCCAGGAGAGCCCATGGAAAGGAGTCTGCAGCTGATGTACCAGCCTGCTCTGGCTGCTCTCTGGGGACCCTCAGGGCTGTCAAAAGCACGGCAGGGATGGCAGAGTGCCATCTGACTGAGGCTGAGATGAGAGGATCAAGAAATTTTAATATTAAGCTTTTTTTTTCATCTTTTTCCCCCCACCGGGTTTAAACCAGAGCCATAACTGGATGTAAAATCCAGATAGTGCTGAATTTAAGAGCAAAGGAAGGATTAGCTCTTGCCCACTCTTGCTCCTTTCACATTTTTGTGAAAAAGATCAGGAATTTCCCTGTTGACCTGGTGTTAAGGGAAACAATCCTTCAGATTTCCAATGCAAAACCATCCAATCCCCAAATCCTACATTAACATCTAAAACCTCCCTAAAACACAAAACCAAAGAGCAAGGCTTGTCTTGCCTGTGACAATTTTAGCATCAGAGATCACCTTGGTATTGTAAAAAGCCAACATCTGGCATCAGATGCACAGTAAATGAGCTGAAAGTGAGCCCCCTGGGCAGGCATTTTTTATCTATTAATAAGCAAAGGAAAACAATTATCTGCCTTGCTGCTACCACCAAAATTTAGGAGCCCATTAGGAGCAGAGAAGTGAGCAGAGAGGAGCCCTGTGCAGGCAGGGCACAAGGACAAACCTGAGCCATTGCCAGCAGAACAAACCAAACCCCGAAGCTTGTATTTAAGATAATCAATACATTTGGATGTTCCCTGCCACCATAAGAGCCATCCTGTCCTGAGGTGGCACCTCTGCTGCTGTCCCTTAGGGCTGGAAGAGGCTGAGGATGGTGTGAGCACCCCTGGGGACACGCTCTACTCCAGGTTGGAACCAGGCAGTGTCCCCAGGGACGGAGGCAGATTCCAGCTGGGATGTTTATATAAACATGATATCAAAACCACAGCTGAAAAACAACCTGGGTACAGTTCTAGGGGTGGCGGGGGGGAAAGAGGAGAAAGCCAAAAAAGCCCTTGGCCTCATCTGCTCCTGCAGCTCCATGTGACTTCACACACCAGGCTGGGATCAGAAGCACTCACAGGCTGGACTCAGCCTCCCAGAACCTCCCAGAACCACAGCTGAGCACACAGGGAGAGGAAAACAGGGAGGTAAATGCCCAGGAATGAAGAGTGAGCCCATTCCAGGAGCTCAGGAGGCTCCCAGATGTGCCTCAGACATGATGTGCACCGAGCAGAGCCAAGCTGGTGACAACTCCTTGCCTGGGCTTCAAAGCCACCGTGCTGGAGGTGCCATGTGCTCCCCACTGCAGCTGTGCAGGGCCAAGACTGCCTTTGAAGGGCCTGTATTGCCCAATTTCCCACCCTCACTCGGCAGTGAACTCTGGACAAATGCCACCAGACCCAGGAAAGAGTTTCTTTAGCTCCATAAATAGAATTCGTAATTTTTTCCCCCTTTTTATCTTTTTACTTACATGCCCCCTCCTACTCCTTCTGAACTTCCCAAATCTCCTGCAGGCATTAGGCTCCCTGACCTGGAAAATGAGATGTCTGCAGCCTTATCTCATTGACATTAATGAAAGATGCAGGTTTCAAAAGAATCTTCACCCTTTTTCCAGTGGAGCCAGCAGAAGAGGTCCACTCTGGGGATGAACCCCTCCATTCCATTTTGTTCCCCAAATGTGCCACTATAGGGTGGAAGAGCTGACAAAAAGCACAGATGGCATGACACACTGAAGAGCCAATGAATCAGGCATGCTGGTGTTTGGGGGGGGGCTATTTTTTGGCTGAACAAGCATCAGCGTGGGGTAAGTGGTCATGGGGAGGTGATAAAATGGTGGAAAGCAGAATTGTGCAATTAATTAAAATAAAAACCCACAACAACTAAAAATAGCTTTGCTATATTCTAGATGATTAGAAGCAGCCCTGAGTGCAAACACAGGCTGCCTGGAGTTCTCCCCTTGGAAACACTGTGCCCTGGCAGCTGGGAAATTTGTACTCAGCATCAAACACTGAGCAGGGCTGCTTCACTGGGGGGACACGCAGGCAAGAGGGGGAGCATAGTGAAAAGGGGAAAAGCAGCCCCAGGGATGGCTCATCTGCACCCCAGAAGAGCTCTGACAGCTTGAAATGCTCCTGTACCCCATGGCAGCAGCTCAGGCACCAGCAGCACAGCACAGAACCCCAAACACCAGCACCAACAGCACCGGATGGGATGAGCTGGAGGAAGAAAAGTGCCTTGGGCTGAGGATCAGCAGGTCCCCACAAAGACTGGGCTCCTTGTTTGGCCTCAGTGCTGTTTGGGCTTGGAGTTATACCCCGCTGCTTCCAAAGAGGCAAACTAGAAAAAAACCAAAATTTTTAAAAGGGTTTGGTTTGGGTTTGGAGTTATACTCCGCTGCTACCAAAGAAGCAAACTGGAAAAAAAAAAAATTCAAAAAAGTGTCTGGTTCTGTGATGCTCAGAGAGCGTCCAACCATCAGAGCTCACAGTGTGGACCCAGATCAGGTACATGTGCCAGCATCCCTGCACAGATGGAAATGGTTCTGACGGTTCTCCGTCCCAGGCTAAAACATGGGGGTTTCCTCAAAGTGGAGGAAAAAAGGAGATTTCATCTGATGCCCCTTTCCCACTCCATCCTCCATCAGTCCTGACCCCTGGGCTCTCCCAGCCTGCTGCTCCTCCCAACAGCTCACCTGAGTCCCACCTGTCAGGGTCCACTCAGCCTGTGCCGGGCTGTCCCTGCGGGCAGAGCTCCTCTGCTCCCCCAGCTCCTGTCCCCCACGAGCTGCACCAGGGGCAATGGGAAGTTGTTCCCGGAGTGACAGACACCAGCATGACTCATTTCCCATGTTTATTCCCCCTCTTCCCATTCAGCAGCCCTCGCACTGATTTTCTCTTTTGCTCCGCGCTCAGGCTCGGAACGCTTGGCTGTTTGTTCTGGAGGGTTGGATTCCAGCTCGCTGCACTCTGATCCCTGCAGGGCTCGCAGCATCCCCAGCAGCCGGCCAGGACCCGAGCAAACCGCTGCTGCCTGGCACCGAGGGGCTGAGACACGGTGCAGGTGCCTGGGAATGCCCCGGTGCCTGCCCCAGAGGAGTGCCAGCCTGTCACCATGTCCTTGATGCAAGGGGACACTGCCAGCCTGCCCTGCAGCGAGCAGGACACGCTCTGCTCTGCGGAGGGAGCAGCAGGAAGGGGGGCAGCGGGAGCTGGGCACTGCTCAGAGATGCCTGAGCTCATCAGCTGTGAAGGGATGAAGGCTGAGCACGGCACCCACCAAAGGGCCACTGCTGTATCCGGGCAGAACAGAGGCAGATTAGCAGCCTGGAGAGATGAGGAGGAATGTTTAACGCCAGGCTGGAGCTGGGTGTAAATGCTGCATGCAGGGAGTGGGATCTGCACTGTTCCCTCTGCCTGGCACCTTCCACGGGTCACTCACGTTGGGTTATTTGGCATTTAAATGTTCCCACCTCACTGGCTCAGTGAGACCTCGGTGGGCTGGGAGGAGGGTGGGACTGAGCCCCCTCCATGTGCCAGGCTGTCCAAAAAGGGATGGCTCTGCAGGGCACCAGCTCCCAAACTGCTCCACCCATCCCTGATGGAATACCCTCTGCCCTGCTCACAAAATCACAGCTCTCACAGTGCAAGAATGAAAGGGGAAAAATAGACACATCTGGGCCCAGACCATGTCTGGGGCTCTGTGCTGAGCAAGCTGTGCTGCACACAGACTGATCCATCTGCCAGGCAGCTCCCTGGCTCCTCTGCTGGGTCTGGGCTGCCCTGAGGCTGACAGGATCACTGCCTGCACTGCCTGGGCATTTCATCTACCCCGTGACCTTTGCCAGCAATGGGCTGCACTGTCTGGATTTCCATCACACAGCCTCCAAAGAGAAGCACGACAATACCTGAAGCACGTCTGTGTTAGAACAGGGTCACTGGGGTCTCCAGGGGCTTGGTGAAGGCATTTCTTCCTCTCCTTCCTTCCTAATCCACCAATTTCTTGCAAATCTGGTCTCGCTTGGAAGGTGTCAGGATGGGACCACAGAGTTCTGACCATATATATGTATTTGTAATTTTCTTTCTTAGGGGGTCTGCAGGGACTATGCTTCAGAATATCATGGCTTGGATCCTGGTCAGAGTAATTATGTCAGTACTAAGGAAGAAGGCTGGACACAGCAAGAACTTCCTCCTTGCTGACCTCCAGGAGTGGAGAAGCAGCCCTGGGCTCCCTTCTTTGCTCCTCCTGTGGCATTCACCCATCCCCAGCCTGACACTGCTGATGATACATCCACGCCCCGAGGCAGTGCTGCACTTAATGGGATAAATGCTTAGTGACAGCACCAAAGAGCCATCCTGCCCCTCCAAGCGGGATGCAGAGCCAGCTGGAGATGGCTGAGCACTGGGAGCAGTGTCAGAGACAGCAAAGAGAGCACAAGAGCTTTCCCTTCTCCTACCTGTTCCAGAGAGCCACGGTTACTGGCACTTCAAACACAATTCAATGTGCAAGGCTGACCCAAGCAGGTACCTCCCAACAGCAAAGGCACCCAGCTGGATGGAAATAACCAAACACAGCAGGGGTTTGGCTGTAAACACAAAAGAGGGGCCTCACTCTGGGTGGGCAATCATATTCCATCCCAGGGACCACATTCCATCTGCAGTCAGAAGGTGCCTGCATCTGCAAGGACCATCAGTTTAACGAGATCAATCTGTTTAGCTTAATAAATAGGAGGTGAAGAAATTACTTGAGCACTATCCAAAATACTGAAAGGCAGAAGGGATGCTGGCTGAAAGAGCTGTTCAGCTGGAGAGGGAAGGGTATGGAGATGCAATGAAGGTAAGAGTCCAGCTAAAAGCACTTGTGAGAATACCTACCACTGCAGTAATACAGAAATGGCTCTGACAAGTTCACCCTCACTTGTAACTGTACATCAGATTGAGTGCTTGGGTTTTTTCCCTTAACAAATTGAACAGGAATAAATTAAGGGATGTGCTACAGCCTGTATTTTGCCGTGGGTTAGATCGATGATCCAAATGTTCTTTGCTGGCTTTACAGTCAATGAATCACTAAATTTGGATCCACGTCCTCACCAGATGGATCAGAACCAGAAACTGAGGTACTGCTGCCCCCAGGGTTTAATGGAATTTGTGTCTGGTTCTGAAGCAGACCTGGGCATTTTACTGAAAGTTTTGTCACTGCTTTCCCCCTGCATGCCCAATTGCAAAGTTTAAATTATTTTCTAAGCACCTTAGTTTTCATGAAACCCTTGTGATTGCACAGAAAAGTCTGCATGGTCCTAAAAGTTCCAACACTGGCAGACAAATAAAATGAACTTTATAACTGGGGGATTTCCCCAGTTATGATTTTCTCAATTTAATCAAGGGGTTGTGGACCTTCTCCCTGACTTTTGCTCAGCCAGAGCTGGTGATGCTGAGACAGTCTTCCTGAAAGCATGTCCTGGCAGAGGGATTTTTACAGTGGGCACAGATATCTGGTTTCTCTCATCTTTTCAGTAACAGGCTGTGTGTGCTTCTCTGGCTGTTTGGCATTTGCTAGGAAAGATTACTGTGAGAAGGGGGAATCAATAAATTCCATCACAGATGACAAACACGGAGGGAAAACATTGCTTGGGGTTGCTAATCAGCATCTGCAGTGGGGATGGATGGATGGAGCATCCCAGGGTCAGATCCCTGACCTGAAATGCTCCCACATGTGTTGGCAAAGCCCCTGGAGAGAGCTCCTCCTCCATCTGCAGTGGTGCTCCTGCCAGGTTCCCAGTCCCATTTCAGCAGTCTCCTCGCCTTGGAAGCCTGATTGCAAATCCTAAACAAGTGCTCTGTGATGGGCTGGCTCCCTGCCCAGAGACTGCATCAGAAATTCTGCTTGATGTACCAAACCCTCAGCAAGAGGGAAGGGAGGAGAGCCTGGGGAAGGGGTGCCACACACAACTCCAACTTCCCAGCTTCCC
The DNA here is from genome assembly GCA_009812075.1 of Sialia sialis. Classification (NCBI taxonomy): domain Eukaryota; kingdom Metazoa; phylum Chordata; class Aves; order Passeriformes; family Turdidae; genus Sialia; species Sialia sialis. Next base: position 342,747 of record VRYO01001183.1, on the reverse strand, counting down.
AGGAGCTTCCCTTCCCTTTGACCTGTGCCTGTCCAGGAGGGCTTTTCACCACATCCTGGTGGATTTGAAGCACAGGAAAGCAGCAGCAGGAGGGATGCCAGATGCAGCAGTGGTGTCATGACCTTCCTGTCTACACAAGACCCCGCTTTTTTTGGGACCTGTTGGGGTCCAGCAGCCCCAGGCTCCCTGCAGGCCCCTTCTCCACCAGCAGTGCAGGTATCACAGCAGCAGCTACTTAGATACTCACAGCTTGTGACTGCAATCTTAAATATCAGCCCAAGGCCACTCACAGCAGAGATCTGCTCCGTGGGGTGACACAAGTCCTGCTGCAGAAGCTCTGAGGGCACCTTGGCCAGTCCCACCAGCCAGTGCTGCCTTTTCAGCAGGAGCATGGAGCTCTCTGGAGGCTGCCAGACCTATGGAACCTGGTCCTTCACACCAATTAACCATTTCCTTTCTTGGCAGGGCTAGAGGAGGGGTGGCACTAGTGTGTCTGGGCAAGGATGAAAGAACCCTCCAGAACCCCCAGCTTGTCCCTGGGCACCACGTTGGAGCTCAGCAGACCTGGAGACGTGGGGAGTGATGCAGGGATGAGCTCTCCCAGCCACCACTCCACAAAGTGAGAACATGACCCCAAGTTGGCTTTGCATTTGGCCTTCTCATATGGCAACAGAAGGGTGAGAAAACCTTCCTTGTTTTCAAGCCAATCTCTTTGCAAGAACCTCAGATATTTTGGTTGGTTTTCAGGCTCCAAACCCGATAGAGGCTCTTGGGTCAAGAGACATCTGGAAACTGTGCCTTGCTGTTAGTCACCTCCTATTTCATCCTCGTGCCCTTTTAAATGGATCCTCTCTTCGCAGCGAGGGGCTGACCCCGAGGAGCCCCTGCAGGAACTGCTGACTGCATCACGCTGCTGCTATTCTGGCTCCTTCCCCACCACAGCTCCCCCCAGGAGATGTCACAGCACGAGGACAGGCTCCTCCAAAGGCACAGGGGAGAAAAGGCAGCTACCACTGTGCTTTTCAAACCAGTCCAGCTCAGTCTTCACGCTCTCTGAAGGATGGACTTGTGAAAAATAACCCCCAGAACCTGGGGCCACGCTGCTGAGCTGTATCAGGTCACAGTCAGCCCCTGCAGACAGGACGTCCCTTTCCTGTGGTGCCTGTGAAATAAAGTGTCCCTACTGCCTCTCGAAATGCTCCCTGAGAAGAAAGTGTCTAAATCCAATGTTTTCAATTTCTCCAACCAATCAAAAGTGGGATTGCTGAGATTTTAGGGAGGGTGAAACACCAGGGTGGGTCACAGCCAGAGGAGAGGGTAATTAGTCACAAGGAAAAATAGGATAACTGGATCCTGTGCCAAAGGCAGAAGAGCAAGAATGGGAAGGTCCTCAGGTATTCATGGCCTGGGCAAGTTGGGGCCAGGATCTAAGGCAAGGATCTAGAGCCCATCCTGGTCACTGGTGGGACATCAGGGTGGGATGGGTCCTGCACAGCGGAGAAGCCAAACCCTTCAACACATCCCAGTCTCCAGAAACAGGGACACTGACCATGCCAGGGAGGACTAGCAGGACAGCCAGAGGCATCCCAGCCTGTCTACACAGCCTCTGGCTCAAATCAGCACATGGAAACGGGGACAGCAGCGAGAAAAGCACCCAAGGGAAGGAGGATGTGAGAGCAAACTGCAGCAGGGAAGGTGACAGGACTCCATCATGTGGAGCCAGGGTCTGGTCAAGAAGGTGGCAAGGGGATGGAAATAACACCCTCAGGAATTGATACAGATATTAAAGGCTAACACCTTTATGTTTTCCCCACCTATCAAACACCAAGGCAGATTAAACAAAAGACATCACTGCTGGTATCCACCCTCCCAGCACGGACACTCCCTCTGGACAACCCTGCAGGACCAGGGGCCTGTCCCTGCCCCATGGCTGTCCCCAGCTCCATCCCTCTTAGACACCTCTCTGTGACACCCATTACCCACAGCACCTGGGACTGAGAGGGCCAACAAGTGCAGCATTCACCCTAAAGGTCACTCCTGCCTGCCCAGCACTTCTGATGCTGGGAGCAGCCAGAGGAGGAGTCCCAGCACTGCTGCCCCTTGTGACCAGGGCTGGGCTTTCCTGGCAGGGAGGGAGGTTTGGCACTCACCTAGCAGCAGGTTCATGAGCACCTCCTGGCCTGCCAGCGTGCTGCTCTTCACCAGGCAGATGAGTGTGCCCGCAATCCAGGGGATGCCGTGCCCCGTTATCCCCAGCAGGTTGATCATGGAGCGCGCACCTCCCCAGGAGGAGGCTCTGTTGGCACACACTCCCAGCCTCTTGGACATGCAGATATCGATGGCCAGCAGCGAGTTGAAGGCGATTCCCTTGAAGGAGGGGTTGAGCTGCATGCAATCCTCCTCGGGCAGCTGCTGCGACTGCCGCCGCTCCTTGGGGTTGGTGCTCTGGCCACCGGCTGCCCCGGCCTGGCCACTCTGCTTCCTGCTGGAGCTCCTGCCCTCCTGGTTCCCCTTCAAGGGCTGGTTCAGCGAGAGGAACTCAGCCCTGTTGAGGACATTGTTCCTGTCTCTGGCCCTGGACCGTGGCTGGGATGCTGGCATTGCAGTCTCTCTTTAACGCAACCTGCTTTGCAAATACCGGGAAGGAGAAATCCCTCTTCTCCCTGCAGAAAGCTTCCCCCACTCCCACCCTCACAAGCTGTGAATTTGGGAAGCTACAAAGGTTCCCCTCTGTTGCAGTTGCCCCCAGCACAGACTGCAGCTGTTAAATATAGAGTAAGGAATGCACATGGCTGTTTACTTCATGGGCCTAGCAAGCTTGGAAGGAAAATTAATGCCAGGCTTGGCAGCCACTCCAGTGCCAGGGAAGAAGGTTGGACAGCCAATAGATACGAAGAAGAGGAGGGAAAAACATTGTGCCAAAGGTTGGTTGCTTCTGGCCTGGTCTATTTAAATCTTCCAATTGCTTATTCCCCTGGGCTGCAAAGGAAACTGGGAAACGTAGTTCTTTTTATGTGCAATTCACATTTCAGTACCAGAGTCAGAGCTGGAGGTGATGGCATCCCCCTCCTCAGGACACCCTGTGAGGGGCTGCATTTGCAGCACCAGGACCAGGTGTTGCTCAGGCACTTCCCCCCAAGGGGGTCTCCCCAAAAATCTTCCTGATTAATCTGTTTTTCAACTTCTCCCCCACTGCCTGGGCACCCCTCTCCTCCCTGTGGCACAGATACCTTTCAGTCCCCACTAACCCCATCCTCCCTGGATACCTTTCAATCCCCACTAACCCCATCTTCTCTGGATACCTTTCAATCCTCACTAACCCCATCTTCTCTGGATACCTTTCAATCCTCACTAACCCCATCCTCCCTGCCCGCTCAGGATGCACCCCTGGAGCTCCTTCCATCACTCACCCCGTTCCTGGATGAAGGAGAAGCATCACCTGCCTGCTGCTCAGTGGGGAAGGAGCTGCTGCTGAATTCCCATCCTCCTGCCCTGGCGCTGTGCGTGGCCTCGATAGCGCACGTGTCCCTGTCGTGTCCCCCAGCACAGCACAGCCCGGGCTGAAAGCAGGGACAGCCACTGCTGTGTCCCCTGAAAGCAGCACAGCCACTGGCACAGCAGCATGGGCAGGAGGAAGGCTGTGGCAGGTCCTGAGGAGGACAGGGCTGTCCCTCCTGCCACCTGTGCTCCATCGCTGTCACCTCGCCACAGCTGGGACCAACCCCTGAGACATCTCTGAGCATCCCCTGGGAGCATCCGTGGGAGCCTGCAGCTCCAGCTCGCTGTCTGATGCACCACCACAGTCCCTGAGCAGCAGCTGAGTGGATCTGAGTCTCCAGCACCTCTGGGATTCACCATCCATCTCAGCTGGTCCTGGGTTGGTGACAGCCCAGCTGAGCCCCCTGAGCCAGCTCACCTGCACTGCCATTGCCTTCCCTGCACACTGGGCTCTCCACAGCACCCACAGGCTCCAGGAGCAGGGTTATTCCTGTGCAAATAGGCTGGAAATTCTCTCGTGGATGGAGAACTGGAGAAGATGGATATTGCACTGAGGAGCAGAACAGCCACATCTCTTGGTGACATTTGTCTGCACAACTGTCCAGTTACAGAGGTCAGCAGCTGCACAGGTAATCCTGGGAACTGGGCACCCAGTTGTCTTTAAAGGTTCTGTCCAAACTGCACTGGGGAGTTGAAGTGGTAAATGAAATGTGATTCTTTGGCTTCCAAAGATAGTAACACAAATTTTACTTTTGCACTTTTATACATAGCTCTCAAAATTCCCTTGGTGAGCTGTGCATCCAGGCTGTGCCCATCTGACTGGCAGGCCATCCAGGTGGCAGCAGTGCTTGGACAAGCCAATGTCTGAGGTCCTGAGGAGCCCTTGCTTCTTGCTTTGTTCATATTTTCCTCCCACATGAATTTATTTCTGATTCAAACCCTCCTGGAACTTATCCCTGGACAAGGGAGGTGATTCTGCCCCTCTGCTGTGCTCTGGTGAGACCCCCACCTGGAGCACTGCATGCAGCTCTGTGGTCCCCAGCACAGGAAGGACATGGACCTTGGAATGAGTCCACAGGAGGCCATGGAGATGCTCCAGGGGCTGAAGCAACTCTGCTCTGGAGCCAGGCTGGGAGAGCTGGGGGTGTTCACCTGGAAAAGAGAAGGCTCCAGGGACACCTCAGAGCTCTTTGCAGTGCCTGAAGGGGCTCCAGGAGAGCTGGAAATGGAGTGACAGGACTGGCTTCACACTGACAGAGAGCAGGGTGAGATGGTTCAATTTGTCCAGTGAGGGTGGGCAGGCCCTGGCACAGGTTCCCAGAGAAGCTGTGGCTGCCCCATCCCTGGAAGTTTTCAAGGACAAGGCTGGACAAGGCTCGGAGCAGCTTGGGATAGTGGAAGGTGTCTCTGCCAACGGCTGGGGGTTGGACTAAATGACCTTTAAAGGTCCCTTCCAACCCAAACCATGTGATTCTGTGATCCCAGCTGGAGGAAGAGCAGGTTCCCTTCCCAGACACCCTTACCCAGCCCATAAAGCAATCTGTCCTGGCTCAGGTACCACACAGGAGCTGCCACATCACCAGCACCCACCAGCTCCTGCCTGATCCCTGCCTGATCCCTGCCTGTACTGCTGCTACCAGAGCAGTCAGCATCCCATCCCTACCTGCCTGCCCTCATCCCACTGCCCAGAGTGTGGAAATCCCAGCCTACCTACAGTGGCCAGGCAGAGAACCATCAGCACTGCTTCCACTTGTAGCCAAGTGCATGGGCTCCTGGATTTTCCCACTCTGTGCAAGGCTGCTGCTGTGTGGGGCTCTGCAAATATCAGTGGGCAGGGGGATAAAGGCACTGGTGGTCAGAAACAGGGAGACTCCTGCCCAGTCTCTTGCTGGGGATGCTGAGCTATAACTCAACATGTTCCTCAGGAGCTGTCATGGGTTAAAAAATACCTTGAAAGCTCTGGGAGTGAATTTAATCTGGTGCTGTCTCTTCTGCTGACACTGATATGAGGGAATTTCTCTGCCCCAGCCTCCCTGACCTGCTCCTCAGTCCTGAGCAGGAAGGGGCTGGGGGAGGAAGGGCAGTGCCAGCAAAACCCCTGTCAGTGGTGGAGTGGGAGAAGAAAACTGTCTGAGGTCTCCTGCAGCCAGGTGGGCTGTCACTGACAGTCCCAGCTGGAGAAACTGAGCCCAGCAGGGACAAATCCCTGATCCCACTGAGGCCACGACAAGCCCCATCCTGCAAAACAGCCACTAACCCAGGGGTTTATAAATATCCCTGCAGACAGGCTCCCTGCTCCAGGGGCTATTCCAGTCCTGACACACGATCCACAGGGGTCATCCAGCACCTGGGAGAACGCCCAGGCAGACAAATCCAGCATGCTCCCTGTGCCCAGACTGCTCAGCCTGGCTGTGCCCTCCGCTGTCCTGCCCACCCCGCCTGCAGGGCTGCTGGCCCTGGGGCTGTGGCCACAATTCCCTGGAGTCAGTGGCCAGCGTGGCCAGGCAAATCACACCGGAATGTGGGAGTGAGAGCCCCATCCCCTTTTTCTACAATTCACTGGCAGCTTTGGTGCATCCCCACCTCTGTCAGCAGCTGGCACTTGCAAAGTGCATCCAGCAAACCCTGCACGGGATTCTTCTGGGGACAAACAAGCAAGCTGGCTGGGATGTGCTAATGCCTTAATCACTCACAGCAACGTGATGGAGACAGGCACGACCAAAACCCAAGGAAAACTCCAGCTGAAGATGAAAAGCTGATTTCATTAGAATGAGATAATGCAATTTCCTTGCTGACCAGAGCATCAGAGATAGCCAAGTTGAAGCAAGACCTGGCTGAAGCTTCAGTGAAACTAGAGTCGCAGAATATGCAGTTTCACCAGACTCAGGATGCTCTGGGAAACTGTGACAAGCTTGTTTGAAAAGTGTGAAAGAGTCTTGGAAATGTCAAAGGATTTCAGCACCTTCTGGAGGCTGCTGGATATTTCATTCGGAAGATGCTAATTTCATTCTTCCTGGTACTACATGATAGTAAGTGGCTTGTAACTTGAGCAAGTTTTTAGTGTTTCTGTCACAGGACTAGTGACTAAATTGTGCCTTCCACAGCAACTGGGAAGTTTAAAATAAATACTTCTCAATGCTTCGAGAAACACGTGAGGAGGAAAAAACATGACAATAAACTGTTTTTTCCACTTGCTGTGGGTGGAAAGGAGCAAATCTGCCTCCCCTCATCCTGTGACATTCACTTGTTAGGATCACCTGGTAGCTCTGGTCTCTCCTACCTGCTGAGAGTGCAGGGTGGGAAGGACTAAAAGACATTTACAGCAGCTCTGTGCTGCTGTGCCACACCACAAGCAGCACCAGCAAAGAGATTTTTACCTCTCATTCCTCCAGGTTTTCTATTTAGAAACAAGTGACAGGGGACACACTCACCCAATGCCATCAGCTATTTTTGAAAAGCCAATAATTTCACCTCCCCTGGTGCTCAGACTCTCAGCCAGAGATGGGCAGCAGGAGCAGCTGGCAGCATTACTCCCAAAACTGCCTGTAATAGAAGTTTACAACTTTCCCACAGGCCACGGCTGCCTCAGACGCTTCTCACTCCCTGTTCCAGCTGCTCCCGAGTCCCACTGCTGCTATGGAGAGCTTTACATTATTCCTTGCTGGAATCACAGCCCATCCAACCTAGGGCTAAGGGGTCTGCAAATAAGTAGAGCATCCCCTCTGGTGCCCTTGGGTTGGCACCAATTCTACCCAGCAGGCTCCAGCTGAGGGAGGAAAATCTCAATCCAAAAACCCAAGAAAAAGCACATAGCAGTAAAATT
>VRYO01001183.1:277634-334426 GCA_009812075.1 Sialia sialis | reverse complement strand
CGGACACCCCTGCGGAGAGCCGCTCGGCGAGGAGCACAAGGAGGAGGAGGAGGAAGGGAGCGGCGCGGCCGGCGCCCCCCGGGCCGGTGCGTGGCGGGGGATGTCACGGGCGGCGGTGCTGCGGCGCTGAGCGGGCGCGGAGCGGCGCGGCCCCGGCGGCCGCGGGGGAGGCTCCATCGCCCCGCTGCGCTCCCGGAGCCGCCGGCCCCACCGGCACCGCGGCCGCTTCTCTCTGCGCCCGGCTATTTCTAAGGGAAAGAGGAAAAAAAAATAATAAAAAAAATATTAATCCCCAAAGCGCAGACATCGCTGGCGGAGGAGCCTCCAGAATCGGAGATTTGGCGACTTTTTGCATTTTCCAGCCGTCGCTTCTTTCTGTTATTATTGTAATTTTGTGCGAAAGGAAGTTATGAACAACTGCAAGTCAGGAAGTGGAAATCCACACCGGTTGTGACAAGCTGGGGCTAAAAACTATTTCATTATTTATATAGATGTGTCTATCAACATTCTGCTTTTCATCCAAAGAATAAAGGGAAATACCGGCTAGTCCAATGTTTGATGGTGAATGACAGACCGCATCTGAGCAAAGGAAGGACTAAATATATCAGCTAAGAACACCATCTTTATTTATTGAACTCAAGAGACTATTTTTTTTTAACCCAAAGACTGTTTGAGCAAGAGATTTAATGGGTCATTAAAAGGGGAGAAAATTTTTAAAGGCCCTTTTGCTTCTGAAACGCAGCTAACCTCAAAAATAGAAGCAGTAGTCGTAAGACAGATACTCGAATTAAGGCTTTACACGATGAATTTTCTATCCTATGGATATCAGTTTTGAAATTACAAACCAAGAAGATCTGTAATTGATCTAGCACCAGATAATTTCAATGCCTAATATTCCCCAGGATTGCTGGAGTACCCTAGGAGCTGCGTCGGACTGTACTCGGGGTATGCCATGGGCTGTATTCAGAGTATTAGCTGCAAATCCAAAGTTTTCCGGGAAAGTATTTCGGTGATTGAAGTCAAAGCCTCCATTGATCCCATTCCCACCAGCATTGACGAGTCCTCCAGTGTGGTGCTGCGCTACCGGACCCCTCATTTTCGAGCCTCTGCACAGGTGTTGGTGCCCCCTCTTCCCAAGAAGGAGACCTGGATCGTGGGCTGGATCCAGGCTTGCAGCCACATGGAATTTTACAATCACTACGGGGAGCAGGGAATGTAAGTATTTCCCAGAGCGCGCGCGGGTGCATTTGCCCAGTGGGAAAAGGGAGCGGGAGGACCGTGGCCTGGTTGGGAAGTAGTGGATTAAACCAAAAATTAGAATCCATATTTAAAAACCCAGCCACTCTGGAACTTAACAGGACTTTCCCATGTGTTTAAAATGCAGGAGAGCTTGTCCCTGCCCTTTTAAAGCAGTAAGTGTTCTTCTCTTTGAGTAGGAATTTGCCCCAGCCCCAACCAAACCCCACTTGTTCTGGTAGGAACCCCAAGGCAGCACTATTTCACAACAGCTTTTGGGCTGCACAGGAGATCCTGAAACCCTGGCAGCAGCCCTGCCAGGAGAGGCAGCCCTGCTGTGATCCATGTTTGACACGAGTGGCTCTCCTGACCTCCGGCTCCTCTTGCCTGCATCCCTCCCCATCCCAAAAGTGTGCACTGAGGAGCCCCAGGGAGGGCTGAGGCTGACACTTGTGGCACGGAGCCGTCCCTGGTGTGCTCTGCTGCTGCTGCTGCTGCTGCTGCAGTGAGCCATGGCTCAGAGCCTGGTAGCCCACCAGCTTTGGGAGCACATTTAACGTCACAGGAGGAATCCTGCTTGCTTTGCCCACAGTAGCAGGCAGCCCACGGGAAAGCACAAGCTGGATTTAACCCGTTGGGAGTTGAACCATCTGCATCACCTTGGAGCAGGGTGCAAATTTCACCTTACCCTCCTTTATGATTAATGTGAAATGGATTATATTGGTGTACACGTGAGGTGGGAGGAATCCAGGGGCTGTTTGCACACCAAGAATCCCTGTGTTACTGGTCAGACAGTCATAGTGAGACAGGAATGAGTCAAATCAGAATGTCACTTCCCTGCTGAGAAAAGTCATCTCTCCCCAGTCCCCCCCACCAGCTTGTTCTCCAAACGTTACAGGCTTTGGCCCACAGCTAAACCAGCCCCAGCACCTGATCCCCAAATGCCTGCACAGAGCAGCAATTCTGCAACTCACAGTGCTGGGCAGCACCAGGTGCAGCCTCCTGGTGCAGCAGAAATTTGTGTGTCCAGCCACGGGGACAGAGCTGGCAGCTGGGTCAGTGCCTGGGGAGCTGATGCTGCCCAGTCCCTGGGGCTGACGGAGGAAGGACGGGAAGGTCAGGCCTGAGCAATCCTCTCCCTGCTCATCCCCAGAGTCAGGGAGACGCTGGCTCAGCCCCTGAGGGTCAGTCTGGGCAGCTTAAAAAATCCCTGAATGAGGAGTGAGGAGGGAGGAGGGGGACACGGAGAGCAGGGCTGACTTAATGCAGAGATGAGCATCTCTTCCTGAACATCTGCACGCACAGCCCGGCCTCCTTCCCTCCCCGCCGGGGACACGGACTCAGCATCTCAGAGATGAGCTCCAGAGGGAAGGGCACAGCAGGAGCAGCCCCCTCCTGTCCCCTCCTGTCCCCTCCTGTCCCCTCCTGTCCCTGTGTCCCCTCTCTGCTCCAGCAGAAAGTTTCTTGAGCAGCGAACCAGCACCTGGCAAACACCAGCAGTGCAGACAGGCTGATCTTCATTTTAAAAGTATTTACAGCAGGCCCAAAATCTGTAGGGTTTTTGGCTCCAGCAGCATCTTTAGCAAGGACAATTTGTTGCTCAGATGTTCCCAATTCCAGGCCTTTGGGATTTGCATGTGTAATTCTCAGGCTCATTTAGGAATCCTGTCTTTAGCCACCAGCTGCAAAGGAAAATAGAGAAGTCCACTTTGTATAAATACAGCTCAGATGCACTGAAATAGAGAGGACTGGGCACAGGGTGATGCTGCCAGTGCTGCTCTGGGCTGCAGACCTCAGAGTGGCCTTTTATTTCTCTGCACCTGAGTTACCCTGTGTTTAAAACAAGGGTTTGGTACAGCCTGCCCTTGCTGGAATGTTTTGGGACAAAAAAAAAAGAAAAAAAAAAAAGAAAAGTGTAGTAGCTGCTACTGTAAAGAGGTAGAATTAAACACTGAGAGCTTTTAGATAGAAAATCATGGAAACAAAGATTTTTCCCTAGGAGATTCATTGACATTTAACTGATATAAAAAGAAAGTTACCCGAACACAAGCAGGAATTGCTCTGTTCCTGCACTCTCTATAGACTCACTGCCATCTGAAGGCTGTAAATAAAGGCATTTAGGAGGAAAAGCCTCTTCAGTACCATTGAAATGTGGGCTTGGAAGACCTTTGCAGAGAGAGACAGGACACAAACCTAAGGGAAGGATGGGCCAAGGCTTTAGCTGGTGTAACTCAGTGTAATGCCACTGACCTCCACAGAACTGCATCGATTGATGCCAACACACTCCCAACTTTCCATGATAGGGACAGGCTGCTGCCACATCTTTTAACCCCTGTGGTGACCAGCAAACAGAAAAACCCCAAAGAGTCAAAAATCAGTCATCCAACCGAAGCACCAATACTTAGAGCAGGCTTTGGATTAATTTTTCACTTCTCTGCTGGGAAGTTGTTAGCTGTGCATAAGCTGGCCATTACATTGAGGATGGAAACAGCTGAGAAATACTGGAGCAGATGGAGCTGTGCATAATGCTGCTATAGGGATGGGAGTACAGAGGGGATAATTTAGACACTCACGTTTAAAGTGGCACTGACAATCTAGGGGCTAAATGCAGCATTTTTAAATTTAAAGGAAGAGAATGAAAGCTCAGCTAACACATGAGTGCTGGCATTACTTTACATGTGAGTCAGTAGATGCTGCAGGGAGCATGAAAACCCCCAGCATGAGGATGTGGATGTGCTCTGTCCCCTCTCTGTGCAGGACTGGGACAAACTCCTGTTCTCCCCATGGCTGGCATCGCTGTTCCTCCCATGCAGGATTTTACCCTTGTCCTTAGGGAAGGATGCTGCTGTGCAGAGGAGGCATCAGGATCAGGCCAGGGCTGTGACCTGTGCCGCAGCAGCTGGACCAGGTCCCTGCTGGCATCCCCTGGGGTGGGTGCTGGTTTCTGCACCTGGAGGAACCCGTGCCAGTGGCTGGGCCATGCTGGAATGGCATTATCCAGCCTCCTCCATCTCCATGGAGATATGCAAGAAGCCGTGCAGATGGAGATATGCAAAAGAGAGAGAGAAATAAATTGGAGTTGGGATATGATCAGCCAAGAATCTGGAGAAGTTTCATGTGGATGCTTCTCCCCTTGGAAGACCTGATGGGGAACTTGCATCCTTACATCATCACTTCATCTTCCCAGGCATGTCTCCCTGGTGAGATTAAATCTTCCATGCCCTGCAGCAGGGACATAATGAACTCAACTTGACAAGAGAATAAACCCCCAGTCTCCACGAGGGAGGATACAATCAAAAAAACCACAAGGGTATCTTTTCCAAACAAAGTGAAGGGAGGTCAGCTCACTGTGGGAATTTACCCCTCCAGGGATTGAGAGGAAAAGTCTTTGCTGCCCTGCAAAGGATCTCACCTGTGCTGTGGGCATCCACCTTAGCCCAGTTACAGGGGTTGTCCAGTCTGCTCCCCTAAACCAGCAGAAATTGTTCCCTTTTTCCAGTTTTGTGCTAGTTTCACTCCCCGAGCCAGCCATCAAACACTGCTGCTGGAGGCAGGAGCACACAGCTGGAGGGTGGGAGGAAGAGGGACCACAGCAGCACAGCTCTGTCAGCCAGGGAACATCTTAAACATCTTAAATTTCCTTCCTGTTCTTCACTCTAACCCTGCCTTGACTTGCCTGCCGTGCTGGAGTAGGTGAGGGAGGCACTGTAAAGGAGAATTTAAAATTAAGCAGCTCTGGCTATCATGTTTTCTTTCTCTCAGCGAGTCCCCAGTGCAGGGCAGTGCTGGAGGGAGGCAGGAGCAGGGATGTGAAATGCTGAGACAGGTTCACTGCACCCACACATGGCTCTGGTCCATGCTCCAAGCAGGAGCTGTGTCCCACAGGGGCTGCTCTTATTTAGGGAGCAGACAGGAAGGTGTTGGAAAGCACAAGGTTGTGCAAGCCCATCTGGCCTGTGACTAATTAGGAGCTTTGAGCAATTAGAGCTGAGGCTGCAATAGTGCCTGGTGCCTGTCTGGAAAGGTTGCCTGGATGGATCCACACTGCTGGGTTTGCTGTCACTGCCCTGGTGGGTGCTGTGGGACATCTGGGAGCTCAGGAGGAGCTGGGGGATTCATTCTGTGTGACAGAACAGGAAAAAAGTGTCTGAATGAGGACTGGGAAGATAAAACCTACATAAAGCTGCTTGGCTGTCAGCAGCAGGGCTCTGGTGGTACCACAAGAAATAGCTCAGAGTTCCTTCTGGTGGCAAGAAGACATTTGTTCAGAGAGGTTTCTTGGCAGCTCCAGTCTCTGGTGATGCCCACACTGGCTGTGAAGGTTTCAGAAGAGGCAGAAACAGGCTTGTCAGTGTTACAAGGCAGAACCTGCTGATCTTGGAGCTGATCAGTGAGCCCACGAAACCAGATAGCTTGGTTTCTTTTCATGCCTCCTTCCTGCTATTGTCAGCAAAGTGTTTACTGGGCACTTTCTGGCCTCTCCTTGGCTCGACACTACCACAGAAAGATGCTGATGCAGCCAAAGATCATTCCACAGCATTCTTTCCAAAATCATCCAGTGGTTGGCATATTATTTGACGTGGACACGCTCTGCAAGCAGGGCCTGCCAGCCTGGCTGGCACAGAGGCTTTGCTGTAGCACCAGGCAAGGGGCAACCACCAGCAGCAGCCACTGTGCAGCCCCTGCTCTGCTTCAGTCATGGGATCATCATGAGGCCTCGTTTTTCTGCTCATTCCAAGCTGTGCAGATGAAGCATGATGGTTTTGAAACCCTGGGGTTAACCACACTGGCTAGAATTAGGCACAGCATGCTCTGTGAAGAAACACAGGCTTGGTTTCTCCTTCCCCATTCCTGCCCACGCCTTTCCTCAAGCTGGGTGCCCTCCTGGGCCACCCTGAGCTCAGCTTTGTCCTGGGGTGCTGCAGGCTCTGCAGGCACCATGCTGCTCAGTCCCTGACACAGCTCACCTTTGTGCTCATGTTTAAATCCTGGGCACATCCTGAGAAGCTGCTGCAATTCCATACTGAGCTGGGAATGAAGATGGGGACAAGCAGATCTTAGAGGACCTGCATTTACTGAGCATACTGCAGCAGGTTCTCCAGCTCTGGTGTGAGAAGGCTGCAGCAGCCCAGGGAGGTCATCACCCTCTGTGGCATCTCAGCTCCTGGCTTGGCACCTCTGTACCTGCAGAGATGCTGTGGCTGCACCACGCCTGTCACCTCAGAGTCAGCCTCAGGACACTGCCACATCTCATCCCTGGGTGACAGCCAAGCCGAGTACCAGCCACTGTCTGAATGGAAAGTAATCCTAAACCAGCAGCTGAAAGGGAGACAAGAGCCCCCAGATGGGGTTTCAGAGCTGGGCTGTGCAGCAGGGAGGGGTGGAGGATGCAGAGCACGACCTCCACTCATCCATCTGCGAGGGCTGGGTCACAGCATCCCCAGAGCCTTCCCAGAGCCTTCCCAGAGCCTCTCAGAACCTCCCCAGAACCTTCCCAGAGCCTCTCAGAACCTCCCCAGAACCTTCCCAGAGCCTTCCCCTGCTCAGCTCTGCTGAAGGGCGTGAGGGGTGATGAGCCAGGATGACTCTGGTTTGCAGGGCAGAGCGTATAAACATCTCTGCAGTGCACAAGGGTCCTGGCAGGACTGCTCAGGGATCTCCTTTTGGCTGCCTTCACTAAAAATTTTCTTCCAGGGAAAGGACTCCCTCTGCCTGCTGGCGATGGGCTCGGGAGGAAGGGATTGCTGCAGCTGCGGTGCCGTAGCTGACAGCAGCCAGTAAATCTGTGCAGGGAGATGTTGTGCTTGCATAAGCCCTGGTCCTGCGGCTCAGAGCATCCCTGCATCCCCCAGTCCTGATGCTCAGAGCATCCCCTGCTCCTGCTGCTCCCTCCCTGCAGCCCCGGGGCACTCTGTGTCCTGTCTCACACTTCATCTCCCACTGGGAGGTGTTTGCCAGACCCCCTGCTCGCATAAAAAAAAAAAGATAAATGAGACCTATAAATCCTCCATGGTATCCTCTAGCCAGAGCCAGACACAGCTAAGTGCTGAACGATCCAGTGAGTACAAACATGGAGGCACTTCACGGTCATTAACTAATTAACAGTCAAAACAACCTTATGAGACAGTCACATCAGCCTGGCCAGAGCAGCTCATCCCAAAGCTGTGCAAGAGCCAGCCAGGCCCACGAGTACCCCCAGCCACAGCCTCCTCTGCAATCAAGGGGCTATTTTAAGCTGCAGCACCAGACTTATGAAAGGCTTGGACAGTCACCCTGACCCTGAGGAGCCTCAGGGTGTCCCCTCTGTGTCTCTCCAAGATAAATCATTTCCCTTTGTCCCAGCCTGCAGCAGGGAGCCACAAGGTTTGGGGGACTGGAGCGCAGCCAGTCCTGTGGCAGGGTCAGGTACAAACACCGCTGCTGCTGCCACCTCCATGGCTGGGACATCATCCCTGGGTGGTGGGGAGTGCTGATTCATGAGCAGGAGGGAGAGCAACCTCTGCCAGCCTGGTTTTTAAAGGACTGTCCTTAAAACAGCTGGTGTGCAGTGAGCAAGTGATCTGTGGTTGTGCTGTCTCAGAGCAACCATCCAACCCTCCTCCTGAGACATTTACAGCAGTTCGCTTCTATTGGCAAATATAATCTTAAAAATTAAATTGCAAGTTAATAAAAAACCCCACTCCAGGTTGTGCATCAGCAGCACAAGGTGACAGGGGGCTGTTTTCACTCACATTCCTGCTAGAAACACTCACCTCTCTGTCGCTCTCGCAGGTGAGCACTTTTACAGCAGCTCGACCTCGGGCTCTCTGATTACTGTAACACCATCCCCAGCCCAGAGCCTGTGTGCAGCCCTCCAGCTGGGTCCTTCCAAGGGCTGGAGGAGGATGGGTTACACTTCCAGAGCCAGGCAGACAGCAGGGAGGGACAGTGGCTCATCCAGAGAGAAATTTAGGGATGAAGGGATTGAGAGCAGCCCTGATGAGAAGGATGCTTTTAATGGCAGGGATGAGCTCTTTGAGCAGGATGGCACAAAGGGCACAAATTCCTGTAAAAGCTGGAGAGGCAATGCATCCACAGCTCTTTTAAAGTCCAGCATGTTTCTAAACTAATTAATTAATGCACTATCTATAATTTGCTGTTGATTACGGCAGGTCAAGTTGGGAGCTTCCAGATCTACTGGACGGTAAAATCCAGGCCATCAGTGACTCAGATGGAGTGAACTATCCCTGGTATGGGAACACCACAGAAACCTGCACCATCGTGGGTCCCACCAAGAAGGAGTCCAAGTTCAACATCAGCATGAACGACAACTTCTACCCGAGCGTGACGTGGGCGGTGCCCGTCAGCGACAGCAACGTGGCCAAGCTCACCAGCATCCACCGGGATCAGAGCTTCACCACCTGGCTGGTGGCAACCAACACGGCCACCAACGAGATGGTGACCCTGCAGACTATCAAATGGCGCATGAGGCTGGGCATCGAGGTGAACCCCAGCAGGCCCCTGGGGCAGCGTGCCAAGCTGCAGGAGCCCTCTGCTCAAGAGCAGCCCCAGGTCCTCAGCAAGAATGAGCCAATACCACCCAGTGCCCTTGTCAAACCCAATGCCAATGATGCTCAGGTACTCATGTGGAGGCCAAAGGATGGACCACCACTCGTGGTGATACCCCCGAAACATCGATAATACACGCCTGGCGTCCCGGCACCGAAAGGGAGAAAACGAAACCCGAAGCAAAACAATCACTTAGGTATTAGGAGACACACGTATAATCTGAGCAAAATCAAAATGCACTTTTTATTCATTCAACAAATGCAACCATTCTACCTTCTCCCATTGGGACGGATTTCACTGTGCTAAAGCTAAAGAGGAGACCTGGGACTGGGTCTGTCTCATCACTGGATTCCTAAGGGAAGAAACTAACACTGATGTCTACCCTAGAACTCTATTTTTTTCTTCCCTACTTTAGTTCCCGTTTGAACTTCAGCCTCATTAGCTTGTCCAGAACTGCCCAGAACAATAAGAACATTTTATTTGGGATTTTAAGAATTATTTTTTTTTCTTTTTGGTTGAGAACAAAACAAGTTCCTGGAGCAAAAAGTTGTCTATTAAAGATAAGGTATTTTTTTTTAAGCTGTAAGGTTCTGAGTTGCAAATCCAAGTCATGCGGCCTTATGTAGACTTTGCTTTGCATTGCCAAACTTTTGCCTTAAAGCTGTGTTTGAAAAAAAAACCAACAAAAAACCACCACCAGGCAGAATGTCCTTTCTACAGAATTCTGGAGAAAAAGTTTTGGAACAAGGAATAGATTGTCAGCACAGGCTGATGGATGAAAAGGGCATGAAATTGGAAGAAGCAAGAAAATCTTCCTCTTTTTAAAACCTGGAACAAGGAAGCATGGAAATAATCTCAGTTTCAAAGCAATGCAAATAACAAACCTGCTGTTGGATGGCTCTCGAGGGGGAGCTCCCAGGCCACCTCCCTGCTTTGCAGGAGGGGTTGGAAGCTCCTCGTGCTGCTCACCCACGGTGACCTCAGCCTCCTGTTAGCAGTTTAATATGGAATAACCTCACAGCTGGAATTGTGGCCCTGGGAGTCAACACCAGTCGGAGGGGGGAATGTCCCACTGGGTTTGTCTTTAGGACACACAGATGTTTTCCCAGCTAGCTCATAGCCTCACCTTCCTGTGGATAAGAACCAAGGGCTCGTGCGCCTGCGGTTGTTGGCGAAGCTCTGTTTGCCCCTGAAATCCCCATGACGGTGCTGTAAAAGAGTGGGATATGAAAAGGATCCTGCTGAAGTCACTGGAGACCCACAGGTGTCAGCGAGGGCAGATCTGACCCACTCAGTCCACCCAGCAAGGTCTGAAGTTCACATCTGAAAATAACAGGGATCCACTCCTGGCAAACACAGCAGCAACAGCTGAGGAAAACTCTCCCTTCTGTGCTAACGAATCACATTGGGATTAAGAGATCATTTTCTTCCCAATGACCTCATGATCTACCTGACTGTCAGCAAGGAGGTGCAGACAGGACCATGACACCATCCCTGTCTGTCATGGCACAAACATCCACTGTAGCAACGGGTAACACACGAGAAGGGGCAGCACCTGAGCCTTGGGTGTGGATCCTCAGTGAGGAAGGAGCATTTGGAGGAGGAGGTGAAACCTGTAGGTTCTAATAAGGACCAGATGGCTGCTGAGATAACCAGATGCTCTTCTGCAGAGGAGGATGAGGCAGAAGAGCCTTTTGAATGGGAGGGATGGGTTTGAAGGCAGTTCTGTAGTGGAGGTGGCATCTGGAGGCCAGGGCACAAGTTGGGGAGTGGAGGATCTGCTCTGCTCCAGCATGGCCCGAGGCAGATCACTTCCCTCTGCAGCTCCTTCCCCCTGAAAATATTTCTTCCTCCTATTAACAACTTGCCTCAAGAGCTGGGACTAAGGAGAGCTCTGCATGCCAGGTACAAGCCTGGCCCTGCTGAGCTGGTCTGAACAGGTCTCACAACCCCACACACGCTGCTCAAAAGGCTCTCCCCTTGGAGAGGCACCAATTAGCTGCTATTCCTATCCTCATCTTCCACACAGGACGTTACCAGCAAGAAATTCTCCTTCCTCACTTCTGCACAGCCACGCCACCTCCTTTGGCAACAGGTTCAACATCACTCCCTGCCTGGGGAAGGCATGCCCAGAAGTTGTGTCCCCCACCAAGACAGCCTCAAACCAGCAAACAAGGATCCTGGGGCCCTGCAGCCATTCTCCTGTGTGCAGGGGAGCCCACCCTCCTCCATCCACTGGCTTTCAGAAATGCTCAGCCATGGAGCTGCTCCTTTCTGTGGGCAGAGCTCCGAGGTGGGAAGTCCAGCTTGCAAACGACTGGACTGGATCAAACCCAAATCCACGAGCCAAAGGGTGCCTAAATCTCGGCTTTGGGACTATAAAGGATGAAGCTAGGGAGACTTGGACTTGCACAGTCATTCTCTGTATTAAACTCCGTTTTCTTACCTGGATTCAGATCCAACTATAGCTCCACTGGCACAGCCCTTTGGGACTTGTCTGTACTTTCTCCGAGGCAATACATGCAGAAGAGGACAAACTGTGAGCTGTGGGTGAATAGCTGATGGTGCTCTCACGCATCCTGGCTGCTGCTGAGTCCCATGGGTGGGAGCAGAAGGGGGATTTGTGTCTGGTATTCACTTTGTCTCCAGGTGCTGAGTACTCAGAGTTCTCACTGATGTCAGCCTGGGTCGAAGGGATCGGACCCAGTTGTCTTAATTAGCTGCACGAAGGAATTTCAAGGAAAGATTTCTTCTCAGTCACCAAAAACCACATTCAGGGAACACCTACGTCCTTTTCCACTTAGCTTTGTGTTGGACTTAGTCTCCCAGTGCATTAAGTAAATCTGGTTCCTCCTATTCCCTCTACCTGGTGGACTGGATACATCCATGCAATTTGATAGTAACCTCCTGGCTAATTTGTCCCGTTGCACTGAACGGACCCAGCTAAGCAGTAAACACAAAATTCAAATTTCATGTTGGGGTCGGCTTTGCATGGACTTCTCCCTTCCCAAAGAATGCCTTTCTCCCGTGCCTAGGTTGAAACGTGCCCCTTCACCTCCATCTGCATCACCAGATGTGGCAAAGAGAGTGATGCTGCCTCTTCTGAGATTTCATGCGTTGTGATTAAAAGAGATGTTTTTCCAATGCTGCTTCATTACCAAACTGATGGGGGCAGATTGTCCATAGCAGGAAGGGTGGCTGGAAATAACAGGGGCTCTAAGGCACCACTGTTCTATGGCTGGTTAATGGTTAGAACAGGGATTGATACAGGGTTCCAGTGGGGACTTAAATGTCTGGGGACCCAGAGCAGAGTGGTAAAGGAGCAGAGGTGAATAAAGCTCCTTCTCTGGCAGCTTTTTGCAGAACCAGGAACACACAGAGGATCCACTGGGAAGGCGTTGGGGCACCGACACGGGATGCACGGATGAACGTGAGCGTGTCTCTGCCTCATCCCTCCCATCAGTGATGCTCTCAGCTCTTTATAGATCCAAACCCCCCCAGGGGCTCAGAGTGCAGCCTGGCCATCCCTGTCCCAGCCCCATGGTGGTCCAGGCTGGGCAGCAGCCCTGGCCCAGACCCTCACTGCACCCAGGGCTGGGCAGGGGCTGCCGGGCACGGCCAAGGCACCGAGTGGCTCGCGGACCTTTTGGTTCTCCTTCCCTACCCTTGACACCGAGATGAGCGTGGGAAGAGAGGGGCAGCCCCTCGGGGAGCCAGAGCAGCCCCTCAGCAGCCTTGGGGAGGGGATGAGCCCTGCGGAGCCGGTGCCAGGCTGGGTCCAGCCGGGGGAAAGCGAGGCGCTTCCCTCCTGCCCTGGCTCCTGGAGCAGCAATAAGAATCGTCCTTGGTCTTGCAGAGATACTGTGAAAACAAAACCAAGATGTATCGAGTCTGGACACTTACAGAGATGTAAAAAAAAAAAATACAAAACAAAACCCTGCTTTTATAACAGACAGAGAAATAAAGTGAAATTTTCAAACGCGTCTGCCTGGAGTCGTTTGGGCGGTGGCTGTTTTTAAACAGTGGCTCTGCGTTCACGTTTTGAGGCAGAGATAAGTACCCAATTTACCACCAGTTCTCTCTCCTGTCAGCTCTTGGGCTGCAGCACACACAGCCAGCAGGTTTCTGGTGAACAACACCAGCCAACATCCTGCATTTTTCATCACCGGGCTGCCGCGCATCTCGGAGCCGGGCTGGGCGCTGAACTTCCGCACGCTTTGGTTTCCTGACACCGTTCGCTTATTTAGCAAAGCCAGGTCAGATGTTGGCTGAAAATACCACATCTAGAGGGGGGCAGCAGCGCAGAGCCCCAGGCAGTGCAGAGGGTGAAAATGCTGCAGTCTGTGTCTGGTTTTCAAACACCACCCGTGTTCATTCCAGTATTCCCGAAAATTTTCTCGTTCAGGTTTCGTTCGCTTTCCTGTGAAGGGAAGTGCTGACATGAGTTCTGAAGAGCAGGGGGTAAGCGGCCAGCACAGCTCCACTGCTGATCCCTTAAATCCACAGAGCCCCTTCCAGCTGTGTGCCCAGCTCCTCCTGCCACAGCCCGACCCCACTGCAGGCTCTGCCCAAGCCAGACACAAGTTTCTCCTTTTTACATTTTTTTGGTCTTTGAGAAGTTTTCTGGTCAGTGATCCAGACAGCAAAACCTTCTCCAAAAAAGCACCAGAGCAAGGAGCTGCTGTGTCTGGTGTGTTATCAGTGACACAAGTGCAGGAGGGGAGAGGAGGAAGGAAACTCCCAGCTCGAGAAGAGGAATGTGCAGGGATGGAGCTCGAGCAGGGAGAGGACAGATTCTGAGTGGGATTCCTTTCCACAGTGGAAACACTCCAGCCTCATCTGTTGATAGCAGGTTAAATTTAGATGTCCCAGTTTTGGAGGGAGGGAGGGGTGGGGAGGGGACACCAGCCAGCTCCCAGCTGCTTTGGTGAGATCCTGGAAAAGTCAAAAGCAGCCGGTCACTTCTCTCTGCCCAGGGACTCTGGAAAAGCCCCTGGGAGGGAGCAGGAGGGCACAGGGAAGGTCATGAGTACTGAGCCCTGTTCTGCACATCTCAAACTTCACCTTCCTGCAAGTTCTGTCCCTTGGCTTTGGGATTTTCTCACCTCAGTTTTAAGCAGACTGAGGCAACAGTTCCTTCATTTGAAAAAACCCTCTGACCTCTTGACAGTTCCTCCTTGAAACTGCAGGGACTTTCCTCTGCTGATGCAAATCAGGTTTTGTTCCCTATTTCTTCTCTCTCACATCTCCTTAAACTGTTCACGTGCAGCACCTGCAAATACTCCTTTAATTCCTTCATGTTTTCCAGTTTTAAAGCAAAACATTTTTAGCAGTGCCCTGAAGAACCTTGAAGCACTTATTAGAAATAATATAAAAATACAGTGCTGTGAATTGACAGGTGATTTCAAGAGCTCCTGAAACAACTTGCAGAAATTCTCAGGGCTGCCTTAAGTAACTTCTGTGAATTGGTGCCCACAAAGCTTTTGGTTGTAGAATACTGTAAAAAAGGATTTCCCTGTGAGGGTGGGGAGGCCCTGGCACAGAAAAGCTGTGGCTGCCCCAGCCCTGGAAGTGTCCAAGGCCAGGATGGATGGGGCTTGGAGCAAGCTGGGATAGTGGAGGTGTGGAAGGGAGTGGAATGAGATGGGCTTTAGGGTCCCTTCCCCCAAATCATTCCATGTTTCTATGAAGAACCCAAACATGGGAGAGCAGCACTGGAGAGTTAGGTCTGACTGAACCTCATTTATAACTTTGGGGATGTCCCAAATACAGGAGAGCAGCACTGGAGAGTCAGGTGTGACTGAACCTCATTTATAACTTTGGGGATGTCCCAAATACAGGAGAGCAGCACTGGAGAGTCAGGTCTGACTGAACCATGCATGATTCATGATTGCCCACATTTCCCTTTCACCTGTGCACCTGCAGAGAGGTTCTGTGAGTGGCAGTGACTGCTCTGGGAGGGGCTCAGCTTCTGTCCATGCTGGGATGGGGCTGTGAGGAGGCAGAAGTGCAGCCCAGGCTGGAGCAGCAGCAGTGGAGCCCCAGCAGCTGAGCTTATCTCCTGTGCAGGGAACACACAAGTCCTGATACAGGCACTGGCAGCACAGAGCCTGCATGAGATAAGGGCAGCCAAGTCCTGGCTCTGCAGCAGGGGACAGACACACAGGGGCAGAGGAGGAGCTTTGTGACCTGCTGGGACCTGCAGGAAAGGAGGTGGGCATGGGGTGAGGTGAGGAATATGCTGAGTGTGACCACAGAGCCCCGGGGACATTGAGCCCACAGACATGTAGGTGTGCACAGCTGGAGGATGTGTTGACACATCCAAGCTCATCCCTGGGAGAATCATGCAGTCCCAAAGGCTGGAAAACACCTCTAAGGTCATGGAGTCCAACCTTTGACAGGAATTTTCAGGAAACCTTTACAAACCACCACATACTCCCACGTCAATTAAACCAGAGCACTGAGTGCCTGCTCTCCCTGGCTGCAAGACCCCAGAGCCTCATGGCTGTGAGAGGGGGGACAGGGATGGACTCACTGCTGACCCAGGGCTGCTCATCCCTGCCAGCCACAGCTGCCTCTTGCCAGCCCCTGGGGCTCCACGTGACATTTATCTAGGAACAAAACCTTCCCTGGCACTCCCAGACTCACTCATGCCAAAGCCTCATGCAGGATTATTTTTCCTTGTAAGCAATGCTGGAAGCAATGCACGAGGGACACATGAAAACTAAGAAGAGATAAATAAAATGTCATTTCAGCCTCCTAGCCTGGACACGTACATGGCTGAGGGGAGAAGGGAGCTCTGCTCCAGAATGCAGGGACAGACCAGTGCCCTGATTCCTGGGCAAAGGGCTGGCAGGAGGGGATGTGCCAGCACCTGCCTTCACCTTTCCCCATCCTCACTCCCTGCTCCCAGCATCTGGAGCAAGGGAGTGCTCTGCAGCACTTCTCCAACCTCCCTCATCTCTCCTGGGATCCTGTGAGACTCACCCCTGTTGGGGCTGGGCAGCCCTTCCAGCCCAGGACGCTCATGGCAGGAGCAGGGTCTGGCTTCTCCCACGGAGCATCGCCAGGATTTTGGTCAGGAACACATCAGCTCTGCCCTGGGCAGGAGGGTGGCCATGAGGAACAGAATCCAGCAGCACAGGATGAGCCCCAGCCCTGCCATCCCTTCCCAGCTCCACAGCAGGATGCCACTGGCATTTGTCCTCTGGTCACCTCCACATTTTGGCACAGAAAGGCCAAAGGAATGATGTCCTTCCCTTCCAGGAGGTAGACCCAGACAGAGGGATATGGCCAAGACCACATTTTGAAATACCAAGCATATAGCAAAAGCCTTTCAAACATGAGATTTAAGTAATTATTTTTCTACCTCTGTGACAAAGCTATGGTTTTGCCTTGTTTTTCCAGGGGTAAAAAAAAAAAAAAAAAGCCTTGTTGCTCTTTTAGCCTCCAAGGAAGCAGAATCCCTGTTTTGGTCTCCCAAAGGGTTGGGGAGATGCTTTTTGTGCCTGAGGTCCCTGTGCTGTCACAGCACTTGGCTTCCTCCTGCCTTGAGGCCACAGCATGGTCTCAGGGGAGGTGAAAATAAGTGTGTGCTTTCATTAGAAATAATTAAGACTTTGCCTTGGAAGATTTCTGCAGGAAAAGAGAGGCACAGAAGGCAAAGCTCCCCCAGAAGAGTGGAGTGAGGGCTGTTGGTTACTGATTAACCAGGATGGACAAACCACTAAATGAGACTCCAAACCTGGTTAGTCCAGCCTGGTTAGTCCTTCAATTCTTCTCCCAGAACTACCACGACTGGGATTTCCTGCATTAGCAGCTTTACTCCTCGGTGGATGTCCACGCACAGAGCACTGGCCAGAGGCCACTTAGCCCAGGTGACACAGCCCCTGACAGCCTCTGCCACACACACTTGCTGACTCCTTGAGTCATCTAATGAAAATGCAGATTTCCCAAAGCAGACTCGGCTGGGTTTTGTGCATATTCCTGTGGGCTTGTGGTCACGATCAGCCTCTCTGAGCTGCTCAGCTCCTCCAGCAGCTACTATGGAAACAGGGAGCAGCACCTGCTTCTCAAGGGCAGATAGTTCAGGGGGCTGGGCTGTTCCAGACAGGATTTGGGAACAACTGCAAGGAAATGGATGTTCAGAGGCTGGGGTATTTCTAAAGGCACTGCACTTGCCAGGAGTTAAAACAGCAGCAGAGCAGGGACACCCCCAACTGCTCCCATCATTCCAGAAGAGAAACTTGAAATGGCTCAGCGTGCCACCACCACATTCTTACCAAGCCACTCTTCTCCATAGCAAGAGGCTTCTGAGCTATCTGGGGGAGCACAGCTGATATGGCCCCTGAGGAGGTGTCACATGCCACAGTGAGGGGAGATTAATGCAAAGAACTTCAGGTCAGTGGTTTGGGCCAGCTGCTATTTATAAAGACGAAGGAAAGCACAACAGCAGTGTCACCTCTAGGCCTTAAGAGATGTCTTGTCAAGAACACACTGGGAGTGGCACACTTCAATCCATCTGCAGCTTTTCTTCACCTCCAGAGCAGCCAGTTTGGGAGCATTCTCTCTGTCCCAGTGCTGTGGTCCCTGGATTGCCAGAATTCTCCCTCTTCCCCTGAAGGGACTGGGAGGTTACACCCAAATCCCAAAAGTTCTGCCTCCAACATGACCCATGGCACACCAGGGTGCAGAAATCCAGAGCACAGGGAAAAGCCTTGGAGCCCATGGCCTTGCAAAGCCTCTAAACAAGCCCTCCTTATACACTGAATTTCCCACATTTCTTCATTTTTAAAGGAAACCTGTAACATCATTCCCAGGTGCAGAGACAGGAAGGACATCTGGCTCAGCAAGGACAGCAGTTAGAAAAACATTTTTAGGCTGATTTGAAAAAAAACATTTTTTCAGGAACTGTTAAGAAATAGAAGTAGTTTATAACAGATATGAAAACAAGAAGTTATAAATTACTTACAACTCCCAAAAATGATCACATGCCCACCAAACCAGAAAATGTTACCTGTAGTCATGTGACAGTAAAAAAAAAAAAAAAAAAAAAAAAAGATAAAAAGAAACATTAGAATGTTTCTGCTGGAAACAGAAAATGCAGAACTCCTCAAAACATCCTAATAGGACCAAGAAGAAAACCCCATTCAATCTGCAAGTACTCAGCTAACACAGGAGCTGATAATCCAAATGTGTTATCCACACAGCAACAAAACCTGACTGCATCATTTGGAGGTTTCATGGAGGTCAGATGCATCAAACAAAAAAAATGTTTGGCCAGAGGCCTTCAGGGCATTCTTTAAAACATTTGTTTAGTATGTTCAAGTATAAACAGTTGAGAATTTCACAAATGATATTGACTAAAGCCAAAAGCTACGGGGGGAAAAAGCACAATCTCATCTCTGCTAGAAAAAAAATGTATCCAACAGTAGAAGCCAACAGCCAAAACAGCAAAATCACTAATGCCTCTGGATGGAGGTCACATGTCTGCTTCCAGGGCCAGAAGTTTTCCCCAGAACCTGAGTTCCATTTGTTGAATTCTGTATGATTTACAGAAAGGTAAAAATAGGAGAGCTTTTACTTCCCACCTCTTTGCTGAATGTTACTGCCATGGGAACGTGCTCTGCACGCTGCCAGCTTCTTCCCAGATAATTTCCTATTTCTCTACTAAGCCTCTGGCTCACACATGACTCAGTTTCAGCACTTCACTGAGATAAGCATGTGCCCCATCCTAGACTTAAAATTAGCAGGGCAATCTCAGCCCCTTCTTCAAAGCCTGGGATAATCAGGCATTCTATTAATGAAAAATGTGCTGGTTTATGTCAGGAACCAACTGGAGCTACTCCCTTGTGCAGGCAAGGGATGGACAAGAGAAAGCTGAGCCCAGCACAGGGCTGGTAAGCCCAGCACACATCCATCTCCTCCTGATGCAGGGAGATCATCAACCCTTTCCACCACAAGAACACCAAGCCAGATAAAATAGTTTAATATAGAGCGAGAACAAGTATTGCATAAAAATAAGCAAAATCTTTTTCTTAAAAAAAAACGTCTGAGAACTCGTATTTAGAAGAAAAGCTGGTTGGGTATTGATCATGTGGGTGACTCATGAATGCAGGAGCTACAGGAGGAGTTCAGGA
Organism: Sialia sialis; assembly: GCA_009812075.1. Taxonomy (NCBI): domain Eukaryota; kingdom Metazoa; phylum Chordata; class Aves; order Passeriformes; family Turdidae; genus Sialia; species Sialia sialis. Next base: position 315,503 of record VRYO01001183.1, on the reverse strand, counting down.
TGTTCCTAGCTTCTCCATCCACTAAATCCAGAGGAAGATCTGTGGAGCAAGATAAGAAGAAAACCACAGCAGTGAGTGCTAGAGCCTCCCTCAGGTAGCATTAATTCAGCAGATCTCTCAACCAAACCTCCAGTATCCCTAGTACCAGGAGCTTTTTATGAGTTTTTTATGAGCCTCTTTTACCTGAGCCTGCAGCAGCACACACTGACAAGATGTAATTGTGCATATTCTAGAGCCTGCCATCTGCAGAGAACCCTGTTCTCTCTATCTGATAGGGAAATAAAGTTCAAGAAACTTGCTGGAAGGGATCCAGCCAGGCAGAGGCAGAGCAGATGACAGAGTTAACCTTTAACTGTAAATCATCATCTCACTTCAGCCACCAATTTATTTCATTCCTTGTTTCAATCTGATAAATGGAGCAGACTCCTGATTCACACAGCTTGAGCACACACATCATGTCCTTGAGAGGTGGAGAGGAGCATGATCCAAGTGGAAATTTTCTCTTGAGGGACAGGTAAATCTCAGTGGAAAGCTCAATCCAGAACTTGGACTTTGAGCTCTGCAGCATCACCAAAATGGACATCAGAACTAGTATTTAAATGTTATTTTCAGTTTGCTCCTGTAAAGCATTCCACTCTTTATTCTGATTCAATTTGTAATTTTAAAGAAGAGTTAAGACAGAAAATGGTACTTACGTGTTAGGTGATCCAAAACCAAACCCTGAAAGAAAAGCAAGATAAGAAAAATAGTTGGTAGAAGGGAAAATGAATGCGTGGGATTTGTAGTAAATGTCCCCTCCCACACACAGATTGAAAAATACTTCTTTCCAGCCTTAGGCCAGAAAAAAAGCGATGGGCAAACAATGAAAGTCAAGAGGACTTGGCTTTCTCTGCTCATCAGGCAGGTCATTCATTAGCAGCCCTGCAGACAATGTGCCTGCTCTGCTCCTCTCTCTCTCTGAGCTGTTTCTGGAGTGGTTTGTGCTTAATGCAGGTCCCTGGTGTCAGGCAGCCACCAGGGAACGTGGCCTTGCACTGGTTCTGCTCTGAGCCTTGCCTAAATCACTGTGGCTGCACTGAACTGCAGCACAAAAGCATCTGGCTGTTGGTGTTCCAGCTCAATTTTTCAGGGTATGTTCCTCTGACACTAAGTACTTATAGCACAGGTATACCCAAGCACGTGGTACTGAAGAAATATTCCTTATTTCTCAGTAATTTCCTTAGAGGAGAAAGAGCACCTCCACAAAAAGGGGTGAAAATAATCCATCAGATGAGGTGTGCAGATGTGATGTGCTGACATTGCACACAGATCAGTGACAGAATCAGGGGCTGAAGGCTGAGAAGGTGCTGCACACCTACAGCACCACCAGGACCAGGAGATTTTTGGCAGGGAGCTGGATTCCCACCCAATTTCCAGGGAGCTGTTAGGGTGATTTTTAGCTTCTCTTACCTCCTCCACTTGTCCCAAAAGCTGAGAATCCACTGCTCTGTGTGCCAAAGCCTGTGCCCTGCTGGGACAGGGAGCCAAAGGTGGGTGTGTTTTGGTTTGCCAGGGTGCCAAAGGACGCCGTGTTGTTACTGGTGCCACCAAACCTGCAGGTTTCCAAGAGAAAATCTGAGTTTGCAAACACTGGAAGTTTGTCCCCATTCCTGTGGTAACAGTGCACTCCTTAAATGAGGACACATCAAAAGGTGAGACCATTTATTTCAATGAATAACTGTTCATTTTGCAGAGATTTCCTGGTTTGGGAGAGACTATTGTACATAGAAAGGTCTGTTCAGCTCCCATTCTTGAAGGTAAATATGTTCATGCTTACACAGGGTATGTTTTCAAGTGCTTGGAAATACCAACTCCAGCCAATCAAATGGAATATTTTAATTCACCTGTGTGTGGTTTTCACCACAAGTACAGCATTATTTTGCTTCACAAACAGAGCAACAAACACAGAATTGGTGTGAGCTGCTCAAAGCCAGAGCACAACCCAGATACAGAACCCAGATTCCCAAATTTCAGAGGGTACCTTCCCCACTGCCCAGAGAAATCTGCAGATTTCTCAATTCCTTTCTCTCCCCAGCCCACTTTGAACCACAGTGCTTCCCTGAAGATCTGTACCAACCTGGCACTTCTCCCCACCACCTTCTAACTAATCACTTCCCTAATTGCTTTTGGGGACTGAAAGGAGAAACACTTTGATATATGGAAATGTGTTTTTCTCCACCCACTCTGTCCAAGCAGGCAGCACAAAGCTCTCAGTATGACACACTAATGACACCATGACATGCAGCATGGTTCTCTGCCCTTCCTTCCATTCTGAATGTAAGAAATATTCTCAAAGAACGACCTTCAAGTTTCACTTAAACTGGGCAAAATGGAGACACGAGATTTCCAAATGACAAGCTCTGCAAGTGCATAACCATGCTGAAACCCAGCAGCAGCCTGAGCAGAGCTGGACATGTCACAGTGTGCCAGCTCTGCAAGGCTGTGCCTCACACAAGCTCCTGTCACTTCTCACTTAAAACACAAGCTGACAGCACGTTAACCCACCTCTCCAGCCATCCACATCTAGGAGACTTAAAAAAAAAACCCAAAACACGGAGCCACATCGAAAGCTGTCTCTGCAGATAAAAGACAGCCCTTGTAGCAATGTGACAAGCAATTCACCTGGCAAAGGACATCCCTCTCCTCTCTGAGACACTGCCAAGTGTGCACACTGGTTCCACAGACAGCAGCAGGCACCAGGGGCAGCTCAGGCACTTCGCATCTCTGGCCCTGCTTTGGCTCCTCCTCACCTCACAGGCAGCACTCAGAACCACAAATGTGCTTTTCTCAGGAAAAGCAGAACAGATTTTTTTTATTTTTTTTTTTAAAAAGCAAGATTGGGTGATGTGTTTAGAACAGGAGGTTGTGGAGTGCTCTCTCTTCTCAGCACTGTGCTGCAACACAAATCCTGTCTATCTTGTGTAAGGTAGAGGAGGTGATAACAGTGACAAGAAAACTTGTGGTTCAAACTGCTCCTTTCAGCTGCAATCAGAAGAGGCCTGTTGGAAAGGCTGCACACAGTATAAATAAGAAATAGCTTAATATGGACAGATTTTTTTCCAGAAACACAAAAGACATGAAATGCAGTCATTGCCTGGTAACAATTTAATCCAACCTATCTTGCTCAGATTTTCAGGTCTTTTGTAAAGCTGCTGTGCAAAACACAACATTACATTAGTTTAGTTAGTTTATGGAAGCAAAACATTATTTGCCCACCAACAGTTAAACTTCAGAAGAAGTGTAGTGGTTTCTACTTCTGACACCCCCATCATTTATTGAGTGATGCAGATTTTTCAGAATTGAAGCAGTATGAATCACATGTACTTAAGTCAGCAGAGGATTCTCAGGAACTTGGAGCTAATACAACATCATGCACTTGCAAGTAACTTCTCCAGAACTGGGATTTTTAAAGTTTCACTTCAAGTGAAAGGCAGAAAGGAAGTCCTGAACAGATGCTACATTATACTGCAGAATTAAACTATTGCTCAACATTTTGTGGTGAAATTTGGATTTTTGTAAAGCTGCCTGGGAATTTTGCACAATCTTTAAAAAAGTTTTAAAAATCAACATCCTCAAGGAAGTCTGAAAGTATCAGACTGAGTCTGTACCTTTCTAGTAGAGAAAAAATTGTCAAAACTTCCCACAAGTTAAGAATTATCTTGCTTGAGTCTGCAGACTGCTTATGCAAGACCTCTTTTTTTCCATCAACATGCTGCTTGCTCTGAATCCCATTTTATCTTTAAGCTGTCCATGGTGTCACTGAGCATATCCAGTCTCAGTACAAAATCCTGCAGCACAGTGGGTAATGTTTGAAGTGAAGAAACTACCAGTTGACTTAAGCTAAGTCATCCCCACAAACACATCCTTCTCTGTGGAGATTTAATTAAGCTGCTTGTATTTTCACCCTTTCTAAAGGGACTCCTCAATCTGATGCACATTCTGGACAAGAGGAGCACCTGAAACCTTCAGGTTTCCTTCAGGAAACCTCTCCCATCTCAGGGTACCTGCCCACACCTCACAGGGAATAACAAGTCACACTTCTGCATGTCCCCCTGTGCCTTACATAAAGGCAGTTCCTCCTGAAACCAGACAAAGAGACAAACACTTGTGAAATATATAAACACCAAGACTGGGGAGACATCCTGTTTCCTCTCCTCTCTGGAAGTTTTTCTCTTTTTAATTGGCTCTGTTCAGGCTGACTGTAACTGCAGGACATGAAGGAGTGTTGCTGGCTGGTAGTACAATGCTGAAGAACTGCATTTGCTGCCTCTTGCAGAAGCTGTTTGGCAAGGTTTGGAATTTTGTATTTGCTGAACAAAGCAAGGAAAGATGTGCTGTCTGCTCTGGTGCCAAGCACAGGCTTAGGGGTACAGGAACAGGTAAAAACAATCAGTGAAGGATAAATATAAAGAACTCTGGAAGCACAGATTATTACAAGTGTCTCATCCCACAGGTGAGAGAACAACCTGAATTCTCATTAGCATCTCTAGCCCAAATCTAACCAGGGCATAAAGTGTCTGGACAGAGTAACAGATAACAATAATTGTTATTTTCTTTGCTAGGCATAGATTTACACTCATTAAATGCATTTCCTCACAGAGCTGCCATCTCTAAAGCTAAAGATTCAACACAGGACTTAGCAGCATTAAAATGATCACACACATTCTTTCCTTCGGGGTGCGAGTTTTACTTTTATACCTTAATTACCTTTTAAACAAACAAACCAAGGACACTTTGAGCTTACCAATCAATGACAGACTATCTTCTTCATGTAAAAGCAGAGGTTAACCAAGCACAATCTTGTCATGCAAGAAGGTTGTTTTCCCTGGCTTACCCAAATCCTCCAGCGCTGGCTGCTGCCGTCCCCTCGCCGAACACTTTGCCTCCCGTTGAGCCCAGAGGGCTTGAAAAGGTTGGGGCTGAACCGAATGCTGGCACCCCTCCAAACCCAGGGGATCCCCCAAAAGTGGGAGGGCTGCCAAACACTGGAGCAGCACCGAAGCCACCTGAGCAAAACAGAGGCAAAAAAAAAAGAGGCAGAAAAGAGTATCACATAAACGATAACGCAGAGAGAGAAAACAAAGAGCAGCTTTCCAAGCACATAACGGGGTGTTCATCCTGTCACATGGACACCAAAGCATTCAGAGAACTAATTCCAACCTGCAGGGTGCTTTGTTGCAAAAGATATGGGTAAAAAGTGCCTGAATGCATGAAAGGAAACTGCAACTGGCAAGTCTCTCCCATCTCTTAAGATCAGAGAGTAGATGCAAACTTGGGGTTTAGGTGCTTCAGTGGTGCTAGGATTCAGGAGGTAGGTATGAGCTAATCCTGGTTTAAGTGGTGGAAACTAAAATGGAAGGATTAAATGCCAGGTCAGTGGAACTGCCTGCAGGGAATCAAGAACTTATCTCTGCTCTTGGCAATTTCTGTTCAGGGTTTAGCTGCCTCCTGTAGCTCTGCATGGATTTCTACCCAGATTATTTAATTCTATGTTCATCTGCTGATTATTGGCCTGTTTCACTGTGGAACATGAAGGACACCTGCTCTTTTATTTGACCAGGGATGAGGATGGGATACCACTGCACATTTTAATACCCAGGGTGAAATTCCAGTCCACGCCAAGGTAATGGATACTGTTTGGCTGTAAACACAAAAGGTCTAGAAAAAATTAATGCTAGGCCTGAATTATTTAAACACAGATCAGATATTTTGTTACCTCTGTCTCTAGAAAGTTAAGAGCATTTATCCCAGGGACTGAAGCTTCGGTCAGCAAACACTCTCTTAGCAAAGCATATTAACATATTTCATTTCCCTTTTTCCACTATTTTAAGTAGTGAAACAGGGATTAAAGAGGTTACAAAACCTAGAGCAAAGTTTTTAGGATAATATTCCAAGAAGTATCTAAAATGGGAAAAATTTATTCAGTTCTGTACTCTTGAACATAAAACCAGAACTAAATTACACAGCTCTCAGCTCTTAAATTGCAATGGGAACTTTTGGAATGAACACCTGAGGATGTGGTTTACTGGGTGCTACATAAGAGAATAAAATTCTACCTTGGACCCACCGGTTAAACTCCATTCACTCAGCCATTAGTTATTTTTTTATTTTTTTGTTCAGAGACAATTCTTGCCCGTGCACTGAGTCCAGGCTGTGGACAGCTCAGTGGAAGAACAGCAAACATCTCCCAGATAAGGAGGGTTGTCCTAGTGGGTGCATTCCCAAAGTACCTGCTTTGTTTGGACTGGAGAACCCAAAGCCTTGGGAGGCCACACTTCCTCCACCAGAGCTGAAAGTGCCTGTAGGCTTCTGCTCTCCAAAGGAGGAGCTGCCAAAGCCAAAAGTCTTTGCTCCGCTGTTTCCAAATAAGCTCGAAGAATCTGGGGAGATGAAGAATATTTATAAACAGCCAATACTCATAGCAGACAATATTCTACACTGCACTTCATTAGCTGAAGCAGGAAAAAGGAAAATGACTTTTTTTCCCCACCCCCCTAGCACCAAATGAACATCACACTGAAAACAGCACATGGAGAAGTCAAAGTTTTTTCCTTATTTTTACAGGACTTTGTAGCTGCACCAAGATCCATTCTGGATCTGATGGGCCACTAAGAACCCTGTATTGCTGCAATCTAGTAAATCACCAGGAGGGATGATTTGTTTAGATGCATCCTGTGCCCCAGTCAGTAAAAGACAATTGCTCAAGTGAGAAATCCCAGCAGCTACCATCAGTCTCTCCAGACAACACAAATATCAGCAAACCACAAATTAAAGGTTCTCAGCTGTTTTGGCAATGCTCAGCATTTCTACACAAGATTATCTAACAGGACCTTAAAGCAGGAGCCAAACTTTTCCAGTCTTACTGAGAAATTATTCATTTTTTCATCCTTCATAAGCCCACAGGGAATTTTTGCATCTAGAGGCAGGACACAGAACAAGCAAAGCTCTTCTCTGCTGAACCATCTGTTTTGTTTCATCATAAAACTCAGAATTGCATTAAATTATTAAATTAGCAAGGTTAGAAAACTGACCTCAACTATTAATCCCAATGGATCATTAAAGATGTAATAAAATAAATGGATTTTCTCTCTCAAGGCTTGAAGTGCTACTTGTAACCACTCACAGCACTAATTTTACAGCTTTCTTTTGTTTCATAACTTTCTTTTTTAGCTTCCCCTTCTTTGTACTTTCTACCTGCCTTTCCATATGTCATAGCAAATTTTGATAAAGTACCTTGCTTGTGCTGCATGAAGATATTAATTTTTAAGCAGAGGTTAATAAAAATTCTATCCCTCACATATTGATTCTTTGCAATTTTTGCAGTCTTGGGGCGATGAGTGATGATCAAAGCTTTCTAACTTCCACTCAAGTTGGAGGCAGAAATTCAGTGACAAGAATTTAGAGTATTTAATTGTTAAATTCTCTACAGAATATAGATATTATTCACACTTCTTGCATCTTCTTGTTTGTTTCATTGGCCTCCCTACTTGTTTTCCATAAACCTAGAAGAAATTCTGGATTACACATACTCCAGTTACTCCCTCAAAGCCTTTCATATTGACAGAAAATTTACTCAAAACCAATTAGCAGCAGAAAAGCAGATGGGATCACAAAAGCAGATGGAAATCACAGCACATTTTGCATTCTTGTTTTGTTCACTTACTCTGGGAAGCTGCAGATCCAAATCCTCCACTGGAGGAACTGAAGGGATTCTTATTGGCTGCATCCTGGCTTGGCTTTCCTCCCAAACCACTGAAGAAGCCTCCACCTCTCCCACCACTTCCAGCTCCAAACAAGCTTCCAGTGGAAGAAGATGGCTGCTAGAACACAAAGAGGACAAAAAAAGGGATTTAAGCAAAGTCAAAGCAGTGTTCTCCCCCAGGCTGCTCTGCCTGGGCCTTTTCTCTGGATGTCTGAAGGGGCTGACAAATCAGCCAGCAGTCACTTTCCAAAATGGAAGGCCATGAAATTTTATTTAAGTCTGTCTTAAGTCTTGTCTACAGCACAGAAAAATGCCTTTGAGACTTGCCCTACACTTGCCCTACTTTCCACTTATCATGGAATAAAGGCAGGAGACTTACTGCATCTATCTTATCTTGCACATGATAAAATGTTTGTGTCTCCATACCCCCTGGAGTACTCATGCAGATGCCACAAAGGCAAATATCTCCAGTACAGACTGGGACACATTTTATTAAACACATCAGACTGTATTTTTAAAAGATATATCAGAAATAGGGAGCCCTGACCAAGTCCCCCACATGTAACAGTCCTCTGTTTCTACAAAAAGCCATAAATACTTGCCTGGCCAAAGACAGTGCCTCCAGTATTTGCTGCTTGCCCAAACACAGAACCTGTGTTACTAGAACCAAAACCTAAGAGAAAAAAGAAAAATTAACCACCAGAACTATGGCCAGAGTGTAAAACATTTAGGGAGGTGACACTAGAGCAGGACAGGTCTTCCATGCCAAAACACAGGGATACAAATGATGGTACCAAACATATCTGGGCTGGACAAAGCATGGGCCAACATGTAAATAATAAATTACACTGGAAGTTTATATGAAATTCCTTCTCATTCTCTCTCTGGCCAACTCAAAAACAGACAATAGAAAGCCTTTTAACTCGTGGGATTGTTGCTAACACTAAGAGAATTGGATTTCTGTTAACATGGCTACGAGTCGTGCACAAGCACTGGAGCATTCTGATTGCCCTTGTGTAAAGAGGATCTGAGCTTTGTTACTTGAAGACTCCTGCTAAAGATAATGAAATGTTTTGATTAAAAAAAGAACTCCTCTTTCCATTTCCCAGTTCACTTAAATGTGCCTTTTGTAATAAAACTTGCATTTCTATAATTAGGAACACCTTTCTCGAGCAGAGTTCACTTCCCACAATTTAACTATTCTCTGCTACTGTAGTTAAAATGAACAAGCAGTTGCCTGCAGTGCCATCATTTTTAATTAAATGAACCTAATTAGTTTTTCTTCCTTGGAAATACATGTTCTCTATTATTGCTATGCACTTGCCATTTTTTCCTGGGAGCTCTGTGAAGATTGTACAGACAAACCTTTGGAAAATCCCCAGCAATACAGTGAGCATGAGGAGAACAAAAAGGGACTGACCAAGGAGGTTTGGTCTGTGCGGGAATCCAATTGAACTGTGTGGACAGGTAGCTGATGCTCATGTTACTGCTGTATTTAATTTTGACATGTTCCCAAATGCAAAAGTGGCTTTAACAGATTTTTCCCTGCAAACCCATCACATTGAGGGCTGAAATTTTTTTGGCCATCCTAGCTGATGACACAACATTACATCTGGCTGTACATCCACTGTTGCATGCAGGACACTGCAGGAAGTGCTGCATCTGTATTTATTCATTGCTGGTTATGGTCTCACAGCTGCTCTGTCCCTGTGGTGCAACCATTTACAACACTTCCAGTTACTGTGCAACAAGCAGAACAATATGTAATTCAAAATTAAATCAAGGTAGACTTGTAAGTATAAAATGAAGGCAGGATTGGATGACAAGGCTACATTCAGAGGCCTGCTGATGAATAGTGAAGCACAGCAAAAGCTGCTTTTGTCTCCAGCATTAGTCTGCTGCTCACATACACTGCAGCTCCTGTTCTTACTAATCAAAAACAAAACAAAACCAAAAAAAAATGAAATCCATCAGGTGCCATAGGGGAAGAAAAGGCATTAATGCCATGCTGCTTTCCCCAGTGATACACTCCAGTCCTGACAGTGCCACTGGGACAATGCTCTGCTCTTACCTGAGGCCTGGCAGAAGCTGAAGCCAGCAGAGGACGTGGTGGTGGTGACAGCAGCAGTGCCACCAAACACAGATCCTCCTTGCCCAAAGCCAGTGCTCTGCCCAAACACAGGGGGGCTGCTCTGCCCAAAGAGCCCCCCACCAGTGCTGGCTGGCTGGCCAAAGGAGAAGGAGCTGCCACTGTTGGTGCTGGCTGGGGCTCCAAAAACATTCCCACTGCTCGAGGCCGCTGTGGAAGCTGCTGGTTGGCCAAAGGCTGGCATTGTCCCAAACCCAGACTGGCTGAAGGTAAAGCCACTTGAAGAACTGCTTGTGGGCTGTCCAAAGACTGGTGCTTGCCCAAAGGCTGGCTGGCCAAAGCCCCCCGTGGTGGTGGTGCCAAAAGCTGAAGTACCAAAGGCTGAGGTGGCAGCCTGGCTGGTGGCAGTGGCCGTGGACAGAGTGCTGGTGGTGAGCTGCCCAAATGGAGAGGATGCTGTGGTACCTGCTGGGAGCTGTCCAAAAACTGGTGGTGTGGAAGGAGTGGCAGCTGCTTCCCCAGCAGGCTGGGTGAATGCTGAGCCAGAAGAGCTGGAACTCGGTGGCTGAGAGAACACTGAGGAGCCTGCAGAAGTGGGGGCAAACACAGAGGCACCAACAGCTGGACTCTGCACACCTGTAGTAACATCAGAGGTAGCAGCCAGAGCACCTGTGACTTCTGCAGGAGAGGCAACACTTGCTGTGGAGGTTGTTGCTGAGACATTCTGATCTGCTGGGGCAGCTGCAGAGACAGTAGGAGGCACAGGGGCCTTCAGATCGCTGGTGGAGGTGGGAGCAGCCACGGGGTCAGGGGGAGGTGGTGCCACTGTGGTCCCAGAGCCCTCGGGGACAGTGTCCCCAGCTGTGGCGTGGGGCAAGGTGGGTTCTTTCAGTGGCTCTGAGAGCTGTGCCTGGGGCTGTGGCACTGGAGGTGAAGACCCAGCTGCTGCAGCTTCGTTTTCAGATGGTTTTTCTGAGCCAGGTGGTATTTTGGCATCCCCTGCAGACTTACTGGAAGTTGCAGCAGGGACAGCTGCTTGTGATGAACTTGAGAAACCTCCAAAGGAGAGGGACGCTGAAGCAGGGAGAGTAGAAGGGGCAGAGGTGGACGTGCTCATACTGTTTGTTTGCTGAATACCAAATGAGAAGGTGGGTTTGCTGCCACCAGAGCCTCCAAGATTAAACATCCCAGAAGACCCTGTGCTGGTTAACTGGACATTGCCAAAGACGCTGCCTGTGGCACTCGTGCTGATGGGCAGGGATGCTGTGCCAGCTGACGTGACTGATGTTGAAGCAGCTTCTCCAGATTTTCCTAATGTTAGGGGAGGAGCAAAATTAAAGCCAGAAGGTACTGCAGACACTTTAGCTGACTGTGCTCCTGCAACACTGGTAGCTGGTGCTTTACTGGTGGTCTTGGCATTATCATCCACTTGACCAACCCGTAGTCCTGAGAAGCTCCCAAGAGTTTCCCCAGCTAGACTGGCCTGAAACAAGTGATCTCCTGGTTTGGATGGAGCAAGATCCAACTTGCCAGAGGTTGTGGGGGGAGCAGAAGATGATGTTGCAGCAGCTTTGTTTGACTGGGTGCCATCTGCTGAGGAGATACCTCCAACTACACCTCCTGGAGCACTTGCTGATTTGTGGGACCCAAAAGCAAAGGAGGCCTCAGGAATTGCTCCGAGTTTGGAACCGCCAGCGAATGAAAATGAATCTGACTGGGCAGATTCTTTTGCAGGGGCTGTCAGGGAGAGAGACACAGGTAACCAATCGAGTTAGGGTATGCAAAGCTCATTTATCATTCTGGCAATAATGGTCCATTTTAGTGCTTCACAGACTGTCAGTGCTCTTGCCTCAAAACCATAAAGCCTCTGTCCATCAGGTAACTGCAAACTTCATTTCCATTCAGGACACAACAGTGACACCTGAAGCCTTTATGGCCAAGGTGGCAGTGACAAACACTGTTACTGTCACATCACAGCCTCCACTTAACCATCCTTCTCTTTAAGTACAGACAACTCCAGCCCTCTGGCTCCTATTTGTTTTTCAGCAGTTTGATAAAAAACATAAAATACTTGGTTATTACAGATAATTTTCTACTGACACCACTTTCACCCCTTCCTACTTGGTTCAGGTAAAAAATTCCTGACATTTACTACAGCACTTTTTTTTTAAACCAATGGCTCAGAACAGTTAAGGTCATAAAAATACTTTCTGATTCTACAAAATAAAATCTTTCTTTACAAACTCAGCTATTTATAAACCAAGCAGTTTCTATATAGCCTGTTTTCAGCTTTGAAAAACTAGAGAAAAACTCTCAAATGTAACATAAACTGCTGTTCAACAGAGGGAAACTGCTGCAGTTTTAAGGGAGACTGGGCAAGTTTTATTTAGTGTGCTATCATTTCATTTTTGAGCACCAAACAAATTCTGACCTGAAAATACTGCACTGGTGCTTGGACAAAGTACAGGAAATCTGCATGGAGATCAAAGAACAAAGAGCAAAAGCTTCTTAGCAGATCTGGTATTATCCTTGTGTTTTCCCCTTGATTAAGTGTATTTAAGTAACTGACACTCAATAATGGAGCTTTTTTTTTTTTCCTCCTGAGGCCCTGAAATTACATTCTGTAGTTCTTCCATTACCAGTTACAGAGACAAAGGTGCTCCTACCAGTCCACAGAGTGAAGTACCTGTCCTCACACAATGCTGTGGTTTAAAGTCTGTCTCCTGTACCTCCCACTCCTGATTTATCTGTGTTATTTACCAAGCTTTTATGTTAATCTTCCAGTTTTAAGCCCAGTTCATTCTCTCTGCTTAACATCAAGAGTATCAGTAGCATTACTGTAGCTGTGATGGTCTAAGGATAAAAACAAGCCATGGTTTGTAAGAAGAGGTGATATTTTTTATCAGAGGAACCAATAACACTGCGAGCAAATTTTTTGACTGTGTGATCTCATCTGCAAGACTGAAATTAAAGGAAGAAAGCTTCAAAAATATTACAAAGCAGATTTTATCAGTTCCCTTCTATGAGACTGGGCAAGTAGGGTCTACCTGAGATGGAAAGGCAGCCTGTGAATTGTCACTTCAACTTTAGAAGCACCACAAAGCCATTCAAAGCATTTCCCTCCGATTATTAAATGTTCACTGGATAACATCCCTATGTCAGTCCACTCCAGCAACTTTAACTCTACACATTAAAGACAGCAGAGGAAATGACTACAGATGTTACCCTTGTCATCAACTAAATGCCTCCTAAATGTTCTTGGCAACAAGTATTTTGCTTAATGGATAGGTGGGTGGCCCAGATCTCCAATGTAAGTATGAAATGTTATTGCAAATTTAGTAACAGAACTGCAGCATAGAACAAGAACCACATGAATGAGGAAGAGTAAACACTCTGTTAAGAGTGCAAACTCTCCCAAACTGACCTTGTGAGAGAGCGAGGCTGGGCAGGGTCTGTGATGAAGCAGCTGATGTGACACCACTAAAATTAAATACAGGCCTAGGAGGAGAGAGGAGAAAGAGAAAGAATGACTTAGCTCCAAGCTGAAATTTCCAACCATATGATGAGCACCCCTCTGAGACTCAGATTCCCAGTACAGACTTGCACAAAGCCAGGCACACAGCAGCAGTTTCTCCAAGGACCAAACAGGAAGAGAGAAGCACACACACACACACTGTGCTCCATTTGCTCCCTCTCTAAAAAGGCTTCTAGAGGGTTAGAGAGAGTCAGGGTTCAAAGTTCTTTTGACCATCCCTCATCCTCCCACGTTCTTCCCTTTCTGCTGTGTATTTCTTCCCCATGCACCAAAACCTGATGGATTTGGGGAGACTGGTGAGAGGAGAAACCACAAGGGCAACTAGAGTCTAAAAGAGCTGAAAGGGAAGAGTCAGTGCATGTGCAGCAGGGAATAACTGGATAAACCATCCATCAGAAAGGAGATCACTCACAGCAAGACAGAAATGAAAAGTTATCGTGACTATTTTACACTGAAAATGTTTTGTCTTGCAAAAATACTGTGATCTTTCCTAATGAGTCTTGCAGAGATCTTCACTCCCTGAGGCTCTTTAAGCTTTCTCTGATTCTCAAAGACCAGCTGCTGATATGGAAGTCAGGCCATGGGACTGACACCACTGACAACAGCACTGTATTCAGCATATGGTTTACACACTGAGGCACTGCACATGGGACAAAGGCAGGGCTGTTTGCTTCTTGAATCTGAATTTCTATCACTCAAAAGGACTCTTTTAGCCCTCTGAAGAGCACAGCAAGGCATTTGGGTAGCATCCACTTAAAAAACGTGCAGAAAATTTGGAAGACTGAAAGAAACCAGCCATTTGAATTTGTGTGTATTCTGAAATACTTAATGTTGCCCCCTTAACAGAGAAATTCACTTGAGTGTTAGATGAGCAAACATGCAGAATTTCAATCAATCATTCCTCAGGAATTAGCCCTCTCTCTTAAACATAAGATATAATGAAATAAATATTCTTGTCATCCCTGAAATAACATTCCATAAGAGATTTCAGAATAACTGTATGTTCACATCATGTGCCTTGCTTTGTGTTATTGTTATGTAACAGATATCACCAGATGGCTTGGGGCCTCTCTTGTCACCTTCATGAACTGATTACTTTTCAAGCCAAAACACAAAATTTGTTCTGCTTTATAAAGATAAATAAGCAATTCAGCGAGTGTGACCATCAGTACATAATTCAAGTCCTAACAGGGAACTTGCTCAACAGCCCACTGTAGATAAACCCCAAAAGCAAGCCAGTCATCCTTTACTCTTGATTAGTTATCTGAAAAGTCCCAAAGCAACATGATATTGTGTCCAAGCCTCACAAGACCTTCAGACCTCACTCAGGCTTCCACAAAGTCTTCAAAGGACTCTGGTACAACCCCTGCCCTCCCAGTCTAACATCTGCAGGTGCCATCTCAGAGTACTGCACAGCTTGTAGGCAACACCTGCTGCAACAGCCAATACTCATATTTAATGTCACTACAAAGAAATGTAATGTTCATACAGACCCCGTGGAAGTAAAGGAGAATGCTTTGTTAAGCTGTGAAGTTGTTGTTTGTACTGATGTCACAGTAGAAGAAACAGCTGTAACTGTTTTTACTGTCCCTTGTCCTGTAAATTACAAGAACAACAAATAAATACACTTTTCAAATACATTTACAAATAAAAAAATAAATGAAGCACCCTGTCATCCATCTGTCAGAAAAGGAGGTATTAGCTTGCACACAGTCTGTAATTTAATAAATTTCAAATAAAAAGGAAGTGTTATCATATTCAGAAGCTGACATTTTCAATAAACCCAAATTTAAGAAGCATTTGCCAAGTCAAATATGATTCCCAGCTATTTTTACTGCTTCTTACCCCTGGCAAAGAGGCAACCTACATCCCCGGATTAAAGGCAAAAGACCAACAGAGATGGATTTCAGACATTTATGCAAGAGGCTTATAAAAACATGTCCAATGCAAGCATTATTATCTACTTCACATTAAAAATCAATTGCTTCCTTCCCCTAATGTTTTCTCTTTCTCTGTTCAGCTGTAAACTGAGCATTTCTTTCTTTAGAAGCTTCCCAACTCTATGAGAATGATCCCTGAGTCTGAACTGGCTCTGAAGTTGGTCCTACAGCTCAAAGCTCAATACATCCTTCACAGGATTTAGATCAAGCTTGTTCAGGTACTCCTATAATGCTGTGTGTCTAAAAATCAAATCAGCACGTTTAAAATGTTTAAAATGCTTAAAATCAGCAGGATTTTAATGTTTTAAAAACAGAAGAGCTGCTTTTAATTTGCTGTCAAACCACAGTAGCCTTGTGGAAGGTGTGCTTTCAGCATTTCCTGATAAGAGTTATAAGTCCTGAGTGCACTACGAACAAGGAATTGTGTCACTGAATTCTAGATGCAGGAACAGACAAAACACAGGGAGCACAGAAAACCACTCTCCTGTACTTCTGAACCTTTGTTTTACAAATTCTCCCCCTCAAGGCTGGCACAGCAACCTCTCAGTGGAGGCAAATCTTTTCTCCTCAGTGTCTCATTCTCTGCACTGTGCACCCTGACAGGTTGCAAGAGACATCCCTTATTTCCACTAAAGTCAACTTACCTGAGATCTTGTTGCCAGATGATGTTGGAGCAGCTGTGGATGCCATAGCAGAGGATACACACACAGAGGGAAGTGGAGTCTGGCCCTTCATTGAGCTTGCCAGAGGTGTCTGAAAACACAGCACCACTTCAGGTCAGTGCAGTCTGTCCATTAACAAAGGTCCTTCTGACATTGGTTTGGCATTATCAGTGTCATGCAGTGACTTAGGAATAAAATAGAGGTGGGTGGCTGAAGCACTTAGAAGAGCTCTGCAATCTTGGGCCCATTATGTCTTGACACTTAAATACATGGTCAGTCCCCAACCTTTTCAACAATTCAGGAACCCTCCATGGGCAGCAGTTCCATGATTCCAGAGGACAAAGACTGCTGCACTGGGTTTTTTTATGTAGAGATATAAAACCCAGCAGCTTGTCAACCATTAAGCAATATATTCAGCAGAATAACAGGATAATTAAGAACTCTCTCCCTTTGTTTTTTTGGTGTGAAATTTAGTTGTATCTACCTAACAGAGGTTCCTTTGCTGTTAGCTGCATCCCTCGCTGCAGCAAGGGTAGGGCCATTAGAAAGTTGCACATCTCCAGAAGTGAGAAAAGGCAAGACATAACATAGATATGCACTGCTGAGGTCACAGATACAGAAATGGTTTGTCAAGAATGCAGGGCAAGCTATGAAAATTAAACCCCCTAACTCTGCTGAGCACGCCCAGGTCAGTATTCCACAGGGAAGGGTTCAATACCAAAATACCTGTTTGGCTTGATTTGTAGCAACAGTTGCCAAAACTTGATGGACTGCCTGGGCTGCAGAGTGAGGTACAGATGATCTTAAAAAGAAAAATTAAACAATTATATGAATAACTAGTCTGAAAGAGGATTTCCTCTCCTCTCAAAAAGCACAGCTCCCAGAAGCCTTGAACAACAGCTGCTACTAAAGATTCCACACACAACTCCAAACGAACAAATCTGATTAGAGAATAAACCTCTTAAATGAATCAGCCACATTGAACAAAGGAAGGCTGTAAATGTGTTTAAACCTCTAGACTTAAATGATCAAGTCTTCTCCAGACACTCTTGTCTCTGAAGAGAGTCAGGGCTTTCTATTTCACAGGGAGCTGATGAAAAATCAGCAGGTAAGGGGATTACAATTTTATGCCTAGTGGATAACAAATTTAAGCAGCTTCCTTCACAATGTGGAGTCCAGACACGTACACGCAATGCTTAGAAATGCTGAGTAAGGAGATAAAGTTGGGAGGGGGTGGAGGGAGCATTTCCTGTCTTTGAAGTGTATTATAAACATTGACAAAGTCATGGCAAGCCCTATGATAAAATTAACCTGTATTCTACATTATAAATTTGGTATTTTTGACCATGAAATAAAAACCCCCAGACACCTGCTGCAGCATGGCAGCATCTCATGGGTGCAGGATCTCACCCTGGCACTGTGGGGCACAAACACCAAATCACTGTGACTTGGGAACAGCCAACCAGTTTTAGCATCTCAAGTCTGTGGCCCACCAGGTTCACTGGCCAGTACCAGATTTCAGAAGCTTAAATTTAGCCATGATTGCACTCTCTTGGTGGCAAAGCCCAGCTTTCTTACCCAGGCAGGTTCTCTCCATCTTGACTGGGACCAGAAGTTCCCTAAGCCAATAACCAATCTCTGGCTGAGGCTGCAAATCCCAGACAGTGAGCAAATCTGGGCAGCCAAAGTTGTCTGTCTGCTAAAGCATGAGGATTCCCAAACTGCATTTACTGCTTGGTCAGCTGCAGGCCAATTCACAGGCATTTTCTACCATATTCCAAAGGAAGAGGACACATACATGAAACATTTTGCATGGCCATTTGGTCTTGGATATGGTTTTGTGCCTTAAACAGCTTTGCTTTACCAGGAAGACCTTCCTTCCGTCCATCAAGACTACTCTCTCTCTACATTGCATGGCCTGGGTTTGCCCTCTGCCCAAAGCAGAAGTACAGCAAACAATGAAAACTTTAAGATTAACACTGGAAAAAGTTGGTGTTGGGATGGTGCAGCTGTAGATTTCAATCTTACACTGGACAAAGAAGAAAACAACAAAGTCTGAAATTCATGAGAGGGTAGGACTTGATCTCAAGGTTTGAAAATGCTGGGTTTGACTTAGTTGTGGAGAAAAGATTTTGTTTTTTGCACTGAAAATTATGTATTAGTAACTGGACTGAGACCACCAACACACTGAGTCACAGGCCACCGAGCTACTGATAACAACTGAAAAATCATTCCTGCTTAACAACCAAGGAGTGTGTTGTGGCAGCAAAAGGAAGCCAGGATGTCTGAAGTACAAAAACTGGTAAATTAACTTTGCTGGGTGAATGCTCTTCATTTTAGTGCTGAATCTGACTGGCAAGCACGGCTCATTTGGGAGAATTTTTAGAAAGTACATTTTTATGAGGTCAGCTATAAAGTAAGACTGCAGAAAGCCTCCAAGAGATCAAGCTAGCTGGTGTTTTATAAATTAGAGAGATCAATCAATACTGCCAGTCTAAAACTACTTGAAAGTGAGACAGGTCTTTAACTACAGCCCAAGTGAAAACCAATCTCATTACATTTTGCTCACTCACACCCTTCTCCATGCACAGGCACTACTTTCTAGCTTCTTCATCATAGTTCTGATGAAGCAGAGGGTGGAAAACTCTTCTTGGTCACAATATCACTTCTAGCCAAAAAATTACCAAGCAGAGCTGTCTGCAAATCTGACTTTCAAAAGATGTATCAATTCCAGTTTATCACTTTTAGGAAGAAATAAAATAGCAAAAAGCGCCCAAGCTGTTTCTCAATTAAAACACAAAAGCAACCATGAAGTAAATGTCAAGGTCAGCAGTTGAGAACCACCACTGTCTCCTTTTTGAAAAGCTGAATCAAAGGAATTTCACCTTTTTCCTTTGACAGCAAAGAGCACACACAAATGTGTGAAAGCCAGTGGTGATGCAACAACAGCAATTGTTCCAGGAGCTGCACGTACAGCTCACAGTTATATGGATAAAGCATTTGCAACTCCTTATGTGGTGAATTTATCCCTCTTCATGTAGTAAGCCAAAGCATGCACAGATTTCTCATCAGCGCCCTTACCTCCCCAGCCCAGAACTGGCCATGCACTGCCCTGGTCTTAAGTGATGGCAGGAACTCCAAAAAGACAGTTTCAAGGTCATTACAATGACAGAAAAAGTCTAGTCCCAGGCTGGTGACAGAGCCTTGTGATAAGGCAGCAATCTCTGGAATGAGCTAAGCTGGCTGCTGTCAGGAAGCAGGGTAAGGAAGCCAAGTGTTACAGCTAACTCACAAGAAATGGTAACAAATTCAAGGTTAAATTCCAGAAGTCAAAGTTCATAGTTTAGTCAGGAGGAAGAGCCTTGCAGCTCGATGGTGTCCCAAAGTGACTGACCCCAAGTGACACCCAACCCTTCAGTCAAAACTCTGATGTCAAAACATTTGAAACAAGTTTCCAGAAAAGTCATAGCACAGTTTTCTCTGCCTTCACAGGGTAAATCTGGGAATAGACAGAAAAGGAGGAACTCCAGAGAAGGTTCTCACTGCAAAGGATGACAAAGTAGAAGGAAAACATCTGGACAGCCTGAAGTCACAGACCACACTCAGTGACTGAGGGCTGCAACTCCCTCACTGAAAGAGGTACAACAGAGGTAGTGATTGGAGAGATAGCAGGGCCAAATTTCACATTAGCAGTAAAACCACTGAATCCCAAAAGGAGAGGATGCACATAAATGCATTTCACAGACAAATGGAGAAGGAGGTTAATACTGATCTTGTCATTTGCTCAGGACAAGCCATTAGCAAATCCTTGAATGACCTGGAAAGATCTTTCTTTCTTAATTCTTTCTTTCAATCCACAAACCAGTACTCTTGTCTAAATGCATCACTTTAGGTCTTACACAGCCAGACTCAGCAGAACACTGCTACTGCTCCCCACTGGCAGATGTGCTCCAGTGCAAATGCTACCAAAGGACACCAGAAAGAAGGGCAGCACTCACTCACCCTATAACTGCAGAGACTGCTGGAGTCAGTGCACCAGAGTTGAGTTCTCGAACATTCACCACCTGAGGAACATTCTTCAGAGTAGATTCAGTCAAGGAGGTGCTCACAGCTTTAAGGAACAGAAAAAAAAACCAAACAGAGCGGGGGGGTGGGAAAAAGATGTAAAGACAAACTCCATATCAAGCATTTCACTTCATTCAATATGGCCTGGATAATTCCAAAAAAATCCAACCAATATTCTAGAACATATATTATGTACCTGGCCTGAAACCACTGGAACCTTAGACTTCATTAAGGACAAGGACAAAAGAAGTCACAGCAATCTATATAGTTGGTACATTTTTTGTTGTTTGCTAACCAAATCTAATTATTACAAACTTTCTCTCACCAACATTGTAACATCTTCTGTTAACTGGAATGGGAGTTTCTGAGCTATTTTACACTAGCAGCTTACAGAAAAAAAGGAAGACAAAGGAACACTGGATAGCTCAGAGGTGCAACAACCACAGATGTGCAGCACATTTTGTTTGATGATCTCCTCCTTTGAGAGCACTAAATCCCTGTGAAAGCCCCATTCAGCTGCTCAGAGGTCACTTGTGCAATTAGCCATTCTTTTACCTGGGGACTGGTTAGCAGCCATCTGCCTCTGCAGAGCTGCAGCAGCAGCTGCTTGTGGTGCTGGAACAGTGACAGTGGCAGCAGGGGCCCCGTGCTTCACAGTCTTTGTTGCAAGCATTGTACTGTCTGCCCCTTGGGGGATGATTCTGTTTGAAGACGCAGGCACTAAAACAAAAACAAATTAACAAAAGTATTAGTTAAATGTTTCTCTATGAATTAGGGAGTTTTTGAAAGCCTTTGCTGAACTGCAGATCCTCTAAGTACACCACTTCCTTCTGACAGGAGTGGTGTGCAGGCCATTCAAACAGCCAACACAATCTGTCCCTGGCAGATTCTGGTATTTCCCAAGGAATTTAATAAGTGTCAATAGATATCATTTCAATGCACTAGAGGACTTTTAGTCTGTTGTAACAGACACTTCTGCTGACACCTTCTTTTTCTCTCTGGCTGCAGAGATTAAAGAAACCTCTCTTGGAAGGAAAGGAAAACTGAGTGTATGCAAATGCAGTTCTTAGTGAGACTTGCTGGGCTTAGAACTCCTAACCTTGGCCACATCAACCAAATGCAGTAGTACTCCAGTTTCTTAATCTTTGGGCAATATTTTAGGTCACTGCAATCCGAAAGAACCAGGCTATCACAAAAACACAATCAGTGAGTCAAGGTGTTTTAGTGCTTTTAGCTCAGGCTCATGAAGTTACAAAGCCACTCAGTTACTTCTCCTGGGAACCTGGCAATGTAAATCTGTATCCTGCAATCTCATTTCTCCAGCGCCTGAAGCACTGACAGTGGATAATACAGTAGTTACAGCCACCCACAAGACCACACTGAGAAGAGAAATATAATAACTCACACAAAGACCCCAGGGAGAGGTGCTGTTTCCCAAAGGATGGAGACTGAGCCATCAAAGCAGGCTGGATTGAGGGAGTCCGGACCACAGGAGCATGACGAGGGACTTGGACTGGGGCAGCCTCTTCTTCCTGGTCCACTGCTTGGGAATCATCATTCTCCAATGATTGGGAAACTGAGGATGTTGAGCTGACTTCATCCAAATCTTCATAATATCTTGTGGACAAGAAGGCAGATCGGGACAAACTTGCTGCAACATCAAAACCAAAATTCAGTGTTAGGTTGAGGGAACTATCCAGTGTGACAGCCATGACAAACGCACCCTATTTACAATAGTCTCCAACTGGCTTGTTTTACTCCTGCATTGATAGGACTTGACTTTTGAACTGCCTGGAAAGGTAGCCTTCAACCAGACAGCAACTGTAAGCAAGTCCTCCTGATAGCAGATGGGAGAACGGGGCAGGAAAAGTAGGGGTCAGGAAGTAAAAGCTAATTTCATGTTTCAGTCCCAGGTAAGTCATCCTTCTGGAAAGCATTTCAGAATTCTATGGTAACTAAAGTTTACCTGGAGCTGTAGACCTAATTGGTGGAGTTTTCCTCTTGGCTAGAAAATTCCTCAGCTGTGCCTGCTTCACTGGGGATAACTTAGCTGAAAAATGGAAGACAGTTATTAGTCTACAGTTGAACTGCAAGTAAAAAAAAAAAAAAATTCACATTTATGGTGTGAATGCCAGGAAGAAAGAATAAATTACCAGGTGCTTTGGGCAGAGGTTTGGCCTGTGATTTCAAAGTAGTTTTCATCAAATCGTTGCGCAGGCTTTCAAGTTCACTGTCAAAACTGGGACAAGGCAGAGCAGTGAAAAAACAGCAGCAGCAAAAAGAAATCAACCAAAGCAGGAACAAAATCAGGCCAAAGTAGCCACCAGAACCACTGCCATATCTGGAAGAACAATTGGCTCCTCTAGATACTGTGTGATGCATCTTTAACTATTTCAGAAACTTCAAGAGCCATTCACTCCTTCCCCTGAGGTCAGACACACAACAAGCAGCATCTCAGCCTGGAGGCTCTATCATATAAAACTCCTTAAACTTCTAGGGGAAATTTTTGCAAAACATTGAACAGTGTCCCAGAATACAACCAGTGAGCCTCTGTATTATCTGTACTATCATGGTTTAGCATAATCTTTAGGAGGTCCTGTCCTCCCATACCATGCCCACAAAACATCATTCTCTGGAGGGCAAGAGAGGAGGAGGAGGAATTCATGCCCCAAATACCTCTGAGCACTGTTTAGGGATATTTCACTGGGAACACTCCACTGAGATGTCTGGTTGTAGAGGCGGAGCTGCTGCAGGCTGTTCACCAGGTGGTTCAGTCTCTTCCTCTGCTGGTTGATGATTTCCCTGTTATTTGCCAGGGTGTTGAACAAAGTCTCTCGCTCAGGGACTATCAGACGCCTGCAGAGATCAGATCAAGAACAGGGATAAGGACACTTTGTGCATCTGGGTCACAGGCAGGCAAGCAAATACCAATGATTTAATGGTTCTGGCTACTGAAACTCAAGGAGGTCAATCACCAAAGCAGTTCAGTTCATTTCAATTAAAGATTTCTCCTTTGAAAATGCTGCCAGTTTATTTATTTAGTTAATTTGCTTCAAAATATTTTATCTATTAGAACAGTTTCATTATCTGCCATCAATGAATTTCTACAAAGCTTTCAGTTTTTTTCTATAAGCACTATTTGCTCTGTACACAGACACAACAAGCTTGTACCATGATGAAGCCACAGAGTCTCAATCCAAGGCTCCCATTGGGTGTCTGAGCCAAGCTTTGCTCTCAGACCCTCAAAAAAGATCAAACTGTTAAACAGAACAAGGTCTTTGTTGACTATAGACTATTCCCAATTCACTGATGTAGT
This sequence comes from Sialia sialis, assembly GCA_009812075.1. NCBI lineage: Eukaryota > Metazoa > Chordata > Aves > Passeriformes > Turdidae > Sialia > Sialia sialis. Next base: position 292,155 of record VRYO01001183.1, on the reverse strand, counting down.
GCTGTACTCCAGTTTCAATGACTTACTTCTGCTTTCTCTTCTGCTCCAGGTGCCGATCCCACTCCAAATCCAGGACGTCATTCACATCCTGAACAGCAAACTTCACGTACTGATGCAAGCGCCGGATTTCCTGCCATGAAAAACAAAGTGAGTTCTAAATTCACTTCAGAAATCTCAGTTTCAGTTCAAGGAGATGAAGACTCTGGGCTCAATCAGTCCAAGCCGTAGAACTCTTGCCCACATTTCTGCCTGGAACATTTTACCAGTACAACAGAACTCAACATGGGGAAAATTTACAAAACAGTCAATGGGGTACACACAGGGTTTGGCCTGGACATTTCACCTCAGCTCTCATTAAGAGCAATACTGTCCCTAATATTTGCAAAACACTGCCAGGTCTCTGCAGAAAGGATTTTACAAACACCAGGCATTATACAAAACAATCCTTATTTGAAATGCCACTTCCAGAACATGAATCATTTGCTCCCATCTTACAACATTGAAACTTCTAACAATTATAAGTGATCAAAGCTTTGCAGGCTACTCACACAGCTCTAGAAAATTAGCATTCACAGACTATGACTCATGGAAGCACTCACAAATGCTCACACCCCCACATTAAGGCAAGGAATTAATTTGACTTCTATAGGTAAGAAAATAAAAATAAATAAAAAGCAAGGACAGAGAGTAAAGTGACTTATCCATGGCTTGAACAAGCCCTGGCTTGAGCTCCAAGCTTGCAAAATGGAAATGGGAACTGCAGTTGGTTTCAGCTCATCTCAACAGAATGTTCACCTAAATATAATGAAGCAGCCAAGGAACTCAGCTTGGGAAGAATTCCACTGCAAATGCTCTCAAGATACAGCATGAAATTATAATGGGACATCTCCAACCTGAAAGCAAATCCAGTCCTGCTGTAGGCTTAGTGTTAAACACTGCCAAGCCCAGGTCTCCTTTCTCCAGCACCTACATGGCACTAACTCTCTGGACAACAAATTGATACAGCTGGACATGAGAGAAGTCTCAGGGTCTTGAAAATGTCATTGAAAACTAAGACACAAAGCAGCCTAAGAGAGCTTTTCTCATCTGGAATGGGGATGATGCAGACTGAGCAAAATTTCAGTCAGCACAGAGCTTTCTCAAAGCCAGCTTTCACAAAGTTGACCCAAAAGCTCTCTCCTTCTATTCCAATACACTTCCTCTTCTCTCCCACTGTGTTATTCTTTCCTCATGGTCCTTCCTCTACAGAGTGAAACACACACTTCAAGATTATCATCTCTCTGAAGTCACAAGCATAAGTTTTAAATGTCACAACAGAGATGTGCTGGACATCAAAGCAAGAAAGCAATTAAGATTGTGAATCCAATCAACAGAATCCAGGTGAAGACTGGAGATTGGACCTAAAAGAAATTACTTTGTGCCAGCTGATTTCTAATAACTGCGTGCATGATCTTGATACCTACTGCCACGAAGATGACTTCAATTATGCCTTCAACATGCCAGTCAAACCTCTTGAGGGGAACTTATCAGTGTATAAAAGACCAAGTATTATTTGTAGTGCACATTCACTCTATTTTGCTTAGGGTTAAATAGCCTTCACCACCAGAGCTGTAACAAAAAGTGCTTCACCCCTACTTTCTTCTTGTCTTTGAAAGCCTCTTTATGTACTGCTGGTTATTTTCCTTTGTGCCCCAGCTTTCAGAATATCATTAAGCTTTATGCTCCACCATCCATGAAATTAACCACACAATTCTGTAAGTCATAATAAATCATCAAAATGTTCCATAAGGCACTTGCTGAAGATAAAAATAATTCCAAGAACTCTTCTATAAAGTGTAGGAAAAAACCCAACATTCTTTTAACTGAAATCCCTGAGCAAACACTACAGGCTGAGAAGGAACAAGATGTCAAGAGTCACATTCTAAGATTAGAACAGACTTGGATCTCAGGTGAACTACATCCCTTCAGAAGGAGTTTTGAATCACCACAGGATGGAGAGGATTTTCAGCATCTCATGCAAACTCATGGAAACCACACATTTACTAGACCATTTACTGAAACAGCAAATACTTTGGGCAGAACTACAATGCATATACAAGCCTAAGTTTTATTTTATTTAAAGCTATCAGAAGTTGCCTGACATGATTCATACCTGAAGCTGTGCTTCACTCTTGGGATCCAAAGGTTTCTTATAGAGCAAGTGTAAATACCCCGAGCTACGATTCTGTTCATTCTGTTCTTTAGCCTCTTCTACCCCTGCAAACCCCTCCAGCAGGGTTGTCTTCAGAATACTCATATCTCCATGAAGTGACTGCAAAATGAAATAGAACAGATGGGACAAGGTTCAAAATAACATTTTCCATTACCATTTCTAGCACACGGGCTTCTGCAAGCATCTGCCTGAAAGCACAAGGGCAAACCCACCCCCTCATTAACACACAGAGTCAGATGTTCCATCTACAGCTCAGCTGCAGCAGGTCAAGGAGGAACATCAGGTGAGAAAGAGTCACTGCTGGTTCACAGCTTGAAGATTCTCTGCCCACCTCTGTTGTCTCTTTAATTTCCAAGAGGAAGGTGTGAAGATCATCTGACTCAGTTCGTAACAGCTTCATTTCCTCTGGAGTTCCAACCTGGAAATAGGCTTTGGATGTCCGGGCCTTCAGCTCCTCCATCTCCTTCTGAAAATGTGCAATCTGCAAAGCCAGACAGAACAAAGGGCAGCCACTGAAAACACAGCAGGGACTGGAACAAATGTGTCAGCTCTTGGATCATGCCTCAACTACACCATAAACACTGGTCACTTTGCAGCCAAAGCAGGAAATTCTTCTTGAACATTAACAGGAAAGAATACTCCATCTTCTCAACACAGTGACTGAAGATGACTGAACAGGACACACAAATAACTACAAACCCAGCTGATCATCTCAGGAAAAATTTCCATTCAGATTCCTAAACTACTTACAGACACCATCAGAACACAGTTGAACTGAAGTGTTTGTGTGGCACTACGAAGAAAACTGCTTGAAAATCTCACCTCCTCCCTGATTCCTGCTATGACAGGGTCTGACTCCTTCCATTGGTGGGTCTGTTTCTCTATAGCTATGCTGGGGAGTGCTGATTTGCCCTGGGGGAAAAAAAAAAGACAAAAGCAAGACCAATATTAAGGATGTACCCATTGCAATGAGAAGCCTAGAATATCAAAGAAGGCCTGGTGTTAGAAACTCCATTCAGACACCAGACACTCTGATTGTAACACAGATCAAAATACAGCTCTCTAAAGAGAAACACAGATTTGATACTACTTCAAAAATCAGAAGTCAGCTAATTCTTTGACCTAAGAACAGTGCTTCAGTCCAAGGCATTCTAAGCAATTCATAGGCCATGAAAAACATTCACCCTCCAAAGAACCAAGTCAAGTTCCTGTTACCTGAGCAGAGCTTGGCTTTGCTGCTGATGGGGTGATTTTGGGTGTCTTCTGCACCAAGGAAGCTGAAGGAGTGTTTTGAGCAGGACGGGCCACTGGAATTTAATAAGAACAACAGTAATTGATGAACTTACACAAAGTTTGAGGAAACAGGCTGTGATCAGAAACATGCACCACTATCAAATCCAAAAGCAGTAGTGCTATGCCCCAATGCAAGAACACGCCTTCCTCAGGTGCCTTTTCACTTCCACCCAACTTCTCTGTGACTACTTTGAACTCCAGTCAATGCAGACAGAAAGTAAGGCACTGATTAGTGTGGCTGCCCAGAAACATTCATAATCAGAGCACTGAAAATGCCAGAACTTCTGGGTGTACTTAGGCAGCTGAATATAATTATTTCACATATGGCACTCTGAGAAATAAAGCACAAATGGAAAAACTGCTCAGATTCAAGACAAAGTGATTCACATCATGGTGTGCCAATCAGCAAGGCCTCTGGAGCACAAAATGCAGCAGGAAAAACAAGAAAGAAGCCAAATGGAGCTCTCTGTGTCTATAATGCATTATTCCCAACAACAGGAATCAGACTCCTACCTGTGGCAGGCACAGGGGATGAAGTCTTCAGTGGTGTGGCAGGAGGGGCTGCAATGGGTGTGGACTGGCTCAGAGAACCTCCAGGAGCAGTTTTGGAAGTGGTTGAGAAGGAAAACACGGTGGAAGTGCTTTGACCAATGCTGCTCGTGGAAGAAGAGGTGTCTACAGCACCAAACCTGCAACAGAAGGAATAAATAAATGAGTGAATGAATGAATAAATGAATGAGTGAATGAATGAATAAATGAATGAGCATCCCCTGGGATCAGCAACAACCCAAGCTCCAGATACAAAATCACAAGTGTAGCTTCTGGAGATAGTGGGAAGAAGCCATTCAGGATAATTTTTGAATACATGGAACCACAAAGACTCCCATCTTATATCCTCCCCATGAGCAAAAGCTAAATGCCTGCAAAAAGTACTACCCTGCTCCAAATGCACCTCATCACTTTGTTCCAACAATAGCAAATCTGAGCTGCCCTTCAGTGTCATCCTCCGAGTAAGGCTCAAACAGAAATTCTGCAAGAAAATATGAATTTCTATACATTTGCAAACTCAGCTCCTCAAGGCAGCCAATTTAAATATTCAGCCAATTCACTGGTGTATAATTTGCTTTATACACAAAATATAAAAAGCCCTAAGAGCTTCCATCAGATTCTGGTGTAGTAAAGATTTTTCTAATTCGAAAATAATCATTTGAAGCAACAGAAATTTCTTATGATGCATTTACATGAAAGTTCTTCTCCTTAAAAAGCAGCTCCAATTAACATAGCTCTGTGTTTTAAACCACTTTTTCTAAAAATAAAGAGCAAGTCTCAGGAGTTGTAGGGAAGAGTGAGTATATGAGATCTGAGAACACTCACTCAAATCCATTTTGCATGGTTTCTAATCAATATTAGGTTTTTTTCAGTCAGTGTGAACAAGCTTTGAAGATTCCAGATACTGTGCTCAGTGAGCAAGGGTCCATTTAAGAACAGAACCAAAAGGTCTGACCCCTTCTCTGCTGAACACAGAGTGGCAAAGCAATCCATCAGCTGTGGCTCCAGCTTCCTCTCAGGCTGGGGGTAAGGAACCTTCAACAAACTCTCAGAGAAACTTGTGCTATCACCACCCCACTAAAGCAGCCCCTAACAAAAGGGATTTCCCAGCAGTCCTTAGCCATGACTTGCATCAAACCAAAGCATGGAATCACTGTTTGATGTCCATGAAACAGAGATATAAAAAAAACCCCTAAAATCTCTGGCAATTTATCAATCTTAATTTTTGGCATTGTCCCTTGACTAGTACCATGAACATAAGCTCTGGCATGGGATGCACTGAATGTTTCCACAACCACATCACTCTTGGATAAAGAGGGGCTTCCTCAGTGCTTTCTTGGGAACATGAAGCACTGTTGTCAGGGCAAAAAGCCACACACCATCCTCAGAACTACCATACATTATCCATGCCTGCAGCAATTTAAGCACCCAGCCCCTGCATTCACTGCTAAATCTATTTACTTCTCATTGAGGTTCACTTTGACTGAAGAAGCTGAAGGTGTAAAAGATGACTTCTGTGCAGCAGGTGCCGTGGAGAGCGCTGGCCCAGACGAGCTGTCTGCAGCTGGTTTAAAGTTCATGGACCCAAAAGGAAAGGAGGGGGCAGGAGCTGTTGTAGTGCTGCCTACAGAAGCAGGAGTTATGGATGCCTTGGAAGAAGGAGAGGAGAAGGAGAATGTTGCTGCTCCAGTCAGAGCAGGAGTCTGGGCTTGCTTGGAGGCATCTGTGGCAAACGAATATGCTGGAGGGTCACTGCCTGTGGAGCCAGGAGTCTTCACAGCTGAGGGCACGAAGGAAAAAACAGCTGCTCCACTCCCTGCTGCAGGCTGACCTGAGTTGGGCACAGTGGGAGCAACAGCTGGTGCTGTGTCAGGCTTTGGAGGAGTGGTTGGACTCGTGGCAGTGCTCCCTGCAGAAAGACAAATGGGAAAGGAGGCTCATCTGGCTGCACTGACTAATGGCAGAAGGTATTGCAAGGCCAAATCTATGTGACAGGGACAGCTCAGCGCTGCTTCTCTCACTGGACACTGAGGAAGAGAGATGGCAGAGCTGGGCTTGCAGCCCCCAGTCCCAGCAAGTGATACAGAAAGTGTATAAAGTCATGATCAGTACAGCAATCTGTTCAGATTAATGTTGTCTGCAGTTTCCTGTGAAAAAGCTTCACCTTCCTCCATTGATTTTGATGAGGTTCCTGCCATCTCAAATAAAATAAACAGTCAGCACACAAGTTAGCCAGCACTGCAGGAAGGCAGGCTGCCAAACAACAGCATTCTGGCTGCGAAAGGAGAAGCAAATTTAGGCACAGGGAAGAAAATGGTGCATTTGCAATTATTTCTCCATGAATGCAGACAAGCAAAACAATCATCTTACCTGCCTACATCAGACTACAGGACAACACATCTATTACTCAAAAAAAAAACTACTCATCTTCACCTGCTGACACAATTTTCACAGTGCTGAGGAAAGCTTTAAATAGGATTTATACAGAATTTTGTTTAAAAAGGATTTTGCTGCAGTCAAACACCTTAGTTCGTATCATGACCTCCTGTGGCAAGACTATGGAGGAAAATCATCCCCTCTCTGAAGGGTGGAGGCCATGCTCAGAGCTGAGCAAAGAGCCTCCTAAAACTGCTTTGGCCTTATTCTCCAAAGGCTGACTGCACAGGAAAGTCTAAATGCACAGCCTGCAAAGTGCTTGAGATCCCACAAACAAACAGGTTTGAAGGTTGGACTCTTAGAGGTCTTTTCCAAACTAAATGACTCTGTGATTTGGTGAACAGGACTAGGTAATTTCCCACTGATACACAAAAGACAGAAGAGTCCTGGGAGCTCAAAACACCCAAGAACTGCTCCCCATTATCATTATAAAGAAAAAATATTCTTTCTGTGACCACATGTGTGTCACACTACTTAACTGACAGTATGAGAAAGACCCACAAATCCAAGTGTTCCCATAGACCTTGGAGCACTCACCTGCTGTCTTTGGAACTCTCTCCCCTACCAGCTGCAGTGGCTCTGGGGTCACAATCAGTGACCTGACTCCTGGGTTTTGGTTGATCATGTAAAATGGGCAAAGCACACCATCTGTAGAGAGCAGGATCAGAACTGGGGCTGGAGCAAGGATCTTCTCATCACCTGCCAGAGACCATACAAATAAGTTCTGCAGTCAAAGCTTTCTATTCTGTTCCTCCTGGAATTGCCACCTTCCTGTGACTTTCCTCACACAGTATTTCTTACATTTCTCCCTTGCTTTCATTTACATCTTTGTTCCCTTGCTTCTCTGTCAGTGCTCAGTTCTCTTTATCCTTTTGTATTCCTTTCTGTTCCTGACTTCATATTTCTTAAAAGGGTTATTTTGACTATTGAATGCCATCTCCTGAATGACAAAGCCCAACTTTCACCCATCAATGCCTGTGCCAAGCTTTTCCAGATTTTGAAGCATTTTTCCTCACTGATACTCTGCTCCCTCAATTCCTTTCAGCAATCCCCACATTCCATTGGGTCCTGTCCCCTCATTAACATTCATATGCATAAACTACAAAATGGAATTGCTACATAGGAAGCTTTTTAACTTTAAAGAAAGCCAACATCAAACAAATATCCTCGTGATCTGAACCACTGATATAAAACACTTGTGTTTTATGCAGCTGCTTTGTGAGTCTGCTTCAATACAAAAATTCTCAGAACAGTTAAAGGCCCCAGAACACTCTTTATATTTCTAAAATTCTGTAATGGTTTAACTGTGCTTAATTAAACTCAAAAACCCAAACCCAACACCTCTAGAGTACAGGGAAAATCTGCTATAATAAAGGTGCTTCGTTTGTCAGGCAGTGAAGGATGGCCATTTTTCTTTACTACTGGTTCTTCAGGAAAATCATGCTAGGGAAGGGCAGTTTCCACTTGGGAACAAGCTCCAGGACAAATCACGTTTCTCTGCAATCTAAACTTGCTGTGAACTGCAAAGCCAATTAATGTGCAGCCAAACTCTTGTGTCAGAACACAGAGAATGTGGTAGCAAAACCCTTCTCCAAAATCCTTTTTAAAAACTCTGAGGCAGCACAACACAGGCTTTAAAAAATCTGCCCTGACAGATTTCTTAATCCAGTAACTGTATAGATTAACAGAGAAAAGGCTTCAAATTCAATTTGGCATTCAAGTACAGCATTTGACCTCAATTCCCTACTGTAGGTTTTCTTTCAGGTAAAGGTCTCAGTTAACTGGCACCCTCCTGTGCTCTTCAGGAACTCCTGACTGCAGAACCTTCCACTCTGCCTCAAGGCATCTCTATTTCCATCTGTCTCTGGCCTTCTCAGTATTCACTCGGATACAACACAATAGCTCAGATGTAGCTTCAGACTTTGACAAGGCACTTTGAAGCACCTTCAGGCAGCACAGAAGGTACAGCAATAATGCAGCTGAGATGTAGAGCACAGCAGGGTTTAAGCAGTACAGACCCTGTGCTTTAATGCAGAATTAAAACCTATGCATTCACCTCAGCAATCTTTGCTGTTTCTGGCTTTGAAACCAACCCACTTTTCCTTTAGATCTGTGCAAATGTACTTGGTACAAAACAGTTCTGCTAAAGGACATAAGTGACAAGAATAAACACCTCATGGGCAGCCTGAAATCCCTGGTGTTAGCACATGACTCCTTTGAACTCACTAAAATCCCAGTTCTGGGGAACACAGACATAACTCAGGAGCTTTGTTTGCCCTGTCTATTGGTGTTGTATCCCAGGATGCTGAAAGCTCCAGGAAAGAACTGTATTTAACACTTTGCCACTGAAACCTTAGCCAGAAATAAAGCCACGTGCTGTGGGTTTGGTATGAAAACAGCAGGTGTGTCGGTCTGCCTTTCAGGATGATCTCCCAGAACTCTGAGCACAAAGCTGCCCCTCAAAAATATCAAATATACTGAGATCTTTGGACTGCTCCACAAGAAAGACAAACAAGACTTACTGATCACGATAGGCATGTTACTGGTGTAGTCCACAGCAACACCAACAGGCAGAGTGTCATCACTTTTATCTGTCACAGGAAGCTCTGCTCTGCTCGAGTCCTCCAAAACCCACGACTCCCAGTTCTGCAAAAAGTAAAATTATTGTTCTAACAATTGTTGCTTTCCTGAAACACCAGCTAGAGACTATCTGCTTAAATTTGTCAGGTTAACCAATGCCAGAAAGATCAGGGTCCTTCACAGACTTGTGTGTGACTTCTCATGTATCAGTACATGTCAGGTCAGACATTTTAATGCTTAATTTCAACTGATGACCTCACCTTATCACATTATTATAGTGAGTTTGACCAAATTTTGAGACTGCCAAGTAAATAATGAAAAACAGACTTCTGGAATTTGGTTCACAACACACATCTCTTGTTCATCTAAGAATTACCTTAAGATTCTGTACAATTTAGAAGCTTCTTTAGTTTTGGGATGTCTTAAAAAATCACTACCTCATTGTATTCCAGGTCTTATATATTTATATCTGTTTATACATATATTTAGGGAAAGAAAATGTACATTTGCACAGATGCAACACAAAATATATTCCACAAATGGAATAAAAACATTACCTGATCCCCCTGCCTGGCAAGAATGCCAACTTCTGTGGAAGCTGCTGAAGCTGCTAGAACCAGATCCCTGTAAGCATGGACACAAACAGGTTAAAATTAACATGACAGTCCACTGCAAGGTCTACAAAAAGGAGGAACACAATCTATGGAGAAGCACTGACCCCTCAGATATGCACACCAAGGGAAGGAGCTTGCCATATTCCTGCCACTCACCATTCTTCAACAAAACTGAGGAAATAATGATGCTGTCTCTCAGTGCAGCTTGTGTAGCATGGCTCCATGAAATTCACAAACTTCTCTGGTCGCTTCTCTTCCTTTTTCTGTAAGATCAACATTGGTAATTTATCTTTCAATGCACAAACCAAGTAATCTCCCTTAAATATGACAGTATCAGCACACCAAAAACATCACAACTGGATCTCAGCAGAGAACAGATTACTCATAGATTTTACTTCCTCCAACATCAATCCCATGATTTACAGCAGTACCAAACTCAAATTCTTTGTGGTGCCAATGTCATGAGCAAGTCAGGAACAAGCCACAGACACTTGTGTGTGGTTGTGCCTGCTGGCACTTACAGGCAATATGGCTATGACCACTTGTGGTGACATTTCCAGTGTCCCATCAGCCTCTGCATACACGATGGCAAAGACATATGTGCCAATCCAAAGCACATCCAAAACTGAAAGAGAAAGCAAATACCTCAGCCAAAACATTTGATAAAAATATTTCCTTGTTGATTTTACCTGTGCACAGCACACGAAATAACAAATGGCAACTACTCCTAAACTACCAAGCTTAAGAATCACAGAAAATCACATTTGTAATTTCATAAACAGCGCTATACAGCTGCTATAACTAAAGACAATGGGGGGAAGAATGAGTAAAATACTTTTAAAGGGAAAAGAAGTTAAAAAGCAATAAAAAGATGTACCTTTAACAGGATTGTCTGAGTCATAAAAGGGAGGACAAGGAATTACTTTCTTCTCCTGCAGATTCTGCAAATAAAACAACTCTTAAATACACAGAAAAGGTAATGTAATGAACAAATCCGATTGCAAGTTTTGCAGAAAGCCCAGAGAACTGGTTTAGAGCAATTTACCCATTCTTTAACACTCATCATGGGCCACTCTGAAATCATGACTTCAGTGACCAGTGCAAACCTTAAACTAAAGCAAATATTGATCTTTGACACTTTAATATTATTGAAGCACCTGGGTAGCATCATGTGGCTCACACTATGTGCCACCTACCCAGATTCCGTAGTTTGTGATACAAAAACCAATCAACCAATCAGAAAAAAACCCAACACCCCAAACCAAGAAAAGATCATATTTCAAACTCCTGAAAAGTCATAAAGCCTTAACACCACCAATACTTACATGCAGATATTGCACCACGGTGCCATTTTGCCTCCCTGCAGCCAGCTGTTTTCCCTTTGGGCTCCAACACACTAGGCAAAAAAAAAAGATAATTTCATTAGCACTAAGGAACTGGAGAGTTATAAACCCCCACAAAAACAGGACTGATAAATTAAATATGCTATTAAAAAAAAAAAATCATGAAACTGAATTAATCAAGGAGTCATCCAGTCATGAAGAAGGCAAGACTACACAGGTCAAAACCCAACAGGTGATGATGCTTATTTGCATGTTTTCCTGGAAATGAGTCAAGCCTGAAACAGCACAAACCACAGATGGGCAAGGTCTGATAACTCAAAAGACTCAGCTGCTGGGAAAGAGTAACCCCAGTCCAACACATTTTCTGAGACTCAGAATTGAAAGCCTTCCCTTTCGTGAAGAATTTTAAGAAGCCTTCTCCTGAGACAGGCAATCTGTGTTTATACACTTCCCAATCAGTGTCTGCTCTTCAGTGTCCAACATTCTGAGTGCCACTCACCAGATGTGACAGCAGCAGAGGATGGGAGTGTGGCAGAGACCTTCACAGAGTCTGTGACCTGCAGGACAGAGATGCTGCCATCTGACAGGCACACAGCCACCATGGTGGGATAGGCTGGGTTCCACTTCAGGTCATTGACCACGGCTGCACTTCCTGAATCCTTGGCCAGTTTGTGACAAGCAAATGCCTGCTTCTGCTGTTTTGCCTTTTAGGAAAGACAAATACACGAGACAGTCAAAGTGGAGCACAAAACCAAACTCTCCTGAAGTCATAGTTCAAAGCAGTTTTGACCTCCTATAAACAAGCAGATTTTGAGTTTGCTGAGCAACTCCTTTACAAGACAACTCTCACAGAGATAGAAAATCCCACCCCAGCTACACCTCTCCTCTGCTGTATTCTGAAAAAAAACCCAAACCAAAGCCAAACCCACTTGGCATTTGCTGTACCTGATTCAGGAATGTACGGACATCAAAAAAGCTGATGAAGGATCCCGTCTCACTGGACATCATACAGACAGACAGGGTGAGATTGTCACAGCTCAGAGCCAGGTGCTGCATAGGAAACTTCATGGGAACCACAGTACCCTGAATATTCTCCACTTCAAACACAAAAGGAAAGGAAGACAGAATGAAGGGGAAGAATAAATAGCTGTTCTTGTAAAATAATACAACAAATTTATGCAATAACCCTCAGTCCCAGTAACAGCAGTTATCCAAGCTAATACATAGAAAAACTGAATGAAAGCAAATCCCTTCTTCTCTATCAATACAATCTTAAGAGTTGTCAAATTTCTGTGAAAACACCACTTTCCTTCCTCAGTACTCTGAGTAATAATAAGCAGAAAGATTTTTTTTACTTATGTGTGTACAGAGTGGAACAGTTACTAAGGAGAATGAAAACCATCTTGCACCCAGGTGGCGAAACAGTGGTCAGTCATTTAGTCAGAGTGGGTAATTCAGTGTGAAAATTCCCTCAGTGTGTCCCTCCACTCACACACATCCCTGACAGGCTCACAGCTCAAAGAGTGGCTACCAACCATTGTTCCTGCCCTCCCACACAAGAAAATGTGGCAATTCAAATGCTTGACAGAGAATGGCAAGGACTGAAACATGTATCAGAAGCCAAGAGCTCCATGTCATAAATCCCATATAAACCTGTCTCTGCCAAACCCAAGAGATTTAAGTGTGCCTTACCAATTTTATTGGGATCTTCTCCCAGCTGTTTCTGCATGATAAGATCTCTGGTGTGGAAGATCTGCAGGCTGGTCCCTCCACCAGCAAAGACCAGCCCATATTTGTTGGACACAGCGAGGAGGCTGGAGCGCTCCTTGGGAAGATCATCAGGACTGTCAAAGATGCGAACCTTCTTCAGTGCTCTGAACTGAAAATCCTGTTTGAGAGAGTTGGGAAGTAGCTGTTCACATGCTGCCCAAGAGGAACAGTTTATTTTGGCTTTTCTAAGACACTAAGTGCAGCAGCCTCTCCATGAGCTGCAAATCCCTGCCACGCACCCAGGCAGTCTCTGGCCACTCCATCACATTTTCTGTCTCATCCATGAAGGACTGATATCACACCACATTTCTTTTTCCATTGGTTAAATCTCATTTATACCCAGTGCCTGTGTTCATAAAATCTGCCTGGGATATCTGACCTCCTCAGGAGCGCACCAAAACCCGCCAAGGGTTACAGAGGAAAAGAGAAATGAATAAAGAAAAGATAGGACAGGACTGTACAAAACTTGCTGCTACAAGGCAGGCATTTGCTAACCTGCGTGCCAGTAACTCCAGTCAAGTAGTTGAGGTATTCCCAAATAACAGCCACTAAATAATAAGTACATTCCTGCAATCTGAGGAGGATGTAGGAACTCAGAAATTTCTGCAAAACAAACAGCACAACTACCCTGTTTTTGAGGGCAGAAGACAGCTGCCCAAAGACCCATAACCACTCCAGGAATCTGTTCCTCCTTTTCCCTTCTTACCCAGCCTCACAGTAACACTGGGTGACACAGGATGGGCAAGGCTGGCACCACACAGCAGGACTCCAGCTCACACTGCCCCACAGCCACACATCTCCAAACCAGGAGACTCCCAGCAAAAGGCATGCTGGCAGAATAATTTACAAACATATCACTCTTTATCGAAAACAAGGTTCCTCCAACTCTCCTTTGTCCCCGAAACTGCTAGAGGCCAGGTTGGATGAGGTTTAGAGCAACCTGGTCTGGTGGAAGGTGTCCCTGCACATGGCAGGGGGTGGAATGAGATGAGTTTTACGGTTCCTTCCAACTCAAACCATTCTGTGATTCCCTCCTCAGGCATTAAACATCCCTCTATACCAAGGCCATGCCAGCCTTCCCTTTTGCACCACACAGGCTTGTACCACACTGTGTTGGAAAGCCCTCAAGTACTTGAAAGTCCTCAAGAATGCCCAGAAAGGGTGTGGAGTGTCCGCCCTGGAGATTCCAGACCCGCTCGGACGCAATCCTGTGCCATGCGCTCGGGGACCAACCAGTCTGAGCAGGGAGGTTTGTCCAGAGGACCCACTGTGGTCCCATCCAGCCTGACCCATCCTGGGATTCTGTTTCACAAACACTGCAAGGATGTCTCAAAAATCCCCGCCGTATCCCGCCGGTTTGTCATCGCCAGGGTCCCAAGCAAGCTTCCCCCAGAACCCACCAGCTCTCGCAGCCCAGGCCGAGCATTCTCCAAAGCCCCGTTCCCCTCCGGCTCCAAGCCAAGGCCCCCCAGCCCGAATGAAACAGCCTGTTAACCCTTCCCCCCGTCGGACTGCCCCTCACACCCCCGCCCTCCCCGTGCCTCACCTTCATCTCCCGCTCGGGGATCACGTCCATGTCGTCCCCCATGGCGGCCCCGCGGCCGCGGTCCCGCCGGGAGAGCCGCGCGCCGCTTCCGCTTCCGGCGGGGCCGCTCTGGCCGCCGTGTCGCTGCTCCGGGTCCTCCCACCGGGTCCTCCCCTGGATAGCTGTCCCTAATGAGCCC
>VRYO01001183.1:263397-276634 GCA_009812075.1 Sialia sialis | reverse complement strand
GACAGAGCCAGGGGTGGACAGACAAACCCCAGGGATCGACAGAGCCAGGGGTGGACAGACAGACTCCAGGGATGGACAGACAGACCCCAGGGCTTGGCTGACACCAAGGATGGACAGACAGACCCCAGGGAAGGACAGACAGACCTCAGGGATGGCTCTGGCTGTCCCTGCCAAGCCATGGTCAATCCTGGCAGGCCGCTGCTCCACCTTGGTCACCAGTCCTTGGTGAGGGGCTTTGATGCTTTTCCCGTATCAGAGATCCAGCGTTGCTTCAGGTCTCAGTGATCACACAAACTCCCAAGTTGTAAGGGATACTCAAGGATCCTTAAATTGAGCTCCTGATCTTGCACAGGACAACCCAAGAATCCCGCCATGGCCCTGAGAGCCATGTCCAAACACTCCTGGAGCCCTGGCAGCCTCAGGGCTTCCCTCTGGGGGAAGAACCTTTTCCTAATTCCAACCTAAACCTCCCCTCATGCCTTTCCCCGAGGTAAAATTCTGCTCCCTTGGGAGCACAGGGATGCTCTGGGTCAGCCCCTGTACAACTCCAGTGTGGAGTGGTTGAGCTGCCAACACAGAAGCTCTGTGAGCTGGAGCAGCCTTATTGTGCTCCAGGACCACAGAAAAGCAGAATGTGGGAGCTTGATCGCACCATATCCTCGATTTCTATACTTGTTCAAGTTTTGTGGGGTTCAGATCCCATTTGGACAGAATGCCAGCACTCAACCCTCTGGGGACACTTTGAGAAGGGTTGTTTCCAGCTCTAGCAGGTCATTTTGTTTTCCAGGACCAAAAAGGACAAGGATCTCCACAGAGACAAGAAATTATGGCTTTGGGCAGTGACCTGAGCTGTGGCAAACCACATCCAAGTTTCCCTTGTGTAATATGCTTCCTTTATTTTCTCACTGAACAACAGCTTCAACACACAGCCAAGAAAAGCAGGTACATTCCCAGAGGCTGCCAGGCAGCAGGGAAACTCTGTCTTTTTGAGAAACACATAGAAAAAGTGCACCCAGTCATTCCCTAGGAAATCTGGTCTCCCCTTTTGATAATTCACATCAGACGAGAACCTTGGGCAATTGCTTCAAGAGCAGAGAGAATAATTAAAAAAAAAAAAAAACAAAAAAACTCCCTCAAGAAAAGCACTGCAAGTGTCTGCTCTCAATAAACAAGTTATTCCTTAAAACAAGCACTGGCACCTGCTCTTTTTCAGTAAGTCAGAAAAAAGCACCAGCTTTCAGGAGGTGGCCTCTGCATTTCATCACACCAACTCCATGGCTTTCAGTCAGTTATCACAGATAAAGATCAGATCAACAGTCCAAACCTATCTCCAGGATCTGTTTAAGGGTTTATATTAACAGACTTGGAAAACAGCTCCCTTAATCTGCAACCAATCATACGGACCAAGCTTCAGAGGAGATAACAATAAACACTGATACACTGAGTAGCTTCAAAAGATTTATTTTCAGTCCCTGAAGTAGACTGGTGCTGCTTTTGCTCATAATTTTTCTGTCTGTTACAGTTTTGGTTTTAACACAAACAGTAGTGAGAATGTTTTTGTTGCTTTTTTTAATTACTTAAAAGTGCAGCCTTTGGCAGGAACAATCAGCCTAGTAGAGTTAATCATCTGTATTTCCTTTTAAAAAAATGTACTTACTAAATCATGATTTAAAAAAAGTTAAAAGCTGTCAAGAACATTTAAAGAGAAGAGTAGAGAAAGGGCAAAAAGCAAACACCTGGATTCCAGAAATTGTGTATGGAACAAGAACAACCACAGTACCCAGAGCATGGATAGCACAGTCCCAGCTCATATTCCATACTTAAAGCCCTTGTTATTTTGCAGATTTGAGGGCTTATCCATCAGGGAAATGGATAGTCCCAGGGCACCAGGCTGAAACACATACAGGGAGGTCAGCAAAACTCAGAGGGACAGAGCAGCTGCCTGAGGACAGATCCCCATCTGCAACTGGTCTGGCCAGGCTCAGTTTGGACACTCAGCTTCCTTTCACCTGGAGCTTTCACTTGCCCCAAGCATCCTGTGGGGCTGCAAAGGCATCACAGCTTGTTTCTGGACTCCATGGATGGGACAGACACCTGTCCAGAGGTTACACTCCTGGTTGGACCCAAGTTGTGATTTATCAGGAAAGGGGTCCCCAAGGTGGTTTTAACCATCCTGACTCACAGTGGCTGGTGTTGGACCCCAGGATCTGCCTGCAGGATGAGCCCCCAGAGCAGAGAGGAGATGTCCCTGCAGACAGCTGAGCCCGCTCCAACAGGTTGTGCAGACAGATCTCTGTGTCCAAGCACATTCCCCTTATAATCAGACAGATGTGGGAGTCTGATTTGCATTTTGGAGAGGTCAGGAGGGGAAGAACTAAGTCCAAAGTAGGAACAGGAGGATGGAGCAGAGAAGGCACTTATTTCTTTGCACCCATGAAGCCACTTTCAGGGGCTTTGTCCATGTCTGGCAACAAGGACCATAAGGAACCTGTCGTGACAAGCACAGCTCTGAATCCATATGCTGTGAACAAAGTAGCTCCTCGTCTGAGAAATGCAGGAAGGGCAGAGGAAAGAGTAAAATCATAGGATATTTTTTGTTGGTTTTGGTCTCACATTACACTTGATGCTACGACTTCTGTCTAACAGATCAAGTTGGCTAAGGGGTGCAGCAGAAAGACACGAGCTGGAGGTCTCCAGCTTCCCTTGCTGTTCCTCTAAGGCAGGTTAGTTGAAAACTAGGACTGTCCACAGTAAAGAGTAACAAAGCACAGGCAACCTCTGTTACAGACCAGCAAAGCAAACAGTGCCCATTTTACAGCCTGTTCTCTTCAAGGGAGGCTGGCTATGTCTCTCTCTGGAGGCGGACCAGAAGGTTTTGGGGTGCTTTCATTGGCTTTTCCTTCAAACAACATGATCCTGCAAAACACAACAGATATTGGCAATTTTTAAAAAAGCAAATGCATATTTATCCATCATTGGGGGTGGCATTCTCTGCTGAAAAAGAGCATCTGGCTCCCTTACAAAGAGCACTCGATAATTAACAAAGCAGGGAAAGCCAACAGAGGGCAGTGCTGCCAGGCTGGCTTTTCCAGCAGCTATTAGGAGTGGGTTCCCAAAGTCTCTGCCAGTTTTCCTCTCAGAGCCCAGAGGATTAGCACATTTTATTTAGACAGCCACTTCCGAAATCCCCCGGGCACACACTGCATGCCAAGTGTTCCTGATGCGTAAAAGCAAATATCACTCCTGGCCCACCTTGCACACAACCACACAGCAGAACATTCAGAAGCCAGCATCGAGTAAGTAACAGCAATTACAGCCAGGGGAGAGAGCAAAAACAAGGAGCAAGGCACTGGCTGTAGGAATCTCAAGCATTTTGCAACCACTAGCACTGTCTTCCTCCCTGAGGGCTGCAGCTACGCTGGGAATGCCAGCTGCCTCGATGGATCAAAGGGCTGTACTGCTCTTAGGACGAGTTTTACATTTCTGCTCCTGCTCTACAGAGTCCAACAGACAATGGGGTGCCTGTTAGCGAGAGAAGGGACCTGTTTGTGAAAGCTGCTGCAGCTGGGAGGAGGAATGGGAGATACGGGAGAGGCTGCAGGCTCAGTCTGGGTCTGTGGAAAAAAAAGAGGAGCAGAGATGGCAGAAGTCTGTGTCTGTTTGGAAGTGGAGCATCACAACAGAGACACAGCACACAGTGGGGAGAATCTGCCAGCAAGCATGTCCCAGCTTAGAGAAACGACATGAGAGGTGGGTGCAGGATCCTTTCTCTCAACCTGCCTGGAAGCTGGCTGTGTTTCTAAAGGAGCCTTCAAAAAGGGGTAAGGAGGATGGAGAGGATCAGCTCCCATTCATGGCTGTTTCAGATACGAAAGCAGGGCCAGCCTCTGAGCTGTGAAAGGAAATGCCAGGCTTCAATGGGATGGAGATGGAGCCAAGCAAGTGTTTAGAAGCCATTTGTTAGAGCAGCACTTTCAGAGCCCTGTTGAGAGGGCAGAGGGGGCCGTGGGAGGCTAGTGCTGTACCACTGAAAACCTCTCCCAGAAAAAGCCAGCTCTTGTAAGCATGTGTCCCATCTTTATCTAATGCCTGTCCCTCCAAAATCAGGCAGGGTGGAGCATCCTGTGGGAAACAGGAGCCAGCACTACTGTGCTGGCAGGACCATCATTCACTCAAGTCCTGCCACCATCCACAGGGGATGTCTGTGTCCCCAAAGCCAGCAGGATCCTCAGGAAAGAGAAGGGAAGAAGTCCTGCAGTGCTGAATGCCTGCACACCCTGGGGAAAGGAGGGGGAGGGCTCCCGTGGAGCACGAGGGAGGAAGCCTGTGCTAACACACAGCAGGCAGCTCTGCTGGGAGCACTCACCACGGGCTCACACACCCTGCAGACTGCCCTGCACCAGGATCCTCATTTCCCTCCGTGAACACTGAGTGTGCACCGCTCCAGCTCCACCGGACAGAACAGCCTGTGCTTCCCAGTCTCCCAACACAGCAGCTCAGCTGCTGCTGTCCCCAGCTCCATCTGGGACACTCACAGTTTCAGCACAGCAGAGCGTTTCCCAAGCATCACGTTGACAAAGTCCTGGTACGAGATGGTGTCGCTGACCCCTCCAGTCACCTCAGCAATCATCTTCTTCAGTTCTAGGTGGGTCTTTGGAGCCCCCAGCTTCTCCATCATCCTCTTGACAGACATCAAATCTACAAGAGCAAGGCAATCGCTGCTGTCAAGGGGTGAACCCACTGAGCACAGACCAACCCTAGGGACAGAGCCGTGAGTTCCCACCTGAGACCGCCTCACCCATGGGCTCTGTGGCTGACAGCATTAAGCTGTTCCCAAAAGCCACAAGAAGCCTTCCAGTACATCTCACTGCCACTCTGCCCAGTGCAAAGCATCACTTCCAGTAGTGCAGCTCAAGATAAAGGTATCACACATTCAGACATGAGGACTCTCCAAGTGCCCCAGACATGTGGGGACGGTGCTCTCTAGCTCAGATTGCGCTGCCAAAAATCACAAGGATGGGGAGGAGGGAAGCAACACCGGGGTTAAGGCTGGAGACAAACAAGCTGTGGGGAGCAGACGCCCCTGCCCATCGCCACAGGCCATTTCCTCCCATTGCACTGCTGCCTGCTGAGACCTGCGGGCCCCTTCCCTCCGGAAGCCCTGAGTCAGGCCTCTTCCAGCTCCCCACAGGCTTCACTTCAGCTGGAAGACTTGTGGAGGAGGGGATGAGGCAGCCGCCTCCTGGAAGGGCACAGAGCTCAAGTGATTTCTTCAGTAACTTTACGTAACTGCTGCTTTCTGGACCCAAAGCAGAGCTGCTCAGCTGAGCCAGACTCACACCCAAGTTTCTCTGCTTCCCTCTGCTCTCCCGCTTGCAAAGCAAAGAGTTTCTCTGCACCAGAAGTGCTCATGGTTTTATACAGCTCCTGTCTCAAGCTCTAGGATTGTCCAAGTCCTGCAGCTTCCCAGCTCTGAATTCCTAGCTTTGCAGCAGAGGATTGAGAAGAAGGCCTCATAGGAGAAAAAGGGAGAAGAAAAAAAAAGTATTTTGAGCAGAACAGAGTGGAGGAGATAAACAGAACTTCAGAACAGCACTGAGAAGAGCTTAGATCTTGAAATAGGCAAGGAGAGACTCAGGAAGCTGAGAGGCAGAGGCTGGAGAGCCAAGGAAGCCTGTGGCTGGCAATCAAGATCCAAGCAAGGCGGGACATAGGAAAAGCCGAAAAGTTTTCCTGCTCAACACCATGAATGCAGAGGGAAGCAGCAGATTCAGCAGCAGACAGGCTGTGGCTCTTCCAGCCCAGCATCACTCACCAATCTCGCCTTGGTTGTTCAGGTCAAACTCCATGTATTTCTCTGGAAGAGACACAGAATTAGGTTAGCAGGACACTACAGCAGTGGGGTGTGCAGGGCTTTGGAGCACTGCCTGCTTACAGCACTGAAATAAAAAGCATTTGGGGATGAGATTGATATAGTGTTGAATGCAAAGTTCAGAAGGGGAGACCATCTCAAGGCCTAGTTTTAGTACCCTTATCTCAACTCTAGGGCTCTAGAATTAAGTGCTCTGTAATTGTGGCTGCTTTTCATTTAAGCTGAAGGAAAACACTGGCATGAGAACAAGGTATCAGCTGGCTATGAACAGCGTTAAAAGGTTTCCAGCCAGAAAAACAAAGCTCTGGAACAGGCTCCCAGAAGGAGTAGCAAGGAAAACAAACCCCCGAGCACTGCTGAGATGAAGCTTGAGCGGATTAGAGGGGGGATTAAATGACGCAGTTGCTGCAATAACGAGGGGCAGACTCCACAGTGCTCCCATCCAGAGCAGCACCTGCCAGGAGAGATGCTCAAGGACCACATCAAGAGGGCAAAGCCAAGAACAAGCCTGGGCACAGTGATGCTGGAGCAGGTTTTTTGCCCTTCCAGCCTGCTGTCAAACACTGCTGACTTGAGCATTGTCAGAGAGAGGCAGAGCCCGCTCCAGAAGGTCTGGTTAGCTTTGCAGGACAAAAACTCACATGCTCTAACAGGCAGAGCACTGATTTGGGTTAGAAAATTCAGGAATTCAGTCCTGTGCAGTTTCTGTCCTTTGAAGTGGCACACCTGAGCTTCCCACACACCCCCCACCCTTTGCTATCTGTTCCCCATTTAGACTTTAAGCTCTTCAGGCAAGGATTTGTCTGTCTTACAGACCATACTGCTCCCAGCACCGCAAGGGGCCCCCCATCACCTCAGCTCTACTAAATGGAAGGAGCAAGATGCCTGCTGGCACCATCCATCCATGCTGAGCTGGAGAAATCACCCTGCAGTGAGCACTCACTCCACAACAGCTCAAATTAACCAAACCCTTCCAGGCTGCTCCTTTGCCCCGGCAAGGAAAATGGAAAAGAGCTTTTGGCTCTGCTGCAGGGACACCAGCAAGAATATGAGTATGAACAGCATACTGGCAGGCTAATTTAAGGAGCTGAAGGGAAGAGTGGTTATTTCACACATCAGAGTCTTCCCAGGACCTGTGCTTCCAAAGGAAATTGTTGGGTTAACTGGACTGATGGGCAGGAGGCAAGGAGTGGCTTGGCATGTCTTCACCTGGGTCTCAGCCCATGGATTACTGCTGCCATGAGCTGACCGGGCCAGAGCTGCGGAAACCGTGTGTACAAACCAAGCTGTTCATGCTTCTTCAGGAGTAAATGTCTCCCTTCAAGCACCAAGCAACCAATCCTAGAAGAAATCACACATTTAGGGGCCAGGGCGATGCTTGATGTGGGACTGCCTCTCCCCACACTCTGCCTCACCAGAATGACCTTGTGCATTTGAACTGCCACCTCCCTTACCAGGGTCAGGCACTCCTGCATATGCCTGGGGCACAAACCCTGCTCTGCCATGTCCATGCCCATGTTTTCTTTTCTTCTGTGCTGACACTTAGCCAACAGTGCAGAGAACAGAGGCAGCTTTACATCAGCCTCAGCTCACCCATTCATTTCCCTCCCACCCCAGCAGCAGGGATATAGTGGGGCAAAAACCATGCATGGTCCCTCCCTCACAAATACATTTACACAAACACTGCATGGGGGCTCCATCTTTGCCTCCCCCAGGCTGGGAGGGGAGTGGGGATGTGGGAAGGACAGCAGAGAAGAAATATTCCCCCCATCATCACACAATGAGCTGATTGTTGGGGGAGCTGGAGGAGGCCTTGGAGAGAGGGACAGGCCACGGAGACAAACTCACGAGGCAGCAGGAAGAGATGCCAAAGGCTCTCGTTACAGGGAATTCTGTGCCTGTGACCTACAGTTGCAATGTTTGAAGAGCCCCAATTGTGATGGGAAAAAATAATGTGGGGCTGCAGCCAAAAGCCAAAGCTGCACAAAAGGCAACACAAAGAGATGGGAGAGCACAGGAGGCTCCTCTGTGCCCAGCAGTGTAAGGGATCACAAAACGCCAGTCTGCTTCTTCCTTGCTGGATTGCAAAGCCAAAATTCAAAGGGAAATAACAGACAATGTCTGAAAGGGAAGCAAGGTCAGGTTTTATTTGGTTAGAGCCAGGCTGAGCACAAGCCTGGAGGCAGTGTGACGCAGGCATGTTTTCTCAACTGCCTTCAGCCACTGCTTGGAAAGAAAGTGGGTACACCAGAATAACCCTGCCAGATCTTGTCCTGTAACCAGTCTGGGGACAAGCTCCAGAGGACTCCAGGCTTTTGAGCTGTTTCTCTATCCCCTGTCCCAGCAAAAGGCCCAAAGCTAAGCCCTGGATCTGCTGACCCACTGGAGTCAGGCTTTGGTCAGAGCTAGACATATCAGTGCTGTTCCCTCTGGTGTCAAGGGGCTGGGAAAGGACTAAAACTTTTGGACACAGAAAGTGCCCAACTCCTCCAGTGTCAGAAGTGTCAGAAAGCAGCTGACACTTCTGTTTTGTGGAATGAGGCCCTCCTACTTACTGAAAGAAAAAAAAGAAAAATAGTCCAGCTATTGCATGGTCCATTATGCCAGTTAGCTTGCTGGGTAACTTGTAACTTGTCAGAAACCATCCTCCTTTGCTGCTCGCCAGGGTTTTGCCACACAGCAGGTTTTGCAGTAACAGCAGCTGCCAGGCAGGATGTCTGTAGGGTGACATGTCCCTGCCCTGCAAGTGGGAGAAGCACAAAGGCTTGTGTGGAAAACACCTCTCCAGAGAGTTTCACCAAGCCACACAAGCAAGGAGGAAGGCATCTATCCCAGCTCAGTCACTTGTGTTTGGCAGAGAGTCTCAGGCTGGTGACATCCAAGAGCTGAGGAAAATAATCTGGTTCAGAGCAAAGAGTTAGGCTCGAAGGACAGGGAAACCCTCCAGTCCTCACCTTTGAACACCGCCAACTTCTCCTCCAGGTCTTTTTCATTGCTGAACTTCGGGTCAGAGAGAAACTCCTAAAACAGAAAAAATAATATAAATATCCTCAAGGTTAAAAATGCAAAGGAAAACTCCCTACAGGGCACCTCCAAAGGCAGCATTAGCCAGAAGACTCTCACAATTCCCAGAGTCACAGCTGAGCAACAGCACCAAGAGACTTGAAAATGGGCTGAATCCCTCCACACTTTGTCATTAACATTCCAGTGCAAGGGGAATCCCTCTGATGTCTCAAATTTCCCACTGGCAGTTTGAAAGAGGACTGGACCCCACCTGCCTTTGGAATAACTGCAGAAACCCCCTGTTCTTGCTCACCCAAGGTTTCAGCTCCTCACATCTCTGCTCAAGCACACTTAGCATGAGGACTGGGCACTTATTTCCAGCAAGGGCTCCTAGTCCTTGCAAAAAGCACTCTTATCTCAGATTTCAAACTCTTAGATAAACTCAGAGGGCTTGCAAATAGAGCAGGCAAAGTTTGCAGAATGTCATATGCCCAAGGGGACGGGTATTTTGGGCTTAGGAACCCTCTCATACCAAATATCCATTTTTTCTCTCCACTGCTCAGGCTGGAGAGGAAACCCTGGATCATTTCTGGTCACTTGTCCCTAGCCCCACCACAAAAACCTTCAGATACCCAAAAGAACAGACCACAGCTTGCACAGCCAGCTCTTCTGCTGTGCCCTGCCAGCAGCACTCCCACAGCTGTGAGCAGCAGGGTCTTGCTCCTGTCCCTGCCCTCCCACACCGCCCAGCTCCAGCCCAGCACAGCTTAATGACTCGATCTGTGTTCAGCAACAACACCACATTCTTCAGCGTAGAAATCATTAACATCTGCACAGCTAATGCCTGGCCTGTCCAGGACAAACCCCTCGAGGGGTTGGTGCGTGGAGGGCTGAGGCTGTTCCCTGCTCTGGGAATGTGTTCCTCACCACTGCTCCCCGTGCTCATGGGTCACCAAGAGCCCTGTGTGCTGATCACTGCTGGTCATCCTAATCCTGCTCCTGTGCTCTGGAGCACACCTGGAGCTGCTCCCTCCTTTCTCACTGGGACAGGGGAGCTTGGAATGCTCAGGAAGTTCTCAAAACTTCACTGCCAGTTATCCACTGCTCTGGCAAGACTTCTACCTGCAGCTGATTTTAGGGTTTTGTAGGAAGCTCACTAGGACAGAAGTGACTGCCACCCCCTCCTTCCACTCCAGAAACTCCAGACAGGACACCAGAGACCATGGCCACCAAACCAACGTGACACTGACTTCATTCATCATCATGGTCACCAACTCAAATTGAAAGCTGTGGTGAAAAACAACATTCCTAGTTCCTTCTTTTGCTCTCCATTGCCAACTCAGTTTCATTTAGCTCAGTTATTTCTACCCAGGGGTATCATTTCCCAGCCCAACACAAAGGGCCCAATTCAGCTTCTAGACCTGGGCTCAGGCAGCAGCAGGAGTCACCAGAGACCAGAGTACTGTTACCTGCTGCCATCACCCATGAATAGCCTCTGGAGAAGGCAAACATGACTGAAAACCAAAACAGAGCCAAAACACCTCCTGACCACCAGGTCACAGTTTCATTCCTGCAGCTTCACCTCCCTGCAGGACAGGGGATGTGAGAGCAGAGCACAGCATCTCTCTGGGAGCAAGAAGCAGCACAGAAATGGTGAAGCCTGAAGGGAATGCATCCATACACGATGGCTGAGGGACACACACCCAGGAGCCCTGGCAGTGTGATACAAGAGCAGCACAGGTGACACTGCACACAGGATTAGGACTCAGTGCCCTTGTATTTCAACTGGAGGGGGGCTGGAGAGCACACCAGCACCACAGCTCTGCTACAGGTGCAAGGAAGCAACAAAGGGCTGCATTTGAAAGGCATTGCACTCTCCACATTGTGTGTGAGCCGAGCTGTGACTGCGATAAGGAAAACACTTACAATGGCACACAGGAATTCAGTCCCCAGGGCCTGTGACTCAAACTCAGAGTGGCTGAAGTTCCTCCTAGAGCCCTTTGCTAAAGTTCCCATTTTAAGGGTCATGTTCTATTAATAAGAACTGATTTAAAAGCCTCTGCCCTGAACAGCCTTTCTTGAGCTGTTGAGAGACTTTTCTAAGCCAATAAACTCAGCCAGGCAAGTCCCAGCTACCTGCAAGACAACCTGAGCAAAGCCAGATCCATCCTTGCTCCCCAAAAAGGTGACTCCAACTGGCAGGCCAAGCTCTCACTGGGATGTCTGAGTGCTGAATGCCAGTCACCCTGCCTGCAGGGGCTGAGGGATGCTCATTCCTGCCCTGGATGGGAGAAGCAGGCACCTGCTCTCTAACAGGCTGAATTCCTTCCCTGCAGCCCAGCGCATTAGAGGGTAAAACAAGGTTGAAACTAATCTGTGCTGGATTAGACCTGCCACCTTGATGCACGAGGCTGGACAATGTGATTGCATGGCCCGAAAAGAGGGGAACAACCAAGAGGGGAGCCCAGAAGAGTGTTTCAGGCTGGAAGAGAGATGTCAGCACTAGGACTCGGCGATCCTTCAGCAGCACATGTGCACTCAGTGTACTGAGCCAGACCTGTATCCCAGCGAGAGCTCTGGGGCAGAAACCAGCCAGGAAAACAGGGCTGGAGGGAGCTAAGTGTTACGATGAGACAATGAGATTAAGCCTGATAGGAATTTGGCCTGATTGTTTTATTAGGAGCACTTGACTGTTTTACAGCCTTAGGGCTCTCCAGTGCTGGGGAAACCCCCTCCTTGGCTCCAGCCACAGTATCAGCCCAAGTTTCTGTATCAGCTGCTTGTCAGGGAGGTGTGAGGCTGTTTGCTGCACTCCCCCATCGCCACACAGAGCTGGCAAAGCACAGCAGCGTGGGGGTTGCTGCCCAGAGCACGATGGCTTCTGAGGATCCATGGGCATCTGCCACCCGTGCTATCTGCAGCTTGGTTTTGAGCTGCTCAAACCCCATCTCGTGCTGAGCCAGCACGCAGGGCAGCAAGGATGCAAACCAGCAGCTCTGACAGTGGGAAGTCACGTAGCTCGTTTCATTTTTGTCATCCAAACCTCAGCCAGAGAAAAGGCCAGAAGTGGCGGCAGCTTAGGGGAGAAATAGGAACCTGTCCCCTGTGTGGGAACAGCCCCAAGTCATGGGACACAGAAGCAGCATCCCACGAAGCACAGCTTCACAGACTCAGTCCTACAGCTTAAGGAGCATGTATCCTTACAGGATTGTGCCTGTGTGACACTGGAGAAGCAGAAACTGCAGCACTAGGTACAATACAGTCCCTTCATCTCAGCCTGAGGGCCACCTTGGCTAGGGGAGAGATGTTAGACCCAGCTACACACCTGGGTGCAGGGTGTGCTGTGTCTGCCTTCCAGCAGCAGCTTACAAAAGGTCCTTTTTGACAAGGTGCTCTTTTTCTACACCTTATGGCATGACACCTCTTTTTCCACTGCACATCCTAATTTCTAGTTAATTGAGTAATTTCTAACGACTTAATTCCCTCTCCAGTGACCTAAAGTTCACCTCTAGTGTCTCACTGGTGGAGCATATTGCCACTTTTCATAGCCTGGTCAGTGTGAGGGCAAGGTGAGTCTATCCCCTCCAGGCTCTCATCTTGTTCAGCAATTTGATTTCTGCAACTTGTAACACCAAGGTGTCACTGACTAAAAGAGCATCTAGAAGTGCTAAAAATCCCAGCACAGTTTGCTTCAAGGTTAAAACCTTCTTTTCACCCTCAGAACTGCTTTTAGCTGGGAGGGATGCCAACAGAACTGCCCCCACAGCCATGCCAAGCAAGGGACAGGGTAAGCCTGAAGCTCGGGGGAGAGGACCTTGCCTGACCCTGGCATGAAGGGCAAGAAGCCCAGTGCACTTTGCACTAAACCAGGAGGTGCTGTTCCCCCTGCCCAAGGCTTGCGGGACGTCCAACCATCCTGGGCAAACCATTCACCCGCTGTAATGAAAAACGAGGAGGGCTGCAATCAGCGCTGAGCAGCAGAAACTTCTCATTCCGGAAAGAAAAAGTTGAAGTGCTCGATAAAGCAGAGGGGAGACTGAAATCCTCCAGGAGAACAAAAGCCCCCATTCTTGCTGGAGCACGTTCCCAAAGGGAATTTCATAGCAGCCAGCCCCCGGGCGCCCCGCTCGGAGCCGCCGATGAACGATGCACGGGGTGGAAAGAGCCTGAGAGGGCAATACCAGGAGCGGAGGGGATGGAGAGCGATCCCCGTAAAAACCTCGCTTCCTCCTCCGGCAGGACCCCCTCTCCAAAAGGGTTTGGGCAGAGGGGTCTGGGCAGAGGGGTCGGCAGCTCCTCCTGCACCCACCGGCCCCCTCCTCTTCCTCTCGCCCCGCCCGCTCCCCCCGCAGCCCCCTCCCC
>VRYO01001183.1:236038-262397 GCA_009812075.1 Sialia sialis | reverse complement strand
GCTGGCTCTCCGCTTCCCGCAGGAGCGAAGGGACCGCATCCCTCTGCCCGCACCGCCGGGCGCGGCTCCGGGACACCGGGGATCGCTCCGGAGCTGCCCCGCTACCGGCGGCAGAAGCACACGGGCGGGATGGTTCAGCCGCTTCCAGGCTGGATAAACCCCGGAGGGCGAGCAGCGGGAAAAGGGATGGCCCGAGGGACAGTCCCCTGCCAAGGTGATGCTTGTCCCAGCCATGCTTGTCCCGGCCATTCGTGTCCCCGCCAGGGTCGCACCCCCCCGTGGAGTCCGCCTGACACCTTATGTTAAAATGATGTTATGTACTAACGTGGAGTTCGGTGGGAATTTTCAGGCATTTGCCCCTCACCACTCCAAATGCAGCTGCATTTCAAGCCCTGCTCTTTAAAAGCAGCAAATACAGGTACGATGTGCTCTCCTGCTGCCACACACCCTGGGTGGACAGCTGTGTGTTATATTAAGAATTTTTAATGGATACAGCTCTAGGCAGGTGGCACCAGCTAAAAACACAGAATTCCAGGGAGGGCAGGAGGCAGCGTGAGCCACATCTTCAGCAGCAGCACACAGCAGAGGCTTGACATTTCTGTAAGAGCAGCAAATTTATGTGCTCACTGGAGACGTATAATCGTCCTCCCCAGAGAGACAGTAAGTGGCCATGGCTCCCTGCCTCTGGCCAAGCCGGATCACGCTGTGCTCTCACTGTTCCATGGTTTTGCTTTCCCAGAGCTGTCCTTGGGCAGCAGCAGGGGAGCTCCTGCCTTCACACCCCCACAGCACTGCAGCTCTGGCACCCCACTCCTTGGGCAGCTTTTGTGCAGAATTAGAAGGGCAATAGCTTTGTTCTCAGTAGGAAAACCCTGTGTTCCTTCCAGGCTACTGGACCCACCAGAGATGTTGCTGGGGGAATTCAACATCAGTGGCAGCAATTTTACATAAATTACACAAGACTTCAGCAAACCTGCTTTGCAGCACTGTGAGCAGAAAAACATAGGTAAAACCAGTTAAAAAATGAAGCAAGCTCCAGCCTGGGGACTCGTTTCTCGTCTCATGGGAATGACTTCAGCTACCTGGAGCCATGGCACAGCCAGCACAAGGTGGGCTGAGCCAGGACCTGGCTTGTCCTGCAGCCCAGCCCACACGGGTGCACAGAGGAACATAAATGCCTTTCCTTTAAAGGCAATACAGCCACTGGGCTCTGCCACCCCATGGGAGTGACACAGGCAGGGACGGGCATCCAGCTGTTCCCCATCCAGTCCACACTGGCTGCACAGCCTGCTGCCACCAGCCAGCTCCTCTCCAGTGGGCCACAGGTGCTAATGTGGAGCTGTGGGTGCTGCTGCTCTGACACCTCTCTTGCCTGCGTCTCTGGCACCCAGCCCCTGGGGCTGGTGGCAGTTGGCTGTTTATAGCCATGCCTGGTGACATTCAGTGGCCCAAGCAGAGCTGGCTGTGGCCTTGTGTTACCCTGGAGCGAGGGAACAGCAAGACCTGAGCTCATCTCATACTGAAGCAGGCTGAGGATGTCCCACCTGCCTTCCAGGAGCTGGGTGAGGATCCATCTTTGCCTCTGCTTTGTTTCTCCTCATCAATTTAGCCCTCCCTGCTGTGAACTCCCTCCCCTTGGGAAGCAGGCAAGCTGTGTGCCCTCTGGCGAGCAGCTCTCTGCCTGGCTTCACCAGGATTCCTCTCTGCACCTCTGTGACCACAGCCCATGAGCGTAACACTGCAGGGTGCTGTGCAGCAGGACCAGCTTCCAGCACGTGTGTGAGAGCCTCTCTCTTCTCCTGGGGCAGGAGGGAGTGCCAGGCAGTTCAGCTTGGGTACATTACATACTTGGTAAGCTGTCCCTGCCCGGTGCGCCGTGCTGCGATGGGAGAGGAGGGATGGAGGAGATCTGTGAGGATCCTTTGTTCACTCTGCAGTGAGACCAACCCTGGAATGGCTCCATATCCTGCACACAAACCTCGGTAGGTGTCCCAAGGACAGAGGTGGTGGCTGGAATCATGCTGCAGAGTGCTCGGGTGCGGAAAAGGACCTGGGGTGTGATAGTGTACGGAGGGCAGTGTGAGGAACAGTGAGAGGGATTGATGCTGGTGAGTGCAGTGTCCTTCCCTCTGCCATTCCCTGTGCAGGGTGGGCACAGAGGGCATGTGGCAGCAGCCAGCGACCTGTCACTTCGAGCAGCTCTCGGGGAGGCTCCGCAGAATGTCCTCCAAGTTCTGCTTGTCGGCCCGGATCTCAGCCAAGTCGCTCTCAAATGCTTGGATCTTCTCCTGCTGCCGTGCTGCCTCCTGCTGCAGCCGGCTGAGCTGGCCAGCCAGGGGTCCTGGTGTGGCCAGGCGCAGCCACAGCTGCTCCAGCTGCAGCCTCCCAGCGCTCAGCACTACGTCCACCTCCGTGTCCTGCTCCAGGTTACCTGGGCAAGGGGGAGAGGGCATGGCTGAGAGCAGAGAGCTGGACAGGAGATGTCCTGGATGTGCTCCATGGCACCAGGCAAGCTATAGGGAGTGAGTGCAGCAGGGCATGGAGGCTTTGCAGCTTCTCACTAATCACAGATAAGCAAACAGAACTGTGGCTCCAGGCAGGGCCTGGGCTCTTCTCTATCTCTTACAGATGGGTCATGGTTTCCACTCTTGGGCAAAATTTCTTGGATACAAAAGTCCTGGAATGCTCAGAAATATACCCATGTGATAAAAACAGGAGGAGCTGGAGCAAGACCAACCAGCAACAAGGAGCAAACCCAGTTTAGCACAGCCCTCAGTTCCAAAGGGACTTTGCCAGCCTGGCTCCCCTGAGGATCCCAAGGGAGATCAGTGCACCCAGAGCAGACATGAGCACACACATTCAGCAAGCCCCAATTCATTCTTCATGAGGGTTTTCCTCAAGACACGAGCCTTAAAGAAGCTTTGAAACCATGGATGATCTCAGCCAAAGAGCACCCAGCTCAGCCTGGATGGCCTCAAGCAGCAGTACCAGTGAGCAGGAGAGCCCTGGCCCCCGAGAGCCCAGCCCTTTCCCTGGAAGCTGCACCCCGTTTCCCCCCAGCTCTCACCTAGTCTGTTCAGCAGATCATTCAGGGTCTCGATGTCTGACATGAGCGAGCCACGGGCTTCCTGGAGACTTTTTGCCATCTCACTCACCTCTGATTCCACCTTCCAAGAGAGAGAGACACCCTTGTCAGGGACACCATTGACCCTTGGCTGGATGGTAGAGGAGATGCCAGGAATATCCCCAAGGCATTGTCCCTACAGTGGAGCTCCCAAGCTGGGTTGCTCTCTATGCTTTGGGCTGTGGGCAAAGCTGCTTCCATGCTCTGGAGGACACAACCTGCCCAAGGAGACCCAGCTGACCTGCTGTGCTTCTTCCAGATCTCCTCTGAGCTTCTCAGCCACGTGCTCCTGCCGGGAGAGCTCCTGCTGGGTCTCATTGGCACGTGTGGCGAGCTGGCTGGCGTGTTTGAGGGTCTGTTTGCTCTCCTGCAGCACAGCCCATGCCCTCTGCAAAGGGACAGGGATGGAACACTCACCTGGGGACACTCAGCCCTGCCTGCAGCAGCCTGGGCTCTGCAGGTGGTGGTTCCCAGCCTGGCCATGCCCAGCAGCTCCCCCCACATCCCTCAGCTCAGACCTTGGCACTCTCCTCAGACACTTGCTCAGCCTCCCCAGCTGTCCTCTGGGCTGTGGTGGAGATGGACAGGGAGTTTCCCAGTGTCTTCTCTGCCTGTTTAATCTTCCTCTGAGCATCCACCATCACTCTGTCCCGCACAGTGGCCATCCTTCTCCTCAGGGCAGCCTGACTCTTCCGATGCCCCAGCACCTTCTTCATGCCTATGGGAGCAACCTGGCTGTCACCAAACTGTCCATTTCTCCCCTGGTCACCTGGTGAGAGCCAGGTTGTGGATGGACATGCTCTGACTGGTGCCTTTCACCTTCCAAGCTGGCCAGGAGGGACTTGGAATCGGAGAGCACAGCTGTTCCTTGGGAGACAGCCATGGTGGCCACGTCATGGGCAGAGCCAGCCTGGTCCTGCAGCTGGGAGAGGAGAGAAGAGGAGGAATGAGGCTGGGGAGTGAGTGAAGAGCTGCACTCAGCTGGGGAATGTGGGATTCAGCCTGCTCCCGTTCAGCAGGTGAGCTCCTAGGGCCATCTGGGAGCCCAAGGGAAGATATCTCCCAAAACATCCTCTGCCAGCTCCCTGGCTGCAGCCATGGTCCCCCCGCTGCTGGAGCAGCAGGGATGGGACTTCCCATTCATGTGAGCAGCAGTTACCTGCTTGAAGGCACGAGTCCTTTGCAGCTCCAGGCTCAATCCTGCTGCCAGTGTGTGGGATGTCTCCACAGCCTGCTGAGCCAACAGCTCCTGGGCTGCTGCTGCCTGCTCCAGCACTGCCACGTCCTGTGCCAGGTCTCCAGCCCGCATTGGCAGCACCTGCTGCAGGATCAGGAGTGCCAAGGATCCATGAGATCATCTCCCAGCTCAGCAGGCAGCACTGGCAAAGCAGGAGGTGGGGATGCCAGCAGGAGCTGGAGCTTGGGTGCTGCTCACCTGCCCCAGAGCAGCCACCTGCAAAAGTCTCTCAGCCAGGTCAGCATGTGCCTGTTCCACAGCTGTCAAAGCTCTCCTGGCCTCCACTGCCACCTCTGCCATGCCAGCACCCAGCTCCTCCCGTGCCTGCTGGATTTCCTCATACCTGCATGGACAGGACACTGCTGTCAGCCAGGGCCCTCTGTCCCATGAAGGATGAAGAGGACAGCTTGAGGCCTGGCCCTGGACATGGATGTAGCAGGAAATTCTGGGGGCTTTTCCTGAAACCCCCCAGCACACAGCACCCTCTGCTTTACAGCACTGTGGTGCACTGAGTTTGAAGGTGCCTGTTGGGCAGATGCCAAATCATCCTGTAACAGAGACCTGGCCAGAGGAGAGGAGCCATGGTGCCCTCCTAGCTGCAAGCCCCTCACCCGTTCTCCAGCTCTCTCTGCATGTCCTGTGTCACATTCCCTTCCAGCAGGTTCCACAGGAGCTCGGAGCTGGCGTTGGAGGCACTCAGTGCTCTCCTGACCACTGCCTCCACCTGTGCCATGGAGTCCTTGTGGCTGCAGGGACAAGGACACCCAGAGAGGATATCAGGATTGGCCTCCTGGCAAAGGGCTAGGCCCCCTGCACCCCCAGCTGGGCTGACAGCTCCCTCTGCCTGTTCAAATCTTACCTCTTGGTCAGAGCCTGAGCCTCCAGTGCCCAGTGGCTCCAGTTTGTGGGATGCTGTGGGATTTCCTGGGGAATCTCCTTGGAATGCAAACAGCAGCACTGAGACCCTGGCAGGGAGCAGGCACCCCTAGACCCTGCCAGCCCAGCACCACCAAGAACCTCCCAAAGGGAAGATTTATCCCAAATATCTCCTCTGGACTCAGCTGCAAGGATGGCTACACCCACATGGACCCCAGGCTCTCCCGCTCTCCCACTCACCCTCTCTGCTGGTCACATCCCACCCCAACAGTCCTGGGAGGCACATCCCAGCACCCCCAGGATTGCCACCAGCCCCCTCAGGAGCCCAGGGCCACTGAGAACCCCCACCGTGGTAGCCAGGGTGTCTGCAGCGTGCAGGATCTGCTGCTGTGCTGAGTGCAGCACGGCCCCGATCTCCGACAGCAGGGTGCAGGTCTTGGGGGGTCCGTGCTCAGAGCAGCTGGTGGCCCGGCTGGCGTTGGTGAGACGGCCTTGTGCAGTGTTCAGTGCCCCTGCCAGCTGCCCCACCTGTACCAAGAGGGTGGCCCAGGCACCTGTGGGCAGCACAAGCAGCTCGTTGCCCATTGGGGTTGCTCAGGGCTCCCTGCTTCCCTGCTCCCCCATGTCCACATGCTCCCTGCCTCACACCTACTAATGAAAGGGAAATACAGTCCCTCTGGGTGCTCAGGAGGGACCCAGGAATTCAGCACCCAAAGGGTACCCACGTGTTGGTGCTCAGCCCTCAGTAATGCTCAAGCTCCAAGGTTTCAGGGGTGTGAGCATCCCTGCTGTGCTCCATCCTCCCAAAAAGGCATGTCCCCTCCACTGCCCTCCCCCAGGTCACACCACACTGAGCCCAGTGCTCACTGGGTCCTCCTTGCACCCACCCAGCATGTCACAGCCCCCTGAGGGAGCACAGGGGGAAGTGGGTGGGAGGAAGGAGAGTCCCCCGTACCTCTCAGGAGGTGTGGGCTGGGCAGCCCATCTCCACGGGCTGCATCTCCCAGCATGGCAGACTGGCCTGGGTGGGAGTCACAGCCTGGTTTCTGCAGCCATTCCTCCATCTGCTGCAGCCTGGCCTTCAGCTGGTCAGCCTGTGGGCAACACAGGAGGGGACAGAGGGGACAGTGTGGCAGTGCAGGGGTGCTGTGCCTTCCTCAGCAGTGCACAGGCTGTACCTCGTCCTTCACCAGCCCATAGCAGGCAGGACACTGCTGGCAGCGGGAGCTCAGTGGGTCAAGGAAGAAGTTGGCCTGGCACTGGTCACACTTGTAGCCCACGAAGCCGGGGTGGCAGAGGCAGGTGCTGTTCTCGTGGCACTGCGGGGTGATGGAGCCCAGCGGGGAGCAGTTGCAGGCTGCAGTGGTGGCAGAAAGGCATCACACTCTGGCTGCCAGCCCTGCTTTAGGGACAAGGATGCAGTCCCCATTGCTGTTACCTCGGCAGCCCCTGGCAGAGAAGCCAAAGAAGCCGTGCTGGCATCGATCACATCTCTTCCCTGTGACACCTGGCTGGCAGGAGCACTGCCCCGTCAGCGTGTGGCACCCGCTGTCCCGTGAGCCTGTCGGGTGGCACTCACATCTGGCATGAGAAGTCATGAGCAGGCAATCAATGCAGAGAGCAGGGCTGGGAGCATGGAGCCATGATGAGCTCTGGCAGCCCCGTGCTGTGCTCCACGTACCTCTTGCAGCCCACGGTGGGCTCCAGGCCGTAGTAGCCAGGCTGGCACTGCCCACAAGCTCTGCCTGTCACGTGTGGGAGGCAGTGGCACTGGCCTGTGCCAGGATCACAGCCCTCCAGCCTCGGGTCTGAGCCCTTGGGGTTGCAGTCACAAGCTGTGGGAGATAAAATAGGTCTTAAATCCCAGCATGGGGCTGGTGGACAGGATTGTAGGAATAGGGCCCTGGGGCTGAGCTCCTGACAACGTGGAGAGCCACATTCCCCATCAACCAGGGCTCCAAGAGAAAGAAAAGAGCCCCTGCAGGCCAGAGTGCCTCTGGGGAGGGATGGCAGTGGAGAAAAGGGAAAAGGACAGTCTGGAACATGTGGGGGTAACCTGGACTATCCACCAGCCCCTAAACCTGCTGGGCATCCCCTTCCACCCTCTGCCTTCACTGCTGGGAGGATTTTGGCTGCAAGTGGGCTGTACGTACGTGCACATTTCCCAGCAGGGCTGGGAGCCAGCGCATCCCCGTAGAAGCCCGGCCGACACCTCTCGCAGTGCTCGCCCATTGTGTTGTACAGGCAGCGCAGGCACCGGCCGGACACGGGGTCGCAGTTCCCCACGGCGTTGAGATCCACGTTCCTGTGACACTGGCAGGGCTCACAGGGGCGCACGGGACCTCTCTGCCCCAGGGGGTCCCCGAAAAATCCATCATCACAGAGCTCACAGCGTTTTCCTGGCGAAGGCGGAAAGGTGGGGAGGATCCAGCTGTGCCGCCGCTGCCCACAGCCCCTGTGCCCACCACGCACCTCTCTGTCCGGGGGGGCAGTGGGTGCAGACCACGTCCCCACTGCCGGGCACCTCGGTGCAGGGCGAGCGGCCGGGGCAGGGGCAGGGCTTGCAGTCGTCAGGGCGCCCCACGAAGGGGTTGCCGTAAAAGCCGGGGCTGCAGCGCTCGCAGGAGGGACCCTCTGTGTTGTGCAAGCACTGGCAGTGCCCTGCGGGGAGGAAAAGAAAACCCAGCCTCGAATAACAGCGGGGGCTGCGGGAGGGACAGAGAGCGCTGAGCATGGCAAGAGGGATGTGCAGCTCCGAGCGAGGGGTTGCACATCTCCAACCACAACTCGGGACATTTTCCCTCCTCGCCCTGACTTTGGTCAAGGTTTTGGAGAGGACACGGAGGCCGCAGCGGGGACGCAGGGAGGAGGCAGCGCTGGCACAGACAGCACCATCAGTGTGTGCGGAGGCTGCCGGCGCCTGCCGTAATCCACAACACATTTATTTCTCAGCGTCGAGGCGCGTCCTTTCCAGCCTGGCTTGGAAAACACAAGCAGCCGGCCCGGCACCCACCGGGGAGCATCTCCTCCAGAGCGAGCCGAGCCGGTGAGTCAGCCTTCCGAAATGGGCTGTGAGGAGGAGAGCGAGGAAGAGGAGGAAGAGTGCTCGAGGAACCCCCCACCTCCAGGCAGATGCTCTGCTTCACTGGAGAGAGAGAGAGGAGTCAGGGGGAGGATTTCCCCGTGTTTTGTGAGGTCGGGTCATACCCGGAAGGCTGCGCAGGAGGGGGTGTTTTTCCATTTTCCCCACATCCAGGCAGAGCCAGACGATGGAAAAGAAAGAAGAAGCGGGTGGCAGGAAGAAGTGGGAAAATAAACCAAAGGAAGTGCGCGGGTTGGCAGCGCCCAGGCCGGAACATCAAAAGCCTGGCCCCACCGCTGGGGATTGTGCAGCCGGCGGCGCCAGCCCCGGCTCTGCGGGACCAGGCGGCTTTGCAGAGATGCCAGGATGCTCTCGTGGACTGGGAAGGGGCATTCGCCGAGAACTCTGCCTCCTCCAGCCCTCTCCATCACTGTGATTCCCCAGCCACCGAGGGGCTGGCTGGCAGCACTAGAGCTTGCTCCTCTGGTGTTTTCTCTCAAGTCTGGCAACTCTGTGTTTTCTTGCTTTTTCCCTTGTTTCTCTGCTCAGGTTAACCTTCAGTTTGCAGATTCCAGAGCTGTGCCCAGTCCTGTTCTTCTCACCGGGGATGATGCTGCCTGTGAGACCCAGCCTAGAAAAACCCTCTCTGCTGCCCTGACCCCTGCTCCCCCACTCCTCTGAGGACCAGCACCCTTCCCTTCTCCTCCTTCAAGATCATAAAATCTCATGAAAAATCCTCCTCTAATTATAAATTACCACCATTATTACACTTCATTAACTATCTCTGCAGCTATGAACCCTGTCCCTAGAACCACCCAAGCAATTCAACTTGCAAATTTTGGCAACCACAACCTCACCGAAGGTTTCCAGCTTCCCTCGGAACAAGCAAAGGCATGGATTTGTCACCCACACATGGAGACAGGTGAGGGGAGGGTGCACACCTGTGATGGGGTGGCAGTTCCCGTGCTGGTTGCAGGTGCAGGGCACGCAGCTGACGAAGGGGCTGCCGAATGGGATCTCCCTCTTGAATCCAGGCGCGCAGGACTGGCAGAACTGCCCGGTGTATCCCATGGGACACGTGCACTGCTCCACCCAGCCTGCCCGTCTGCCTGGCCCGGGGCGAGCGGACGTGAGCTGAACCTCGCTCAGGGACAGCCTGCCTGTGAGAGGGGAGAGCAGTGTGGGAATGGGATGGTGCATCCCCTGCTCTGCTCTGAAATGCTCCAGACAGGCATAGAGACCCAAAAATACCTCCTTGAGAGCCATGGGGTGTTCACAGAGAGGAGGCAGCCCCTGCCTCAAAACATCCCCTACAATCCCTCTCATCCTCGAGAGCCAGATGCTGCTTGGATGTCTCCAGTCCCACCCCAGTTTGGTCCCATGGATGTTTTGTGGAGCCACCCACCTCTCACGGGGCCGGGGTTCACGCGGAGGCGCAGGGAGGTCAGGTTGGAGAGCAGGCGCTGGAAGCTGAAGGCTGACAGCAAAGGCTCTGCTCCCTCCTCTGCCTCATGCAGCCTGTTGGAGAGGGAGTGAGGGAGGCAGGACAGGGCCAGCCTGAGCCAGGTGCTGCAGGACAGCTTGGCTCCTGGCTGGGACCCGGGCACAGCACAGTTAAATCACCGAGGGAGGCAGAGAGTGGGGCTGAGCCCCCAGGTACAGGGCAGCCCAGAGATATCACACACCGAGCCCTAAACCCCACTGAGGGGTGCTGTGATGGGTACCTGAAGGTGACAGCCTGCTTTCCATGCTGGGGCTGGCTCTTGCTGCTGGACATGGTGATCTCCATCCCCTCACCCTCCAGCAGCAGCTGGACCTGGAGCAGGGGCACCCCGGTTTCTGTTCTTGTCCCGTTCTCCACTGCCAGCAGCAGGGACAGGAGCTGCCCGTAACTGAGGCGCTGGTTCTGCAGAAACTTCTCTGTGAGGGGAGAGAGGAGCAAAGTCTGTAGGACATGGAGGCACCAGCTCTGCTAGGATTGCCAGTGCAGTCCCACACCATCATCAGGAGCCACAGCCACCCTCTCAGAGTGTGCCAGCTCCAGCCTGGAGCCTGCTGGGGTACTGGTGCACTGTTCCAATACCCACCGCTGTCTTCTGCTAGAGAAACATGCTCAGCTCTGGAATGGAGCCCAGTGCCTCCTGCACCAGCACAGCAGTGGGATGAGAGCACGGGGTCCTCACAGCAGAGCAGCCCCCCAGGGACCCAGCACACACCATACCTGGTGCAAGAAAATCCACTGGCTGCTCTCCGTCCCACTGGGCGATGATCTCCCGGCCAGCCCAGTGCAGAGGCAGGTCTGTGGTGCCTGGAGCTGTGGCAGTCCAGCCCTCCAGCCCTGTGTGACAAGGACACAGTGACAGTGCAGAGCTTAGGGAGCAGTGAGTCCCCGCCAGCAGAGCACCAGTGGGGTGCTGCTTCCAGGGCCTCTGTCCTTCCTCCCAACACTCTCTCAAGTCTTGGAAGGAGCCAGCACTTCGTGACACCCTGCTCCACTCGAGCTCTGTGCTCTCATGCCCTGGAGGGTGGCCTTAACCACCCTTCATATATTTATTTTCTTAGATTTGTAGGAAATTATTATCTTTAAACTTTTGCCCCTCTGCCTGTGCTGCCATTCTAACATTCCTGTGGGCTGACCAGCACAGGAAGCCTGAGGAGAAATGCTGGAGAAGCCCAGAAGAGGTGGGGTGTAGTTGCATTAAGCTGGTTTCCCTAAGAAACCAGTTAAACTCCCCCCACTCCACAAGGTTAGTTATTTCTTCCAGCCTTGCAGGACAAACACTTGGAAATCTCTCAAGTGGGCTGTGCTCTGTTATCAAATCATCCCCAGTTTGGACTCTTCCACCCAGTATATGAAAATTCCATCTGACTCCCGTCCACTGCTGACTGGGGAGTGTTTTGGGGAGCGGGGCTTTAGGAGGGTGCTGTGGTTGCATCTCAGCTCAGAGATTGCCAAACCAATCCCCAAAGGAGCAGCCCCAAACTGCTGCGTGAATGGTGGAAAAAACCACTCGGTTTAAAGCCTGGCTCAGTTTCAAGGCCGCGGAAGACATTCCAGCAGCACAACAATTGGCAGCGCGGTTTAAAGGCAATTAAGATCCACCCGTGTCTGGCGCAGCCGCGTCCATCTGGGACCGGGCGAGGCGGTGCGCGGTGCCTGCCGTGGGTGCCCATCCCTCGCTGCACACGCCGGGATGCGCGGCAGATGGCAGGGTTTCCCCGAGCATCCTGCATCCAGCCCTGCCAGCAGCCGGGCAAAAGCACCCCCTCCTGCCAGCCCAGCCGCGCTGCCACATCCCAGCCGAGCATGGCGAGAGAAGGGAATAATTGGGAAAGTTCCCAGAAGCTCCATCCTATTGTTTGGTTTTCTTTCTGATTTTTAGTGCTCCTGCATTCCCCTGGTGTGGTGGAATGGCCATGCCTGGCCCCACAGCCTTCCCTGAGCCGTGCCCAGCTCCAGGAGCATCGAGGGATGCCACGGGGAGTCACGCAGACTGTCCCCTTGTCTTGGGGGCAGAAGCTGAAGTTTAAGAGTAAAACAGGGGCAAGCCAGAGAAAACCCACTCCATCCATCACTACGATTTAGCTCCGAAAGGGGATGCTCAGCCCCAAAAAGGGACACTCTTTTCCAAACATTTTCGGCTGAAGCTGGCAGAGCCGTGCCCTCTGTTTCACCCGGGGCTCGTTACCGTGGCTGAAGTCGGAGCGGATGCGAATCTCCTCGTAGCCATCGGCCGCCCTGCAGGCGCTGGAGTGGCCGTAACAGAAGCAGCTGGTGCAGCCGATGGGGTTGTGGGGCTGCAGGTTAAACCAGCCCGGCTGGCACCTGGACACAGGGAGGAAACGGGAGTGTGTGGCACAGGGCAGGCAGGGAAGCACAGCAGTGCCTGTGTGGGACACTGGTGACAGCTCCCTGTGAGTCCAGAGGAATGCAGCGCCGCAGCCTTGCCACCAAGTCCAAGACTGGAAAGGGACAATGTTCCTGTCCCCATGCCAAGGCTTACCTGTTGCACGAGTGCCCCTCCACCCTCTCCTTGCAGGTGCAGTGCCCCGTGTTGGGGTCGCAGGTGCCCACGCTGCCCGCGGGGTCACAGCTGCAGGGTCTGGAAGGGGTGAGATGAAGGCAGGAGGTGAGCCCCGGTCCCATCCCGCTGCTCCTGCCCAGGGCCGGGCTCCTCCTCACCTGCAGCCCCCCTCGCTGAGGCTGTGGTAGCCGTCCTTGCAGCGCTCACACTTCCAGCCCGTCACGTTGGCTTTGCAGAGGCAGGTCCCCGAGTTGTCGCACTGGGGCTGCAGGGAGCCTGTGGGGACCCCGAGGCTCAACCCCAGCCGGGGAGATACACAGGACGGGGAAGATGGGGAAACCCCGAGCAAGAGAGAATCCACCAAAACCATCCCTCCCAGCAAACTCCAGCTGGGACCGTAATTTTGCAGCCGGAGCCCGGCTGGGCACAGCCCCACGCACCTGCGGGGTGGCAGTGGCAGGGCTGGCAGGCTCCCTGCGGCTCCCAGCGGTAATAGTTCTGCCTGCAGCTCTCGCAGTGCGGCCCGGCCGTGTTGTCGCGGCAGTTGCGGCAGTGTCCCCCGTGCCCGCTGCTCCGGAACAGCTCCCGGTCGTAGAAACACTCCTCGGAGCGGCCGCTGCAGTTACACGCTGGGGGAGAGGCGGGAGGATGGGTGAGCACCTGGCGGGCGCTGGAGGTTACGGAAACCCCCTGTGGGATGGGATGAGCCATAGGGACCCCTTGTCTCAGCAGCGAGAGCTTTCAGAGGTGCCTCTGCCCTGGAAGCAGAGTGGGTGCAGCGCCATGCACAGCGCAGATGGCTCCAATCGTGGGGTAGAGGGAATGGGAATACTCGGGGTGCTGTTGAAGGGGAGCCCCAGGGTACAATTCCCCCCTCCATCCCAAAACGGAGCAGGTGCAGGAAGGGCAGGAGGTGCCAGCTGAGCTGGGGCAGCACCAGCCCAGCCCATCAGGGATACTCACGGAGGCACTCGTTGGCAGCCTCGGCCGTGCCGCGGGCCCAGGGCCGGTCCTGGTAGAAGGGCTGGCAGCGCTCGCAGTCGGTGCCAGCCGTGTGGTGCTGGCACACGCACACCAGCTGCCCGGCCTCGTCCGGAGCGCACTCGCTGGCGTGGCCATTGCATTTGCACCTGTGGCGAGACCCCGGCGCGGGGGAGCCGCTCTGAGCGCCGCTGTGGGCAGCAGCAGCAGGGGGATGGTGCCCAGTGTGTGACCCTGCTACTGGGCTGGCTCTGGGGTGAGAGCAGCCCGGGCTGTGCTGGCCTTGAGGCCACCCATAGTGTCCCCAAGGCTCTCCCAGACCTCGAGAGGTCACACGCCGAGGGTGGCCTGTGCTAACCAACTCCAGCTGCTGACCCTGGAGGTGGGACAGCAGCTACAGGTCTGCTGGGAGCCGTCCCAGCCCTGCTGCCTTGTGCCTGCTCTCAGGGATGGGGAAATTTTCCACTTCTCCCTGCTGGGGAGCACAGCCCATGGGCAGTGCCAAGTGGGTGCCACCTGCATCTCTATCCCA
Source organism: Sialia sialis (assembly GCA_009812075.1). Lineage (NCBI taxonomy): Eukaryota > Metazoa > Chordata > Aves > Passeriformes > Turdidae > Sialia > Sialia sialis. The sequence goes on along the minus strand of VRYO01001183.1, from coordinate 248,540 downwards.
CATCTGCTCCCCTTTCCTGCTGGCAGCTGTTCCAGCTTCTCTGCCTGTGGCCATGCTGACTCCAAGCTCCTCCAGCAGCCTCTGCAGCTTCAGGTCATCTTTCCACTAGCACCCCAGGACTCCTCTTTTGCCGTGCCCAGGGACCAGCAGGGTCACAGGAGGAGCAACATGAGCCCCAGTGTCATTAAAAACTGTTGGGCTGGGAGGGAACAAAGCAAATACAGCTGGTGGCACATGGAGTGGCTAGTGGGGAAAAGACAACCTTCCTGCACAGCTGGGAGGTCTCCAGGTTTTATCACCCATCTCTGCACTCCCAGCTCCAGTTTACACATGGAGGAAACCACATCTGAGCAGTTTGCCCCAAAAATCACAATTCAGACATGACTGAGGTGGGGAGCAGCTGCCCCAGTCCCACAGCCCCAAGAAGGTCCCCATAATTCTGCCTCACCTGCCACCAACAGAGAAGTCAGATATGGCATAGTAGTACGACTGCAACACCTTGGGATCCTTGAAGATGTCGTCCCCAAACGTGTTGAGCCGGTTCAAGGAGATGAGCAGGTCAGTGACTGTCACCCACTCCTGCAGGGGACATGGGGAAGGCACCTTGGTGGACAGGTCTGGGCCAGCAGCTCCCACCCCAACCAGGACACACCCTGCAGCTCTTCAAGCAGGGATGCAGTGCATCACCAGCACGGGTGGGTGTAACACTGCCCTTGACCCCAAGGATCCGTGCACCACACCCCCTCCCACCCTGGTGGCACCTGCAGCGCGGGGCTTCCATCGAAATTGTAGGCGCTGGGCCGTCCCTCCAGGGTGGAGAAGGCCACGTTGCCCCCGCTCAGCGGGGAGATGTCGCTGAACTCGTCGCTGCAGAAGGCCACCTGCTCGTCCTCGCCCGGCCGCAGGTACTGCCGGGGCTGCTTCCCGTAGGTTTTCTGGCAGGACGCGCTGTAGAACTGGAAGGGCACCCAGGGCCCCCCGGCGCGGCTGCGCTTGTAGATGGCGAAGCTCTCGGGGCGGCTGGTGTGGAACTTGAGCCGCACGTAGGTGATCTCGTAGGCTTTGCCTGGGGACAGACCCACAATGCTGCGACCCTCTGCTGGTCACCCAGAATGATCCCAACAGCATCCTGCAGCACCCACCACAGCTGAAAATGGACAAATCACCACCCAGCTGCCCTTAACCAGCTTCTCCTTGGTGCAGCACTGTCCAGATCCAGGCTGGCTCTCACTCCAGTGCAGCAGCCACCCCTTGTATGGGTTGCATGGGCAGAGAGCAGCTCCAAATCCAGGCTCTATCCAGGGAGAGTTAGGCCCACAGCACTGAAAGCATCCCGAGGGCAGCGGTGCTTTAGGGATGGAGAGCTGGAAAGGGTCAAGGCCAATCCCTTCCCAGGGAGCTGCATGCCAGGACCCGGCATCGCTTCCATCTTTGCTGGGATGAAGACAAAGAGAGGCCACCAATCCCTGGGGTGTCCAGCGAGCTCTGAAAGAGCTTGAAAGAATTAGCAGAAAGGAAAAGAGAAAACACCAAAGTGAACATCAGACCCATTTAATTGCCAGAGATGAAGGACCAGCTCAAAGCCTGGATTGCTCCATAACAGCACCACTCCTGACAGCACAAAACAATTAGCTGCAAGGTTTTGGCTTTATTTGAAAAGATAATGAGTTGGGAATGTTTGAGGGGTTATTCCAGGACTAGGAAAACAAGCCTTTAATTGGGCCCATATGAATACTGTCGCGTATGTGCTGCGACTTTGCTGCGGGGGAAGCCGAGGCAGCCGGCTACCAGCGCTGGGAAAAGCAGCTGCATCCCATCAGGGATGCGGGAAGTGCCCGGCAGAGCGCCTGGACAGGGGGACAGACCCACTCCCAGCCCACCCGGAGGTGACGAGGGCCAAGAAGGGGGTGCAGCTTGGCTGTCCCACCCTGGTTTTGTGCTCCTGCCCTCCCTCGGGGAGCGCTGCAGGCTGGTGACAGCGGGGGTGCCCCTGTCCCGCACCCCGTGCAGGGGGGACGCCTGGCAGGCGCCGGTTCCCAGACAGCGTGGTCCCAAGGGGGGTGTCTACCAAAACAGCGAGGTCAGGGCTGTCACCTCCCGGGGCAGTTTCCTCTGGGAGAGGAAGGGAACGCAGTGCTGTGTCAATAAACCATCCCTGCCCCAAGCGGCCCCGGCGAGGGGAGGGGACGGACACGCTGGGGGAGCCCCATTTTGGTGCCTCTGGAGGAGATTCACTTTCTGAGGAATTTTCATGAGAGAGCATGTGCTTTTCCCAGAGAGGCTTCTTAAAGAGACAATTTCTCCTTAGGAAAAAAAAAAAAATCCAGAAAATAACCCAGGCTGGTTGTCTCCTCTTTGCTGCTCAGGTGTGACATGTCCCAAAGCCAGATGTGCTGCTGGACAGAGATGCTGAGAAGGGCGCACAAGGCAGCACCAGGACAGCTGTGCTGTCACCTGAACAAAGTGTGCACCTGCCTCTCCCTGAGCCCAGACTGCAGCTTGTACTGCTCTGGGGCCCCAAGAGGAGAATTCTGGAGAGGAGGAAAGCAGTCATGCCACCTACATGTCCTGTCATCTCTAGTCCCTGCCAAACCTCTGCTCTGGGCTCTCATCCCACAGGAAATTCAGAGCCCCAGACACAGATAGTGCCTGATCTAGACACTCCAAAATGAGCCATTGGCATTCAGATTGCTTCCTGAGGAGTCCTGGTGTCTGTTGCCTTTGCAAGCCGTGGATATTTTGGGTTCCTTCCTGACGTCTGACAGGGCAAATGCAAGAGCTGTGGACACTTGGGATGATCGACCAGCTGCAAGCCCAGTGCACCAAAACAGCATGGCTGGAGCCTCACAGGGAGGAGAGATTTAAAGGAGCATAATCTAATTAATGCCAATCAACAACATGCAGGTAAACACGGGTCTTGTCCAAGTCATCCCATGTCTTATTTAACAAGGTCCCCAGGCAACCACGCTGGAGAACATAAAAGAGGTGTGACTGAGCCAGACAGGCAGGCTGGGGACATACACTGCATGGGATCAAACACCCAATTACTGGAGCTCAGGAGCAAGGACAGCCCAGGCTGCATTCCAGAGGAATGCAGGGGCTAGTTAGGTTTTTCCTTCACCCAAGTGAAAGCATTAAAGCAGTGATAAAAACGTCTATGGCTGGGACAAGAACAGGGCCCAGCAACCGTGGGAAAGGTCAGACAATGATGTGCCAAGCACCAAAATTGTACTTTTTAGCATGGCAAGGTATAGGAGCCATGCAGGAAGAGAGGTACAATGGCAGAGGATGCTCCAGCTCACCAAGGGCTGTAGGGACAGGCTGGAAGGTGAGCTTGGTGCAACGCTTTAGCCTTGGCTGTGTTAACAGAGACAGACACGGCAGGCCAGCCACAGGGACTGGAGTCCGCAAAAAACCTTAGTGTGGGGTCCAAGAAGGACCACAGAGGAGCCAGGGAAGAGCTGGAAGAAGGACAGAGAATGGGAAGGAAGCCCCGGGGCTTGCAGAGCCCGCACATGTCGCTGTGCCGAGCTGGGAGCAGTGGCCACAAAGTCGCCCGGTGGCAGCTGGCTCAGCCACACAGGCTGTGTTCGGGTGGTCTGTGCCCTGTGTCACCCACAGACGGATGTGGGACAATCTGACAGCCTGACAAGAGACTGGCAAATCCCCTGTGTCAGGGCTGGCAGGAGCAGGGTGAGCATGGCAGAGTTCTCGTCGTGCCCGGCGGGGAGCCCAGCCCCAGCCCGGGGACAGGACCAGATGTCCAGCTCGCAGGGGGCTGGGAAAGCAGCGACCTCCACCCGGCTGAGCAGCTCCCGGACCCTGCTGGGGCACGCACGGACTGTCCACTGTCACCCCGACCCCGCTGGGTCCCACCAGCACGGCTCAGTGCCACACCGGCACTCAGCTGTCCCCTCGCCACGCTCGGCTGTCCCCTCACCAGCTCCATCCGCAGCCCCTCCACTACCCGCCTTCGGCATGCAGATGGCAGGAGACTGCAGAGAATGAGGATTTTACAGCGCTGGCCAACAGCCAGGAGAGTTTAGATGGCAGGAAAATGTTATAAAACCTTTTTAAAATGCCAGGCATGCCCCTTGGGTTTCAGTACCCTCCAAGTGGGCGGCTTGCACGGTATTTAAAACACAGGGGGTCGGATGCCAGCTGGGGAAACCCACTGGGGTTGCACCGTGTGTCTGGAGCTCGTCAACCTGAGACATAGCAGGCACCCTGAGCAACGCACGGGGGTGAAACAGGAGGGGCTTGGCACCCACGGTAGTCACCTGAGTGACTCTGGCTCTCCCAGGATAGGAACCATCTGCTTCCATAATCAGTAAAAAGCAGCCTGGGGTGAAGGGGAGAGCAGGCACTCCGGGTATGGCTGGCTGGGAAGCAGCACAGACAGGAACAGCTTCTGGCATGCTGGGGCTCGGCTGATGGACAGGGCAGACCCTCCCCGAATCCTTTCAGTGTTTGCAGAGAGCAGCTCTCTCCATACCCCCTAAAAAGCCCTGGGGAGGGTTCTGTCCTTCATCCAGCACTGCCAGCAAGAGCTCCAGGGTCAGGAGCATCCACCCCCGTCTCTGCACCCCGATCTCTGCCCTCCACCGCCAGCCAGGGCTCCTCTGGCACTTACCCAGGTGCAGGGTGATGTTGACGGAGTTGGGGTACTGGATGCCAAAGGCCATGGACTGGCTCTGCCACCAGGTGCTCTCCTCCTGGCTGTGGAAGTCGGTGAGCAGCGAGGCGTTGTGGTGGCGCCGGGGGTCGCTGGCGTCGCAGCGGTGGCACAGGGCGCTGGCGTGGTGGGCGCCCATGTGCAGGCAATAATCCTCCGGGGGAGACCCGCACGTGTTGGTGGCCCGGACGGCCCGGCCGAAGGCGGCGTTCTCGAAGTCGGGCATGCAGCGGCGGGGCTGCCCTCGAGGGTCCCAGCAGGGGGACGAGCCCCCCAGCCCCAGCCCCAGCAGGGCCAGCAGGCAGAGCCCGGGAGGCCGTGCCATGCCGCGGCTCTCCTGAGCCTCCTCTGGATGGCAGGGAGGCAGCAGGCGGGACGGGACAGGACGGGATGGGATGGGACGGGGTGAGATGGGATGGGACGGGTCCCCCTACCCGGCACCTCCTCTCGCTCCGAGGTCCATCTTGTGGAAGCTGCTGGGAATGTCGAAATATTCGTATGTGAGGCAGAGCTGTGCAGTTCGGGATCACTGCAGGACATCCTAGTGCCCAGGCCGTGGGGATGGGACCGTCCAGTGCTCCATCCCCAAAACATCTCCATTGCTTTGTGGACGGGGGATTTGCGTCTTCAGCTGCGTGGGTAGAGCTGAGCTTCTCCATTTCTCTGCCCTGGGAACGAGCTTGTGGTGGTACACACATCACATGAGGCTTTTTCCTTCAATTGGTGGGGGTCGCCACTTTTCTTTGCATCCCCAAAATCCCAAGATAGGATTAGGGAGAGGCTTTGAAACAGATTCAGCACCTTCTTCTTGCCACACTGATTTATGGGGCACTGACTGCTCCCCCGTTTTCACCAGCCTGCCTGGGCTGTGGGTCTGTGACACCCCAATGCCTCCACACCAGCACCCTCGAGTGGGGGTCCCATTCCTGCCTGTGGCCATGAGCCAGCCCAGTCCCCTGAACCCGAGCGAGGACACCTTCCTGTGGAGGCATCTCCATGGGGTGGCAAAAACAGATCATCACCAGACCTCATTAGCAGCTCTCAGCTAGTGCTAATTATAGTCTGTGCCAAGGGAGTCCCTCTGGGGACCATGGCACCCTCCAGATTTGACCCATGAGGGCAGGAGGGGGACAGCAAACAGGGGGACAGGCAGCCTGGCATGGTGCCATGCCCCTGGGCACACCCTGACCCACACCCCGTGGGGCTGTGTTTGCAGAAGTGGGATGCACAGGGGAGCTGACCCCCACACCACACCACACCGCAAGGGCTCTGGAAACTTAGTACTCATTTATAATTTAAGCTCCCTTCCTCCCCTTCCCTTCTACTCTTATTTATTTGCTTCTCCCTGCCCGTACACACTGCGGGAGAAAGCACCAGAGGGGAGCTGTGAATCAGAGTCCTGGGCAGCGGCTCCCGCAGCAGCGCCGTCTCAGAGCTCCATTATCATATATTGACCCAGGCTCTGACAGCCAGAGCCAGCTCCTCTGGGAAGGGTGAATTTCCCAGCACCGAGGAGCTGTGCAGCAGCTGCCTGGGAGTGGGCGGCCAGTGGCAAACCCGCTGTCGACCTCCAGGGAGAAAGAGAAGAATTTTCAGCTCAGTTAGTGCCCCATGCATTTCCACCACCAGTTTTAAGGGGATTTGCATCCTGCAGAGGTGAGGTTTTCCAGGTGTTTTGCTTTTCCTATGGTGCTGAGGTTATGATCTTCAGACAGGAGATAGAATCATAAAACGCTCTGAGCTGGAAGGGACCCAAAAGGATCATTGAGCCCAACTCTCAAGTGAATGACCCATATGGGTGATTGAACCATGACCTTGGCACTGTTAACACCATGCTCTAACCAAACCTTTTGTGTCATGGGTTTGCCTCCTCCTCCCTGGGATGCAGCACACATCCATGAGAGGATTTCTCTTCCCCTGTTACAGAGGGCTCCACACAGCCAGGGCTCAGGATGCAGAAGGATTTGGGCAAAGCTGATGAGCATCCCAATGTCACCTCCTCTTCCAGCACAGCCCACTGGGTGTGGGAGGTGTGGGGGGATGGCCCACAAGGCCAGAGCTCGGTGGCAGTTGTGGTGACACTGCTGTGCTCAGTGGGGGTGCTGCAGCTGGAGTGAGAGCTGCACATTCCCAGATGGTTCAGCTGTACCCCAGACTGGATGACCCCCTCCCCAGGCTCCTGCTGGGTGGGCACAGGTTTGCCCCTTGCCCAGGGGGACCTACACTTGCTGTGGTCCACTGGTGACAAAGCCCAACCTCACCTGAAGTCTTCTGTACCTGGAGAGATTTCACCCACCGCTCCTGGACTTTGGTCCAAGCAGTTCAGGGATGTGGTCACCAAGGTTATCATGACACCAGCCTGTCCAGGAGCATTCTTCTGCCCCAGCACAGACCTGGAACCCTGCAAGTGTTAAAAGCCGTGGAGGCGGAGAGAAGAAAATGTTCTTCTGATTTGCTTAATGAACGTTAATTAAGAAGACAGAAGATAGCTGATTCCTTCAGGGTAGAGATGAAAGGCCCGTTAATTAAATCTGGAGAGCAGGAACAGGGCCAACTGATCCTCCTCCTGATCAGACCTGACAAGGCAGCAGCGAGGTGTGCCGGATCCCACAGCCCCTCGTGCCCCCCAGCCCAGCTCCAGGCTGGCAGCACGGCCAGGTTTTGGCAGGGTGTGTGGCACTAGGTGCCATTTAACCTTCCTCCAGCAGCCAGAGGCTGAGGGTGGCCCCATCCATGCCCTGGAGCTGGGGTGAGAGCTGGGTCACTGCCCCTGGCTCTGCTGCACTCCTGGATGGTACTGTGAGATGGACATCCCCTAGTTTCCAGCAGGATCTTCTCCTGGAGGGATGAGCTGACCTTGCTGGAGGAAGGGAAGAGAGGATGGCCAGCTCCACCCTGAGGAAGAGGAGAAGGTTTGGTCACCCAGCTCTGTGGTTTGCCCCAGGCCCCACCACCCACAGGAGCTGACCACAGTTTAAAAGGCAGAGGGTCAGAAAGGCACTGACCACCAGAGGGACAAGCCTCTGGGATGGACACCTGCCTGTGTTTCAGCACACACACTGCCTCACCTTCCTGGAACAGGCAGCTCCTACCACCAGTGATTTGCCAAAAACGGCTTTTCTGCCCGTAGCTGAGACCTGGAGGCCGTGGCACAGTAACAGGATTCTGCTGGCAGCCTGCTGCCTCCATGCTCTCCTCCAGCTTTCAGCACAGGCTTATTTTCAAAAGCAGAGCAGTTCAGCATCCCAAATCACAGCCCAAAACCCAGCAGCCCTACCTGGCTGTCTCTGACACGGTGGCCAGTTCCCTCTCCCACTCCATCCCTCGCCCCAGGACTGGAGCAGGGTGGGAGCAGGTTGAGCATTTCAATGAGCACAGACAACGCTCTGCTGCTCTCCCAGCACACCCAGCCCTGCGAGGGGGGACATCTGGGGTGCTTCTTGTCACAAACAGCAGCCCCTTGGGCAGAGAGAAGGAAAGGATATTGCTAGCACCCCCCCCAACTCTGCTGACCCCATCCTCAGTGTAGTAGGAAAGTGATCATGCAGTGTAAATAATGGCTGGAGCATCTCTCGTGTGCGCTGGCTTATTTTGTAAACCTGAACTTTGCAAAATGTCACAAAATGGAGAAACGAGAGGCCTGGGATGAGTAAATCTCTATTAGAAATTCCCTGGGATGGCAGCAGTCATGTTCTCGCTCGATGATGGCACATTACAGCTCGGGGAGCGGGGTCATGCGTGGCGCTGATTGCGGAAAGTATTTAATTAACACTGCCGTAAATGCTGCGCTGGAGATGCCAGGCAGACCACGGTGGGGCACGGGCTGAGGGAAGTTTTGCCAAGGCAGACGGGAGGAGATGAGGGAGGGCAGAGAAAATCCAGCACATTTTGCTCCCTGCTCTGCCACAGCCTCAAGGGGCGAGGGGAGGAGGGGACAGTGGCACTGTCAGGATGTCCCCTGAGCAAGAAGATTTCACCATCAGTGCCCAGATGAGTGGGGAAACCCCACAACGGGGACAGGAGCTCTCTCCCAAAGCAGTTGTCAGGACACACATCACCGTCCTCTTCCCTGATGCACAAATGGTCTAAAGTCACCTTTTCAGAGATAATCATCCCCAAATTCTCTCAATACCTGGCAGACAGTGAAAATAGGAACAACTCAGCTTCACTCGTGCATGACCACAAGCTCATCATCTCACTGATGAGCTGAGCTACTCCAGATCTGACCCTACTCAAGGACACAGGGTGACAGCCAAGCCATCCCTGTCCCCAGGACACACATTTCCCCCGTTGCACTGAGCTCAGGAGCTCGGGGACCACAACAGGAGGAGGCAGCAGGTCAGAGCAGGACCAGCCAGTTTCAGGCACAGCCAAAAAGGACCTTTTCTCTCCTGAGCTCATCAGCAGCTTAATGACACTGGCTAAAAAGCTTCAGAGTCCCTAATCGCTCATCATATTACGGCTGCTCACGAGTGAGGCCAACCAGTACAAACCTCCTCAAAGCCTTTCTAATTAACGAGCAGAGGCTTAGGTTCTCCCAGCCCAAAAGCAGCATCTCGGATAAAACCAGCAGCCTCCTGCCAGCCCCAGTCCCCTTGATAAACCCCTTTAATGGGCTTGTCAGCATCACCTGAGGCCACCCCATTGGCTAACAAGGCATATCTGTTCCCTCTGCCTCTGTGCTGTGTGTGGGGAGATGTCCATCTGCTCATCCATCCATCCATCCATCCATCCATCCATCCATTCATCCATCACTCCCCACCATGGCAGGAGCCATGGGATGTTCCTACCAATTCTCTGTTGGATCCCTGCCTCCCCCATCCATGAAGTGCTTGGATTTCTCCTTCCCCAGCCGGGTGGGTGACAGCTGAGCAGCAGCAGATGCCACCAGATGGTCACCACAAGGAGAGACCCAGTTAAACCTCTAACTGGGAGGACACTGGAGCCCCTCATTTGCTAAGTGGCCCCCTGTGCTGGTCCCAAGAGGAGAGAGCTCGGGATGGTGGCACTGAGCTGCTGCCCACAAAGCTTCCAGGACCTTTGGAGCACCTGCACTGGCACTGCCACGAAGATCTGTGGCCACAATCACAGCCTGGGTTGTCCCCTGAGAGTGGCTGAGCACTCACATTTCATCACACAGCTGGTTTCTCAGGGGGCTTTGGAAAATCCGGCTTGGAAAGCCCTTAAGAACTTTGTGAGCCTGCTTTTCCATGGCCCCCCAGAGCCCATGGCTGTGATGAGTGGTGAGTGCTCAGCCCCTCTGCCTCCCCCTCTCTCCCACTCCCATCCATCACAGATGCCCCAATATGCTCTGTGACAAATATAAGTTGTTGCAATACCTTTGACTTTAAAGCAGGAGAAATAACTCCTCTGTAACGTGATCTACCGTGTCTTCATATTCCCAAGCGTGTCGCCCCGGATCGGGGCTGGGGCTCTGATTTGATATTCTCATGGAAACCGGTGCCCTCATCCAATTACCACGGGGATTTCGGTGCAGGCAGCAGCTGAGCCGCTGGTAGCCCCCGGCACAGGAACGAGCCCCCGGCATGGCAATGAGCCCCACGGGGGAGCAGGCCCATGATGACCTGGCTGGAGTCACCCCAAAAACGCTGCAGGAGTTAATTTGGCACTCCCAGGTAGCAAGGACTGGGTTAGACTGGGAAGCACTGGTGGGAACTGGGAGAGCAAAGGGAAGGAGAAGCCTCGCTGCGGGCGGCGGCAGAGAGCTCTGTGGGAAACATCCCTGGAGATTTCCACTTACCGCGGGAATAAAACCCTTCTGTTTCAAACTGCAACGCCTGCTGCTCCGCATCCCCCTCCAGCCACGGAGGCTGGATGCTCCCTGGTAATCCTGCACCATTTATTTTCATTGGCTGACAGAAAAAAGTGCCGTCAGAAAAGCGATGTTAGCTATGCTGGCTGGCATAGAAAATGTTGCTTTAATTGTATTTTATTTGGCAATAAGAAGAGAGAAGCAAGAACAAACCCTCGAGATATCCCCTCTCTCCCCCCATATAAAATTTCAATTTGGTAATTTTATGACAATGTTTCTGATAAAACCCAACAAAGCACATTAAAGTGAGAGAAGTGATTTATTCTTTTCAATGGCTCATGATCTTTGGACGCATTTCCCAGTCTATAAATATCAAGACAGTTTAAAAAAAAAAAAACCCAAACAAACTTGTTTGGGCTTTTTTCCATGTCAGCTGTTATTTTTCCATCATAAACCCCACTATTTCTTCCAACCCTGGTCTCCTGCTTTCTGATCTCTAAAGGCAAAGCAGGGAAGCTTTGGACATCCCACCTGAATAAACCGTCATGGAGCAGCCCCATTCCTTCATCCCAGGCCTGCCCATCACACCATGTCCTGCTGTGATTTTACACTTTCAAGGCCATTTTCCTTGAAAATTTCCCTTCCATCCTGTCCTCAAAGAAACTGTGTCATTGATTTACTGTCGGAACTGGAGGAAGAGTCCTGCTCGTGCTCAGCTCTCCTGAGAGCTGCATGGGCTGGCCAGGATTTGGGGGTTCCCCGACCTTTCCCCACCATCTCCACAACTCAGGAGGACAAGCCCTTCAAAACTGACGTGACATTTACAAACCAAACCACCAACACCCAAACCTGAGGTTTTCCCTGTGCCACCTGCAATCTGAGTCTTGGCTAACCGGCCGAGCATCCTCAGCTTCCTCCCAGCATCCTGCAGATTTATTTGCTGCATAAATCCCCGCTCCCACCCGGAGTGGCAGCGACGCCTTCAAAGCACCGGGTGTTCCACACAGCGTGGGGGGGGCTTGGGAAGGGGTTAATGGGTGGGCACAGGCAGCGCTGGGGAGTTGCTAGGAGACTTGGGGCTTTGGGATGCTGGATGTGATGCTCAGCCAATGGAGGAGCCCTCTGAGGAGTAAATCTGCTAATTTGGGCATCGTTGACTGCCGGGGCTAGGGGTGGATGTGGGTGCTGAGCAGAGCTGACCCTGACCCCCTCCTCCCAGCCCCACACTGATGCTTTCCCATCCTGCTCCTGTGGTTTCAATTAAACCACTGAATTAATCTCTCGCAATAAACTCAGCTGCTATTGTAGTTTGCTTTGGGATTCATCATCACTTTTGCAGCAAATACAGCAATTAAACTGAGAGGTCTTGGTAGCTCAGGAGGGAAAGCTGGGCTCCCTCAGGCTGATGTTTGGGATTGGGGTACCCAGGTCCCCCCCAGGGTTAGTTTTCACCAGCCCAAAACCCTTTCTGGAGGCTGCTGAGGGTGAGGGAGCTGGAGGAGGCACCACTGCCCCCCCTCACCTGCATATGCTCCTCCAGATGGCCCAGGCTGCTGCTCTCCATGTGGGAAAAGGTTTTAAATTAAAATCTTCCCTATGTTTTTTGGCGATTTTTGGCTGGGTTTCTTTCCCCTCACCTTCCAGCTCTCCGGCCCATTTGCCACCATTAAGTGTAGATGGAGTGGCAGCGCAGTGGAGTTGGGTGGGTGGGCACAGGGGGGTCTCCAGCCAGGGCCCAGACCCCACAGTGCACCCCACAGTGAGCCCCTCTCAGGCTGGGGTCATCCCTAACTCTCCACAGCCCTCCTTGGCTGTTGGGAAACCAAATTGTTCCTTTCTGGAGACCCCTGCTGACCCCCCTGTCACCACCCCCTGCTCTGCCAAGAGGGCAGGAGGGCTCCTTCAGAAGCCCAGCACTCTGGATATCCATCCCAGTGGGATCTGACCTGGCTCTGCTCCTTTTCCCACCCATCAGCTGCTCATGATGACCCTCTCAGCAAGTGTACAGCCCCTGGATTGGTAGAGATGGAATGGGACAGGAGAGAGGGATGGGA
>VRYO01001183.1:196103-214538 GCA_009812075.1 Sialia sialis | reverse complement strand
CTCCCAGGGGGGCAGGGGAAGGCTCAGACCCCACTGGTGCTGGTGCTGCTGTGGAGGCTGCAGAAGGAGCAGTGGCTGCCTGGGGGGCTCCAGCAGGGCCGGCAGGGCTGGATTGGGGTGGGGAACTGCCCGAGGACGCTCGGAGCTTCACTGACATTCCTTCCCCTTTCCTGTGCTTCCCCCAGATGAGAGCACCCTACTCGCTGTCCTGCCTCTTCCTCCTGAGCCTGGGCGCCTGCTTCCCTCCGGGCGAGCGGTGGGAGCCGGGCCCCCCGGGGCAAGGGGCTCTGCTCGGTCCCGGCTGGCAAGCAGAGCGCCGGGGTCCCGGCTGGAGGGCAGGGGCACAGCGGAGGAGAAGCGAGGAGCTGGATGCGCTGCTGAGCATCGCCCGAAAGCTGCGGGGATTCGGGGAGCAGCGGCCGGGCAGGCGGGGGGACCCCGAGCTGCTGCCCAGCGGAGGCGAGAAGCGCAGCGGCACCCTGGGCAACCTGGCAGAGGAGCTCAATGGCTACAACAGGAAAAAAGGGGGCTTCACCTTCCGCTTCGGGAGATGAGAGCCTGGACTTGATTTCCCACCTGCTGCGGGTCACCCCGTCCCGTCCTTCCCTTCCGTCTCACCTGGGCTTGCTCGGACAGAAGTGCACCGGGGGGGTTTTGCTGCTGGGGCTGCCTTGGGGAGGGGGGACGCTGCGTTTGCTCCACTCCCAGCTCTGCTCGAGATCTCCCATCCCTGTTCCCGACACATGCAATGGAAGAAGAGGAGGATGCCTCAAGGAGGAATCACCAAACCCCTTCCCTGATCACACACACAGGGAAAGGGCCTGGTGCTGGGTGCCCGGTGCTGCAGGGCTGGCAGAGAGCAGGGATGGCACAAGGGCAGGGCAGGGGCGGCAGTGCCAGGCAGCAAGGCTGGAGGTTACAGCAGGATAATTCTGGTGCTGACATCCCCAGGGACTGCCTGCAGTGCAGGGCCAGCCGTCAGGGAGGAGAGGGTCCCTCAGAGCTATCCACCGAGCTGCTGCTCTCCTGCCTATTAAGGAAAAGTCCCTCCGGCAGCAAATTCTGCTTAGTGTCAAGATGCCTCTTCCACGAGGCAGCTCCTGCCTGCAAAACCAGGGCAGAGCAGCGGGGTTCGAGAGAATCTTGTCCTTAGCAAGCCCTGTGTGAGCAGGAAAACCTGCCCTGCACCACCAACCCAGCCCCTTGCTGATGCCCCGACCCCCGAACTCCTCACCAGGGTGAGACAGCGATGCCCGACCTTCAATGTCCTTGTCACACCACTCCCACTCCTGCCTGACAGCCTGGCCCTCCCAAAGCCTTCCTGGCCTCATCACCTCCTAATCCCAGCTGTGTCTACTGCAGAATTTTGGGTGCAAAAGGACTGAATGAGAACTTCTGCACCTTCCAGGAGCACTGAGAGGTGCTCAGTGTCACTGGTGGTGCAGTCAATGGTGCTGCAGTTTTGGGAACCATTATCCCCCAAAAGCCAGCACAGGAAGAGCCCCACTGCCCAGCCACTGCTTTCCCCTCTTTTGGGCAGATTTAGCTCTGCCAGTCTCAGTTTTCCCTGTGCCTGCCAGAGGTACCAGCAATCACAGCTCTAACTACCTGCTGCAGGCACTGACGGCGACTTGCACACTGAGCCACTGCTGATACTTCATTGCAGGCACCAAAATGAGCCGGGAGATGATTTGCAAGCGCTAAATTGCACCCTCAAAAATCAGAGACCGTGGCAGGACTTGGTTGGGGGAGTAAAAAGATTTAAAAAAAACCCCCTAAATCAGGCTGCAAGAGGCGCATTGTAATATCCATCAAGCAGACAGACCACTTAATGCAGTGCTGCGTGAGTCGCTGTGGCAGCAGCAGCAGGGACTGAGGCTGATGGAGGAGCTGGAATCCAGGGAAAGCAGCGCTGGGGCAGCAGCAGGTGCAGGGAGAGATGGAGGCAAGGACCAGGCTCACCTGGGGACTCCAGCTTTGCAGGGACACAGACAGTGCCAGGATTTGGCCCTCAAGGGATGGTTGGGAAGGTGAGGAAGGGTTTTTCCTTGCCCTGCATCCCTGCGGATCGCACTCAGGGGGGCTGAGCCCTCGCAGTCCCCACCCCAGGCACCCCCAAACCCATCTCCATCCCTCTCAATTCCCTGTTTGGATCGGGACGCCGGCGCCGCGCTCGCATCACACAGAGATGGAGCTTTATCGATGTTTCTATGGCAACGACTTTCCCCCCACCCCTTTCTTTGGAGTGTTCAAACCATCAATAAACACGCACTGATCAATTTTACCCTGCGCTGGACTCGGGGGGAGGGATGGAAGGGAGGAAGGGGGCAGAGTTTTGGAGTAACTCTGGGTCAGTGAAGGGCTGGTAAATCCCTGGCTCTGCTGTGATGGATCATTGCAGGGGAAAGTGGCACTGAGTGCTGCGGAAAGGGAAAGGAAACCTGCTGGGCACTGCTGTGGCTGCGGGGATGCCTGGGCTCCTGCACTCAAGTCCCAGAGAAGAACAGGCTCACAACAGCCTCATAAAAGCTCACACATAACGAGGCTTTGATTGATGTGCAATAACCTCTGTGGAACTCGCTGAAAATCGGAGCACTTACCTGGCAGGTGGGACAGACCTGGGCTCAGCCCCCACGCTCAGGGCTCCTTGTTGTGCAGCTTGGTGCCACCAGGGCAATGCCATCACCCCCCTCACCCTCTGGCAGGGAAGGGGCTCCTGCCAGGCTGTGACATGGGGCAGGTGGGGGGCCATGGCATCCCTGAACTCCTCTTAGGGGGCCTGGGAAGGGGCAGCATTCCAGGTTCTTGATTACCTCTCCTTGGTGATTAGTGCTGGCAAGAGGAGGTAAAAGTGAATGGAAGATAATTGCCTGGAGCTGGTGGTGTGGCTGGGAGGAAGGAGCGGGGAACATGCCAAGAATTACCCTTGAGGAGCTGGAAAGCTCAAACTGAACACTGGACACGGCATCTCCCACCCAGCTCCCACAGGGAGCAACACCCCATTATTCCCAATTCCTCTGCTCCTGATGGAGGGAGCAGCTCCCGAGGGGACACCCAGCCCCCGAACATCTTGGAGAGGTGGAGAGCTCACAAGTCACCCACCAGTCCGTAAGGATCACACAGGCCCTGGGCTCTCCACACACGGCCCGTGGAGAGCAAAGCAGGCACTGCCATCACTGCTGGCACTCTCCAAACACCCAAAAACCAACCCTTGGCTCACCCCTGGCCTCTGCTCATCTGCTGCACTCTGCTGCTGCCCCTCTCTGCTCCTCCAGCACGACAAACTCACACAACAGGACCAGCAAACCCCAGAAACCCCAAGGACTCTCTGCAGAGGAAGAGTCTGGTTTAATTGTGTCCGAGGGACCCCTGAAGAGGCTCTGTGCATCATAACTGGGTCATGCAGGCTGCAGG
Organism: Sialia sialis; assembly: GCA_009812075.1. Taxonomy (NCBI): domain Eukaryota; kingdom Metazoa; phylum Chordata; class Aves; order Passeriformes; family Turdidae; genus Sialia; species Sialia sialis. The sequence goes on along the minus strand of VRYO01001183.1, from coordinate 211,124 downwards.
AGCACAGGTGGGACCTTTACCAGCAGAACTGATGGCAGGACAAACACAGAACCCTCAACAGGGGGGTGATGGCTGGGAAAACATTCAGCACAGCCTGGTTTGCAGGTCAGCTTTCTGCTGAGCTGGATCTGCCAGGCGGGACAGCTCTGAGCCCAGCCTCAGCAAGGAAATGACTGAGGGCTGTGCCTCACCCACAGCTTTAGGGGCACTGGCACTGCCAAGGCATCAGGAATTGATCCAGGAGCATCACTGTCAGCAGCCCACCCAGGCCAGGTGTCACCTTGGGCAAGGAGTGTCCCACTCTGCTGCCAGCCTGCTTTTAGATGCACAAGGGATGACAGGAACCCTCTCCTCAGAGGTGACACTCTGCTGAGGTCTGTTTTCCTCTCTTTTCAATGAATGTCAGCCCAGGGAAAGGCTGTGGGCTGTCCCTGACCATCCTGAGGGACAGGCACATCTGAAAACACCAGGCCCAGCCAGCCTGACCATAAAAACACGGGGTTTTGTGAAAAAAAAAGTGAGCATAAAACACTGACCATATTTTACATCTTGTGACAAGCAACTTCTCAATAAAAAGCAAGATGACATTAAAGGAAAACTTAAAAGAGCGAACATTGTAATTTCAAAGACGGAAAACCAAAACAAAACCACAAACACAGCTATTTTTCCCCCAGAGCACTCTCACTTTCAAGCTCAATAGCCTTGAAAATTGGAGCAATCAAACTGTTAAATGCATCGATCTGTTAAATCAACTCCTACTGTACTCAGCTAAATTTAGTCTTTAATCCCCTCTCTCACTCCCAGCTCTGCAGATCTGGGGGTTTTCCCCAGCCAGGTCAGTGGCCTCTGCCTTCCCAGGACACCATGGACTGCTCCCTTAAGCCAGCAGAGATGGAAATCGGGAGTGACTGCATTTAGGGGCAGGTGAAGCTTCTCCATCTTCTCTCAGCCCACAGCTACTGATCATATCCAGGTTTGGACACTGACCTTGTTGGTCACAATCCCACCCAGGACTCCCAGTGCTGCTCACTGCAGCTCAGCCCTTTGCTGTGCCTGTGCCTTGCCAAGTGCAGCCCATTAATTCTGTTTATATCCACCAGTGCATCCTCCTACTTGTCCTTCACCTTCTTCATCCTCTCCAGCAGCAGCTCAATGCAGCTGCTGTCACAGCAAGGTTTTCCATGAGCTTTGTTCTCCCAACCCAGGAGTGAGCAGATCCAGGACCCTCAGATTTCAGCAGGGACTTACAGAGGGGATTAGAAATGCAGAGAACTGGCTTACAACCCTAAAACATCACTGTGGCACTGTGGGACCTCAGGCACACCACACACTGTCACCTGCCCTTGTTTCCTTCTCATCGTTTTTTCAGTCTTTAGCATCTTCATTGATCAAAGCAGGGGCTCATTTTAGAGGCTGCTCAGTACCTGGAAATGTTCCTCCCTCAAGGTTTACTAGAAAGGCTGAAGGGAAACAGAAAATAAGAATGGGCAACCAAAACTGAAGGAGGGAACTGTATGAGGAGAGAAACTCATGGGTCATATCACAGCAGAGGAGGAGGAAAACACAACAGCAGCTGAATTACAAATACAAACCATTAACAGAGGAAAAATGTAGTCAAAACTCTGATATAAACCTCCTTGAAGACAACAGCAAAGTCTTTGATTCAGAAGAGGTGATGACACAGTGCATCTCTTTTCTCTCCTGACTTTCCAGAACCAGATCAAAAGAACATGGGAAAGGGAAAGGGAAAGGGAAAGGGAAAGAGAAAGAGGGAAAGGGCTGCTGGCCTGATTCTGACCATCCCCTGTGCTGAAGGGTCACAGTGAACCCAAAGAGGTAACTCCTGGTTTTGGATGAGGAGTCCAAGGGGAATCAACTGCTTGGAAAAGCCTCACCAACAGACAAACACGTTTTCCTCAACATTGATTTATTTTTAAATATACTACGCAAGAGAGACTGGAATAAAAAAAACAAATCAAAAAAATGGAAATAGAGAAAGAGAAGAATTGAAAGTCATGTACAGAAACAATCTGTACTGGACTAAATTAAAGGGGAAACGACCCCCTTAAGTATCACAGAGATGAAGGACAGAGCTATTTACACACTGTAAAAAAGACAAGTCTACAAAAGTGTGTAATAACGAGATACAAATGTATAATATAGTGGCACAATATGTTATCAAAGTAAAAACAGTACCTCCAGGAAAGAGACAATTCAAGGGTTGGGTTTTTTCTTACATTTTTAAAGGCAGCCTGTGGCAGAAGTGTGTACTTTCTTTTGAACATTTGTCATGTGTTAAGTCATGGCTGTTTGTGAGGGTGAGAAGTGGCATGAACACACACGAGTGAACTACTAGAAATCAGATACAAAACAAACAGTTCCAAAGAGAACAGCATAAAATACAATTGAAGGCAATTAGTGTTTAAGATACACAAGAGGGGGTCAGGAGTTACAGGGGAACAGAAAATGGGAAATGTGTTTTTCTCACGTTTGGAACTGTTAAGAGGAGTTAAATTGCACTGTTAATAGCCCTAAACCTTGTTGTTTCACTATTGTCAGGAGTCACAGTTAGTCCCCAGCATTAATTGGGAAGGTCACAGGACCTTGGCAAGGCAGGCCAGGAGTCTTGCTGTCAGCATGTTTGGCAGTTTCCTGGGGAGATGCACCCCAGAGCAGTGCCTGCAGCCTCCACAGATCCTAGTTTGATGCTGGATGGAACCACGCTGGCACGAAGGCAGGAATGTTTTTAACCCAGAGAACTGGCACTGGGGTTCCAGTGGCACAGAAAGGCAGGCACCACGGCCCATCAAAGCACAGGGCTCTGCAGGAGGCCAGGGGCCAGGCTCCATCTCCCTTCACAAAACAAAAAGCTGGAAATTCGACAGGAGACACAGCAGTTCTCAGCCACTGCGATGTGCAGGCTCAGCCAGAAGAGCTGCTGGAGGCACAGCAGTGTCTCAGAACTCACCCTGAGCCTCCCAGCCACCCTCCCAGCTGCTCTGTGACACCCACCCCAAACACCAGCCCAATTAGTGTCACACATCACCACAGCACATCCTCCTGCAGACCTTCTCCAGGCCTGCTCTGCTGCCAGGGAGATCCACAAGCAGGCTCCTGGGCTGTGCCTTCAGCAGGTGCTGCCTCCAACACTGCGAGCCCAAGCAATTCACTGGAGCTCAGCAACACTGAGAAACTACTGAGAACACAGAAATGAAGGGTAGCAGGTGGGATCAGAGGGAGAATTTGGGCAATCATCACTTGTAGCATTCTGTCATTAAAAAAACCTTACGTTAATAATTTCCCCCCTTCCCTCCCAAGCACCAAATCTGCTGCATTAGTGTCAGGTCAATGTCAGACTTGGGCCAGGGCCAGGTGCTGGGCAAACTCTCCCAAGAAATGCAGTGGGTATATTGCTATCCAGACACTCATCCTCATGTACAGAGGGGCAGAGGGAGGGACAAAAATGGTACAAAGTCCTCCTGAGGAGGATGGCATCTCAATGTCCACCAGTCTGGCTTCAGTCTTACTGGTCTGTCCAGAACAATAAAATATTAATAAAAAGGCATGGTGTGACATCAGCATTTAGACTTGTAGTCCACAAGGCAAGAACTCCACAGATACGACGATTACAAGAATAGGAAACACAAGGAATCTGAGTTCAGAGGGTGGGGAGTGCCTCCTGAACACAGCCCTGCCCTTCGGGGCTGGGGCGTCCATTCCCAGTCTGTGTCCTTGGCACAGCCCTGAACGCCCCGCTCCCTTGTCAGTCCACACCTTCCTCTCTCCACAGCTGGCTTTGGCCCATGGTGATTGACTGATTCACTGGTTTTATTTTTCAGCCTGGTTTCTTGCTACCTCTGAACAATGTCGCTGATTTCTTTCACCGAGCTGAGCAGTTTGCTGAAGTCCTGCGTGGCGGCGGGGCCGCTGCCGGCGCTGGCCGGGCAGATCTGAAGCTCCCGCAGGTTGTTCTCCAGCTTATTGATGGCCTCCCTAAAAGCAAATTTGTTCCTCATCTGCTGAATGGAGTCCACGTAGCTCACGCAGAAGGTGTAGAGGTTCTTGCCAGCCTCCAGCACGGCGCTGTGGCTGGCCATTTGCTCAGAGTTCTTGCTGATGGCCAGCCGCAGAGCCTCGGTGCTCTCCAGCACCACCCCTTTGGTGATGGTGCCACTGGCAATCCTCTCCGGGGGCTGCCGGGTCTTCCGCAGCGAGACCCTGGTGGATATGAGGGGGATGAAGGCTGTGGATGACGTCTGGTCCCCGCCTGGGGCAGAGGGCACGGATGAGGAAGAGGCAGCTGGGGTTGCTGTGCTCAGCAGCAGCTTTGTAGAGGACTGTGGCTTTGGTACAGAGGGGATCCCCAGCTTTTTCACACCTTCCCCTGACTGGTTTGGCTTGACAGCATCACTGCCTGCAGCCTCTCCAACCTGAGTCAACTGTTTGGATTTCGGCCCAGACACCACATCTGCTGCTGCTTCATGGCTGGGGCTGTGAGAAACCTTCCCAGGCTTGGCAATGGAGGATGAAGACAGTGGGAGTGGAGGGGCTGGTTTCAGCTTCGATAACTTCCCTTTGTCCTTCCCGGCCGACTCCGAGGGCTGCTTGAGCCTCCTCAGGCGTGGCTCCTCAGAGGAAGCTTTGCTAGCCCCCACGAACCCAGCAGGGTTGGGTTTGGCAGCAGAACCTTGGTCCATCATCACAGTGGTACCTAAGGCACTGGATTTGACTCCATCATCCTTGTGGAGCCCGCTGGAGGAAGGAGGGGCAGCAGGTTGCCTACGGCCAAGTTTTGGCGTCAGGGTGGGAGGGCTGGAACCAGGGCTTGACTCTGCATCTTTGAACACATCATCAGCAGCCTCTTCATTCTTCTTAAGCAGCCGTGGAGGAGGGGTCACTGTTCCCCTGACAGACACGTCAGCCTTGGCCTCGTTCGCCCGCTTCCGAGGCAGTGCTGGCTTCTCACTTTTGTGCCCCCCGAAAGTGGAGGAATCAAACTGGCGTCCCGTGGACTGTAAATCCCGAGGCAGGGTCACAGATTTCCACTCCGTGTCCTTGGCTCCATGGGGCACACAAGAGGCTGAGCAGGACCTCAAGAAACGCTTGCTGGAGTTGGAGCTGCTCTCCTCCTCACCAGCCACCCCTCGGCTGCTGCTCATGGTGCTGGACTTCTTCCGTAAGTGGGGAGATAAGAACCCAGAGTTCCCAGTCACGACCCCGTTGGCGACACCAGCCCCATTGCTTGGGCTCTGGAACTTGGAGGGGTCAGCAGTGTCTGCAGGGGGGGCAATGAAAGCTCCGTTGCCAGCATCCCTGCACTCCTCCTCCCCGCCCGCCCTGCGCTCTGAGTGCCCGTCCATCTCCCTGAAGGAGCTGCTCCGTTTCGGAGGGGTAGGGGCAGTTTTCTTCTTCTTCTTGATCAGGGCACTGAAGAGGTTGTGCTTTTTGTCTTTTGGAAGCAGGCGCTCATCTTCATTCAAGCTGCTCTCCAGAGCCACCCTCTCCTTCCGTGGGAGCAAGGGAGAAACAGCAGGTTCATGATCCAGGGCATCTGCAAGGGAAAAGGAAAGCTTACTGAGCAGTGCTCAAAGAGCCAGAATAACCCATTTTCTTACAGGATCAAACCAGTGCAGCACCTCCAAAAGGTGCAGGTTCTCTAAACAGACACAACTTCGGAGCAGAAATAAAATAAGTGCAGCCACACTCAAGCCTGGACTGAACGTGGTCCATGATCCTGCATCCATTCATTCCTGAGGTGGCTGCCAAACTACTTTCCCTCTGGGTTTCTGACTGGAAGAGTGACATACAAACACTACATGTTTGTTCATATCCCCCTCCTCACATCTGGAGACTTGTCTAAACTTCACACTGTGAAGAAGATAAATACAAAGGGGCCTTTGCTTCAGTCCCTGAGCAACTGCTGTCTTTTGAATCACTGACCCTCTGAATTAATAAGGCACCACTGTAACCCACCTCCATCCCCAAGCTCCTCGCTCATTTTCCTGATGTCATCCTTTGTGGGGAATGGAAGCAACTGTTTCATGAGCAGAAATAGAGATCTATACATGACACTGCAGGTCGTAGCACTGTGAGGAAGCTCAGCTTTGCAGAGTAACAGAGAAAAGGGGCAGTGCCAGCCTCCTTCAGCAGCACTGCTGCAGAGGGAAGCGATGGGCTGACCCTCTCTCCACTTACAAGCTGTACTTAAAAATGAATAATGGTTTATAATAAATTCATACAGAGTCCTGAAGGTCTCTGTGTTTGACTGACAGAGGGGCTCGTTCCCAGGCCAGGCACTCCAGTGGCATTCTAATCCAAAGGAGGAATGCCTGCAGGGCAGCATATACATTTACAGCTTGACTAGGCAGCAAGAAGGGAGATGAAGCAGAGTCATAAGGAAGGATGCTTCTTAGTCACAAATCGGTGATCATCATGCTATGGGTAGGATTTTGGCTGAGGAATGGATTTTGGTCAAGGAGAGACAATTTGAAAAAAAATAAAAATTGTGTACTTTGAGAGGACAACATGTTTGCACAGGAACACTGCAGTTACACCATTCCCACAAGAGTCAGTCAGAAGAGCCAGACCATGGCCTTAATGACACAGGAGAGGTGCAGAAATCCAGAGAAAACGAGCAGCTAGCACTGAGGAGTAGCTTCCAGCTGCTGGACTTGCCACGGAAACACTGACAATTGGAAGGGAAACTGCAATAAAAGTTTATTGTGAAAAAATTTCTTCCACAGTAAAGAAGGAAATGATTCCCAGCATAATGTTAAAATCATATTATGCCTGCTGTACTTGAATTTCTCAAAGCTCTCAAGTATTTAAATGAAATTATTTTAACTTCAAAAGCTTGTAATAATAGGCAATTATATTTCCTATACATGGCAAATAACCTTCCTTCCTGAGTCATTGATACTTTCTTCTACTGGTATTTTAAATCCCCTCTTTTTCCCCCTCCTCTGCCCAGATGTACATTGGTTACTGACACATGTACTACTGGGTGAATCTGACACTACACAAAAGAGGTCAGTCACATGAATGGTAAGAAAAGGCAGCCTCAACAGGAGCTGGAAAAAAACCCCATTGAATTTTATTTTACATTCTTGTTTTTCAAACATAGAGCTACATACAAATCTCCTGTACTCATTCAGCCTTCTACCGCTGCTTTTATTACCTTGGAATGGAAGGTAAGTGCCTGAAAAAACTGATTGGAAGTTTAATTTTATGGAAGAGTCTGTAAATACCTTTTTGCCCCTCACTGAAATGATATTTGGTGCCTGCCAAGAGTAATACTCCTCTGTGCTGCAAGCACAAATCTGGTAGGATGGAACAGTGAAGAAACCTCCCTTATGGGGCTTGCTAAACCTGAGCTATCACCCCTGCTTTAAATTATGCAGTGTGGTGGTGTAAAGTGGCTTGAACACAGCAGATTACCCAGCACTCAGATGCAGTGGGAGATCCCACTGATAGCTCCTGCCAGGGAATGGGAAGAGGATATGATCAGAGAGCTCTGTGCTCAGGCTCTGGTCTTTAGGGAGCTGCAGGCAACAGCCATTAAGTTAAAAGAACTCCAAGGGCTTCTCTAAGCAACAGCAGGGAGATCACCAGTCCCTCAGCCAGTTAAGGATTCACACTCCCAGCTGCTGTGTGTATCTGGCTCCAGAATTAACAACCTACCTTTGCAAAAACTAATAAAAGGAGTTCTGGACCCAGGACAGCAAACTCAGCAGCCTGTCACCCAGAAACACAGCGCTGGTACGGAGAGATGGCACCTGTGATTAGGCACAGCTCTGCCTACGTGAGGGCCTGCAGCTAGATGTGCATTTTGTTTCCCCCCTGTATTTCCTGAAGGAATAATGACTTTAATTAAAACCTACCACATTCCCCCTGGCCTCGAGCGTGTGCAGTCTCCAAGCCCTCGTTGGCATCTTTGCTTTCGGCAGTTCTCCTCGATGTTCGCGTTTTGGTTGGCAACTCTGGGGCTTGGAGGAAATTGCTCACTACACTCCTCATGCCCTTCTTTCCCAATTCTTTCTCCACCTCTGCAATGCACAGAAGAAAGACAATCACTGCAATCAACTGAAGATTAAAAAAAACCACAACTATTGCTCTGTTTGGAATTAACAGCACAAAAGAAAAGCAAACAACACAAAACAGGGGATCCTTGGGGTTGTTCAGCCATTTGGCCCTTTAAAATGAGATGTTTGCTCAGAAAAAAATACCCACATGTAAACAAGTAACTGCTTTCTAACCTTTTACACCAGGTAGTATAACACAGGACTGAGTTTCACTGCCAAGCAGTCGATAACAGGCAGAGTTAAGCCCTTTCCACACCCCTGGAATTGCTGGTCCAGCAGGGACCCAGACCTACCATCCGAGATGCTGGATTCCTGAAACATGGTTTCAAAGGCCTGATGGATCTCAGCAAAGGAGGGTCTATCAGAAGGACTCCACTGCCAGCCTGAAAAAAAGCACACCACCACTCAAAATTTCCCTCCAGCAGCAGACACTCAGTACCCTGCACCAGGAGGAGCCAGAAATCACAGCTCCCTTCCAATACACTGAGATAAAATACTGACAGGAAAATCTGATTTACAGGGTGCTGAGTGTCTGCAAACACTTTGGTTCAGTGACAGCTGCAGACACCCAGCACTCCCTAAATCAGATTTTGGTGTCAGTGTGTGACAGTAGTGCTGAGCACTGCTGGGGAGAAGTGCAGGGCACTGAGTCACATTCCAAAAGGCCACAGTGAAGAGCCACAGTCAGTCCTGCAAGAAGCCAAATGAAGCTCCTGCTTCATCCTTGGAGCACAAGCTTTTCCTTAAGTTGTCAGGAAAAAGGAGACAAAGGAGGCATTGAGATCCACAACAAATCTCTTCTCTGGGCCTGTGGGCTCCCAGTAGAGATGAACAGCTGGTTTCATAACATGTTCATCCTCTAGAGAAAGCAGTTCTACTCAAACACTTCCACACAGCACTGCACCTTCCCTGCAACTGCCAGGGGATTCTCATGCTTTGCAGTACATAGCCAGACTGTTGCACTTTTATTGCACCCTTGCAGAGCTAAAAAGCAGCATCTGCAGGGCTAAGAAACACTTACATGCTCTCATGAGCTCATAAACTTTCTCAGGACAGCCTTCAGGACGCTCCATACGATAATCCTTCTCCAACAGCTCATAGACTTGAGACAGGTCAATCCCAGGGTAAGGGGACATACCATAGGTTGCAATTTCCCACAGCAGAACACCAAAGGCTGCAGTAGAGAACAAGAGGGAAGAAAGAAAAAAAAAAAAAGGAGAAAAAAAATCAATAAGCTTTGTTTTCATCTTGAATTTGAGAGGCTGTTTAGTGGGAACAGTCACTAAATAGTGCTGCACACTTAGACCAGCCCTGGGTGGCTCAGATCCCATGCTCAGCAGCAGCTTAAATGTTAAAGAAGCGTAACAAGGCTCTCCGTCAGCACAGACAAGTCTCCTGCGATATGACAGGGTAGAATTAGACTAATTTTCAATGTATCAGTTGTCTCAAACCTGAACGCCTTGAGATCCTTCAAGTCCTATTAGAGGCACAATTAAGAGACTTCACAGTGGATTAGCTGAAACTGCTTCACTGCTGCACTGCAGTCGCTCTCTCAGTGTGGCAGCTCCTCTCATTTGCAACCTCTCCCTGGAGGACTCGCACATTTTAATAGCTCAGTGTTTTTGGGGTGCCCTTGTTTAGCTGCAGTGTGGTCTGCAAGGGGAATCTGGGAGGCAGCAATGAGAGGAAAGTTTCAGCAGTTGCTACCAACAAGATACGGCGAGAGTGAGACATTTTGGTCCCAGGGAAAGCTGAATGGGAAACGGGAGAGCACAAAAAGGGTCTTGGAGAAGGCATTCAAGTGGCAGCAGTCGGTGGGGATGCAGGTCAGCAGTGGGGTCAGGCAGCTAACCCAGGAGTCAGGCACACAGAATAAACCCAACACCAGTTCGACAACCTGCATGTAATTAGTTCAGTCACCCTATTCTGTTCCTAACCTGAAGAGAAAGCGATTACAATTCTGCATAAGTAAGGAAATCACATCACATTACATGGCAACGTCACCAAGGGCAATTTACATTAGACATTTCTGTGCACAATTTTCTTTGATTGCTGTCTTGAGGCAGTGAGGTGAAAACATCTCAACCCTGGCGTGCCCAGCAGCAGCCCTGGCCTGCGGGGACAGCTGATCTCAGATAAGATCCCAAAGTCCACTGCCCCAACTCTGCTTCCTGAGGCTACATTAACCCTAACCAAAGATACCCCATATTCCTTGGGGATCTGTAATCCCCAGAGTACTCTGCTGAAAGGCACCAGGGATCCTGCACCCACCACAGCAGTACAGCAACATCCTAAGAATGTATGGATACTCAGCAGCCAACACCACATGCAAACCCAAAGCAGCAGAAACACCTTGGTGAGCAATCACACACTCCTTGGGAGGCTGTTTGGCTTTTCCTCCTCCATTTACAAAACATTTTACATCAGCCATCTACCTAAAAGTTTTTTCAACATAAGACCTTTCTCTGCACATTTTCCCCCAAACTGCAGAAAACTTCATCTCTGCTCCCCTGTCTGTTGGTTTATACACAGAAGATGCTCAGGATATCATTTTCCAAGTGCCTTTGGGACCACATTCCACAAACTTCTATCTCATGCCACTGGGCACTTTTGAGAATTTGACCAACAGCTATAGCAGAGATATAAAACCCAAAGAAAGGCTGATAAAAGTACAATGACATTTTCTGTGGTCAGATTTGATACAACACAGCTCCATTTAGCTAAGCCTACTCTTATCACCAGCACTTCAGGGCTCTTCAATAACCATTTGTCATCAAATTTTCCCTCTGCTTCTCCTCATCTCATTCCAAAGATTATTCTTTTAAAACGCAGAAAGACAAGCTTGGAGCTATCACTAGACAGATACACACATAATTATTTTTTTTTAAACGTAAAACGAACCAGATTCTTTACTCCTTGAAGTAGTTAGAAAGTTTTTGGCTATATAATAATCTATCACTTGACAGTCTTGTGCCAGAACCCCACCAAGGCAGTGGCACTGGTGCCCTTCAACCCCATTTCATACATTTCTATAAACACTACAGTATCTTTTCATATTTGCCAACTCAAATATATAAAATCAGGTGGGCATTCTCTGTGCTCTGCTCTGATTAAGCCCTGCACTCTGACAGGCTCACAGAACAACGTGGCTCAAACCAGGGAACCTGCTGCTCCCTCCTGAAATGCTCCACAGCACCCTGCAAAAGAAGACTTTCATCTGCATTAATGAGTCCATGCAAATTCTTACCCCAGACGTCGGATTTAATGGAGAACTTGTTGTAGGCCAGGCTTTCTGGTGCAGTCCACTTGATGGGGAATTTTGCTCCAGCATGGGCTGTGTAGGTGTCACCTGTCATTAACCTGCTCAGACCAAAGTCTGCCACCTTCACCAAGTGGTTCTCCCCTACAAGGCAGTTCCTGGCAGCAAGGTCCCTAAAAAGAAGACCAAAAATAGGCAATGAGAAGTCCTTAGCATCTCACTTTTAGAGACAGCGAGGAAGCCTGCTGTTCCCGAAGAAACCTGGGCCTGTGTGATTATTTTGATCCAAATATTACACAGAGTTACACGCACACACACAAGAGGGAAAGTTATTTTCCATTCCATCTTCATAAGACTGTCATCCCAACTTTTTTTTTTTTTCCTTCTAATTTGAAGTGAGAGCTTCAAGAAGCCCCCTCACTTTCAATAAAAGCTGCCACCCTCAGGATAAAAATATTTCAAAGAAATGTCAGCGCTCAAGTTATCAATAGCTGGGGATGAGCACTGAATAAACTGAGATTCAATTCCTCACTTCTTGCCCACCTCTGTAGCACCTCAGTCACCCCAGCCAACACCAGTCATTCTCCAGAGCTCCTTTTCCAGTCCTGGCTTAAGCACCAGGATGAGCTCCCAGCCCTGCTCTTCCTCCCAGGTGCACCACCTTTACAACACAACTTGTTCACAACCAGCATTTGGCCTTTGCAAACCTGCTGGAGCCCCTGCTATCAGGGCTGGCATTTTCAAAGGACTGGGTAACAAGCAGATTTCACTTCTTCTCCACATTTTTTCCCACCACTGGCCCCATCCTGGCAGGTGAGAGACGTGCACGTTGCATTTGCCACTTCCCTGGCTTGTACATGGTGTTTGCATCCTTGGAAATGCTTCAGGAGGATAAAAATGTAAAGCACAGAAGTGCATTTCTCCTAATATTAGGTTTTGTTATAAACACTTTTCCAGATTATGTCACATTAAACTAAAAATTGATTGCACCAGGAAGCTTCTGTGAGATCTTTAGATATGAGGCAGACACTGCTGTTTCTGTTGCTTGCTCTGCTCAATCAGAATAAATTAAAAAACAGAAAAAGTACATCTTAGTCGATGCCCATTTAAATTTCACAGTGTTTTTGAATGTACCTTCTTATCAATGTTGATTACTACAATGTGTATCTAAATAAAAGCTCCTCTCCATAATCAAATTCCTCCTCCTTCCTGATTCATTAAATGAGGTCAGAGCACTGCATTTGAATCCATGGATGTGAATTGTGACAACACTCTTCAAATAATTGGGTAGGTGGTTATGGGGGTGGCTGATAAGGAAAAATGCTACTATTTATTTTAGATAAATGGGTCATCAGAAGTAAGAGGAAATGAAATTAATGGCAGAGAAGACAAACAAGATTCACACAAAGGAGTTTTTAAAGTTTACTTCCTGCAGACTGAAGCGACAAAATCCTTTCAACAGAGCAAATCAAAGGCTGGAAATTTTAATTGGCAGCATCACTGTTCAATTTATTGACTAATAGCAGCATTTAACCAGGCCTTTCAAGCAGCAAAGGCAACTCATAGCTTAGAAGAGCACCTAGAACTTTACACACCATCTTCCTATTTGTCTCTATGAAAAAAAACACGTGCTAATTCCATATTCCAGTTAATTGGGCAGGAAAGGTCACGCTACGACACCGAGAGCATCTTGTACAAAGCTCAGGCACTCTGGAGCCCTGGTGCAGGATGTGTCATTACATTGCCAGGAGCCCATTTCTGCAGACAAGGAACGCAAAGCTCCAGCCATAATTGCAGCACACTTTAAAGGTCACAGTCCCTGAGACTTTAAAGACAGCACTGATGCTTATTAAAGTGAATACACAATCTGGACAATAGCATGGAACAATCCCTGCAGTGGAAAACAAAGTGAAGCAAACAAGAAATAACAGGGGCTGAGGCAGTGCTTGGAGGGTGATTCTGATGTGGGGACCTGCACACATCCAGCATCAACTGCAGCTGCTTTGAAAGGCTGGTAGAAACAAGGAAGTTGCTTATCTGGTCCATGAAAAGTCCATTACTTTGGGCTTAAATTCACATTTAAGGCCTTGCCCAAAATATGTATGTGTCTTTCACCTGCATCTACTTCAAAGTCAAGAGAAAAAGAGCTGAGAGAAAACCCATCCTTTGGACAGGTTAATAGACTGTGCCAGATTTGCACCAGTGTGTTAAATATATGACACCAATCAATGCTGTGATAGCCTGAAAGGGAGGAAAATCCATCAAGGATTGCTATGTGCTGGAGATTCAAGGGTGCTCGCTGTCCTTCCTACCTGTGGATGAAGTTTTTCTTCTCCAGGTACTCCATGGCTGAGGAGATCTGAGTTGCCATGTACAGCAGCACCACAGCATTCACCTCCTGCCTGTTACACTCCCTCAGGTAATCCAGCAGGTTCCCATACGTCATGAACTCTGTGATGATGTAGAAAGGAGGCTCCCGTGTGCACACCCCTGGGGAACAACATAAAGTTGACAATGAGTGCTGGAGAACATCAGTGAATCTTCAGGTTTCATCTTCAAAGGCAATTTGTACCTCCAGAATGCAGAAAAATGGGGCTGGTGCAAAGAATGGATTCTGCTTGGAAGTGGTTAATAGAGGGGTTTAATTTTCTGCTTCAGGCTCCGGCAAATTAAACATTAGGGAGACGAGATCATTAAAAATCATGTATTAGTGGTACAAATTGTGAATTTTTCCAGACAATAAGTGTCTGTATTTAAAGCCTTGGTATGGTAAGCAGCTTATCTGCTCCTTAACATCCATATCATTGCACAAGGCTTTAGTTCAAATCCCTCTGCTTGGTATTTATCACTTACCTAATAATTGCACCAAGTTCGGATGCTTGATCTCCTTCATTACTGCAGCTTCTTTCAAGAACTCTTCCACCTCCATGGTATCCTCCTGCAGAACAATTGCAAAGATTTGGCAAAGGCAGTGTACACAAAGGAGAAACAGATTTTTATATTAGGACACAAAAAGAGCTGCAAACTGACAGCATAAGCCACAGTTCTCCCACAGTAATTTTTCCCTGTAGCCACAACACAAAGCCAGGGAGTTACAAACATTAATTTTTTGTATGATTTTAAAAATACATATTTTTGTCATTTTCATACTAGCTGAGCTTTCTGGGGCAAGAAAATCCATATCCCTTTTGTGAAGGGTCTCTCACAGAATGCTCAGGAGCTGAAAAGAAAAAACAAGCTTGCTCCTAACAGGAAAAAAAAAAAGATAATATGAAATAAAAAGTACAGAAAAGGAGCAAGAACGAACATAAAAGAAAGGATACACCACAATCAAATGCTTGAGAGGCTGCTGAAAGGCAGGCCCTTGGGTTCAGTGGGCAGGAATAAGAAATCCCCTCTCTCAGTCAGGGAGGCAGGACTGATGGCAGCCGCTGTGTGACTGAAAGCCTAAAATTCCAAAATTCATTTCTGGCCTTCAGAGCCTGACCCATGACGTGTCACTACCAATTTGCTGGGTGCCATAAACTCATTTGGCACAGCACAAAACCAAGGAAGATACAATCTTGCTCAAAAGACATCTTTTTCTGAAGCAGATAGGCCCCCAATGGCCGGAAGGTCATTTCAAAGTGGCGCAAAAATACGGATCTATTCCTAAAGCAATGTTTCTTTCTATATCCATTT